>JANZYN010000006.1:113814-473054 GCA_025583755.1 Cordyceps tenuipes | reverse complement strand
CCCCCCCCCCCCCCCCCCCCCCCCCCCCCCCCCCCCCCCCCCCCCCCCCCCCCCCCCCCCCCCCCCCCCCCCCCCCCCCCCCCCCCCCCCCCCCCCCCCCCCCCCCCCCCCCCCCCCCCCGGGTGGTTTCTGGCAGTAGGGTGGCGAGCGGCGAGGTGAGAAGCCGTGGTTGAGTATTTTTATCTTTTTTTTGGTCCATTATTATTATTATTAGACTTAACTTGCTCTTGCTTTTGCTCCTTTGAGTATTCTTATTTTAATGTTCTAGACTAGACTTGCTCTTGCTCTTGCTCTTGCTCCTATTAGTATTCTTATTTTAATGTTCAATGATGCCCTCCCAGCTCTGACATCTGCATTGTGATGATAGCTTCCTCTTTTATCGTTAGGGAAGCGCATGTATCTGCTTAGTCTTTGGATAGACCTGTAAAGGAGGGAACCCACAGCGTCCATCTCGGGCGACCTCTAATAAGGAACTTGAGCTCGGTCACACGTATATCCATGTCAAACCATTGTAGGGACCGGGTTGCACACCCAATTTCTTGGCAGGTAGCTTGATCCTCCTTATCCGCATGCTCATTGTAGCATCCCCAAAGGACGAGGTCGGCCCAGCCCGACCACGGCGGATAGGAGGGGTCGATTAGGCAGTCGAGGATCTTGCGCAGCCCGAGCATGTCGTTTCTGCCTCCGTCGGCGCACCTCAAAAAGTCGACGCGGAGACTAATCCCCGATTTATCCACCGTAAAGCCGTGCCGCGCGTAAGCGCACCGGCCTGCCAGACTGACGTGGCCACCATCGGGCGCCCGTTCCTGCCATCGCGTAAAGGAAGTCGGGCAGAGATGGATCAGGCTTTTAGACTCGAGTATGGGAGAACCTCCATAATAGTCGACGCAGTCGCAGAGATTGGGGTCGAAAGCGCGCATCTCGTCCGAGGCTGTCTTGCAAAGCATCCTGTACCATTCTGCGACGACATCGTGCTGATTGCTGCGGACCAGTTCCTGGCGCAACTGCACGGGGCAGATCTTTCCATTCGGCAATCTCTTTACACGGACGTGCGAGGCAAACGAAATCTCGATCCGCAGCTCTCGCTTCTGATTGCGATAGAACCTGACGTGTGGTTGGTTATCGGCCGGGCAGTTCTTTGCATCGCATCCAGGTCGACTTTCAGCATGCGCATGGCTGCAGGTGAGCTGGTTCTGAGAGGTGGATGCGGCGCGAGATGCGGCGTCGCCAAGGCTGATGGACTGATGCGCGCATAATTGAAAAGGGCGTTCCTGTACGATGCAGACCCTGCGGCTGTCCTGTTTCTCCTTTCGTTGGGTTGCGGAAAAGTGCAGCACCCTGTGCGTAATGCCGCAGGCTGAGCAGTACAGCATTACCAGGTTTGTTGCGTTTATTTCCTGCGCCACTATGTCTGAACGTCCCTTCTCGAAGCAATCCAGGCACAAACCTGGCCCGAAATGCAAAGCGTCTATCGGTTCAATCGGGAGGGCACGGGGCACTGCCCAGAGCCTTGCTGTGTACTCGAATCGTTGGCGGCTTTCCTCCGGCATCAAGTGCAACGGACGAAAAGTCTCATGGACACTGAAGAGGCGTAGAAAGGTGCGTGACGTATATCGTAGCTGTAAAAGGTCTTGTAGATCTACATAGCTCATGATCTTGACAAGAAGATGGTCCGGAAGGCCCATCAGACGACTGTAGCCCTTGTTCATGAAATTGTTCAACCAAATCCTGTCTACCGTCATGCGGCCTTGGGGTAGCTACCTATTTAATCAGTCATCTGCTACCAATAGCTTGGTAGTTCTCTTAACTAACCTCAGTATAGGAAGGCGCAGGTGAAGACGGCCTCTGAGGTGGCCCCCGATGATAAGAGGATATTGGGGTCATAGGTGACTCGGTTTGGCTACTCGCTTTGCTCGTAGCATCGTGGCTTTTGTGCCGCCACAACGACGGAAATGGCATGATCGGGGCGTGTCAAGGGGTGCAGGTAGGTCGAAACAGTCGGGAAGGGAGAGAATGAAGAAGTTTGGTACTCGGTTGTTCAGGATGGTAGGGATATCTTCTCTTAAATAATAATGGTTGCTTTTCGTGCAAGGTTCGTTGGCACAAGGTTCGTTGGTGCAAGGTTCGTTGGTGCAAGGGTTAACTTATAGGGCCTGATCGTGAGTTTTCCTAATAATTGTTAATAATTCTTGATAAAAAGGCATGTCAATAAGCAGGGTGACGCGCTGTGACTGAGGAAGGGGACGAGACTCATTTGGTATTCAGCCGTCCCCTGAGTAGCACAACTTTTTTTGCTCAATCAACGCTAACTATTATCAATGACGATTAGCTGGCTTGCAGGACAGCCTACAACAAGGCAGGTACCTGTTACTAATTTAGGGCAAACGAGTCCTGCATTTGTAAAATACCAAGGTATTATATAGCTGTTTGGATACAGTACTTAACACAAATTAAAAGGATTTTCAACGGCCAGCTTGAAAACGCGGGTTAATAAATATAATAAACCTAATCACATACTGCTTCTTAATTCACCACCACCTGGCACGCTACTCCCCGAGACACTTCACACTTCTACTTCCCCCCTCCTCGTTCACCTAACAAAAAATAGATAAAAATACTTAGACTCGGCTTCTCAACTCACCCGAGCCAGTCGGGACACTGGTGCCGCTCGCCACCCGGCGCCCCCCCCCTCCCATCTCGACGTCTGGCCCCTCCTCGTCGGCCCGCTGCACCAACCCCCCCCCCCTAGGGCGGTTCTCGCCGCCATGGCCCCCCTCATCCCCCCCGTCCACGCCCCCGCCCCCGCGGTCCACACCGCCCCCCCGACGGCCCACGCCACCGACACCGCCGCCGCCGCACCCGCCGTCGCCTTCGCAGTCACCACTCCCGCCGTCGCCGCCGCCCCCTAACCTCTCTCCCCTTCCCCCCCTTCCGCCTCCACCATCACAAGTCGTGGCCCCTACCCCCCCTCTCCGCCTCCCAGATGAGCTGTCGCCGGCGCCGGCGAGCCACCCGGCGAGCCAGCCGCAGCTGCTCGACCCCCACGCCGAACATCAGGACCCCGACGCCCAGGTTCAAAATTGTTGGCGCGTCCCACACATGGGACGGCCGCCGCCGTCGCCGCGGCCACCCCCGCGGCCACCCACGGCCCTAACCCGGCCCCCCCCTCGTCCTCCCCGGCCTCCTGGGCCACATATCGGGGCCTGGACTCCTCTCCCCCCTCCTCTCCCCCCTCCTACACCTCCTGGATGTTGAATCCGGGACGCGGCCGCCGCCGTCAGGCCAGCCACAGCTGGCCCGCTCCCACCGCCAGCGAGCCGATGCCGGCTATGGCGCCCACCGCGCCGAAAATTGGAGGGATGTCGCGTACAAGGTGGGACGGCCCGACTGGTCGTAACGTGGCCCGGGTCTGCAGGCCGGCCAAAATGACCCCGACTGGGGTGCTATTTCTAAAGCCATTGCCGTTTTTTCGTTCCTCAACTTGTCAGCGGTGGACCATGAGAAAAATGAGGAGACGATGCTGTGGTCCACTGCCGACGGGTTGTACCAAGCTGGAGGTTGGAAGAGAATCAGTTAGCATCGTTTCCATTGCCGTGGGGACATTGTCAGTCAAGCTTGACGAACCTGGGCTGCCAAGTGTTGTTTGAAAGAATGGTGTCTCATCTTTCTTAAACGGTAGATGTGCAGTTGTTTTATGTCTTCTGGCAGATTGCGGTATGGATGCTGGCTTTTCGGCCATCGATGCTTGTTTGTTGTGAGCCGGCATGATGGGCTTGCTTTTTTTCTCCTTCTTCTGCTCCGCTATCCTGTTAATACATGTTTCTTTTTCAACGACGTATTTGTTTCGAGGCCAACTTTACCTCGGAAGCAATCTTGAAAGTAGTTGTGGTCATTGCAATGGCGATGCATGGCGGCGGGCAGCTTCATTGTTGTTGAGTGTTTAGGTATGAAGGAGGAAAACAAGTCCATCAAGGCCGCCATCAGGTGGAAGGGGGGTTCTAGGGCAAACGGAATCAGGCGTCTCGGCTGCTCTTTCACATTCTACTTGATCAGCTCATTGCGCGTTTGCATCGGCGTCACTTGCTGCGGTCTCGGAGCGATGTACATCTGCCTGTGTTTGCAGTGTCAGTTAGTGATGGGGCTGTAGCAGGATACGAAGGACTCGTTACTACCAAATACACCAGCAACTACTATTCAATCTCTCCCCTAGGTCATTTGTTAGCCAGCTTCTACGGACACTACTAAACAGCTGGATGTATTTATGTGGAAGCGATCGGCTGTCCCCGCCCGAACCAGCATGACGGGGACTGAACGTAGCAAGATCGAGGGCACGGCACTGAACAAACGGCCGATTTCGGGGACGCTCGGTGGCAGACGTAGAATTATTCTTTTTTTTAAAAAAAAAATTAAATTAATAATTTTTTTTTTGAATTCGTAATGACTGATCGAGGCTACAGGAGCCGAGTCTGCTAATGTATCGCACCCTCAGCTGACCCATTAAATTTGTATGGTGCCTCAGGATTAATAATGAACAGAAAAGAAGAAAGCCCTGGTTGCTAGAAAAGTTTTTACTATTTTAGTAACTTTAATTACGAAACTGTCAGATGAGCATAATCATCCTGTCCGAGAGTTTTTGTAGTAGCACTCCCAGATGGGGGCGTGCATATTCTGACGCCGGCTAGACTCATTATGAGTCATTTGGACTCATAGTGAGCCACTTCGACACTTGGACACGGGGCTGTGCCGTACCCCAGATCTTGGGCGATGACGTGCAGCCCATCTGTATAGTGACCGTCAGTGTTGATGGAAATGAGTTTGAATGAGTCGATGGGCATGTGCATCTATATTAACAGGTTCTTCGTCAATTAAAGGCAAACGAACAAAAACCATGATTCTCCGCGCCAATACCAAAAACAAATCAAATCGGCCAAGGTCGTCCAGTGAAGCCCGTGCCGATTAGTCCTCTACAAAGGGAGGATTGATGATGTACACATTTCCCAAAAATGAAGCAGTAAATTTCCATATTCTACCGCCTCCCCCCTAAGAAATAAACATGCTATTCTTCAGTCTTTTCGTCTTCGTCTTTTCGGCTCACTTGCGTGACAGCATCTCCCTCAGGGCGTCCACCTCGGCCTCTTTCCTCGCCAGCCGCAGTTTCAGCTCGTCGCGCTGGTCCGTCATGTCTCCCAGCGAGCGTTCCAGGTCCGAGATGCGATCGAGCCGCTTCTGCCGGTACTTCCTCGCGGCCATCGTGTTGCGCCGCCGCTTGATGGCCGCCTCCTCCTCCTCCCCCTCGCCTTCCTCCTCCGGGTCCTCCGGGCCGACGGGCGGCGACGGCAGCCGGCTGCGCTTGCGAGATGTGGAGGACGAGCCGGTGCTGGAGGGCGAGCTGTGCGGCTTGTATGCCTTTCTCGTCGGCGCGGGGCCGCTGCTGGAGGGGAGGGTCTCGGGCAGGACGGTCGTCCCCGGGGAGAGGGAGAGGAGGTCCGCGGCGGCGCCTTCTATGGTGCCGGCGAGGGGAGGCACGACAAGGTGCTGGGGCGTCGGTTGGGGCAGAATGGTGTAGTCTGAGGCAAGGACGTATGGTTCATCGCCGTTGACGAAGAATTCTAGGTGTGAAAGTTAGGTTTTCGAACATGCGAGGCGGAGGATTTCGGGCATGGTACCTGTTGGGTCCATGCCGGCTGGGGTATAGCCCGGACCCATGAACTCGAGGATGGACATGGTTGGTTTGGCGGTTTTGGAAGTTTGATGAGTCGGTTCGGACGGGGTGTTGGCAATTGTTTATATGAACGGCGTGCCAATTTGTCCAAGGCTGGCGGCAATAGAAGAAAAGCACAATGGGGGTTGGTCGACTATACAGTGATGGAGAAGTAAGTGGCGTTAGTTAATAATATGGAGATGGATGGAAGATGCCAATCAACGAGGCTGTTGGAGAAGACGTTTTAATGTGAATGTGTGGATGGAGGATCAAAAGAGCGCCGCTTTCGAGACGGTCTTTTTATCAACTTCTAGACCCAGCCGTAATAAAGGCGAGCGACGATGGATGGAGAGGCGGGTCTGGCCGGGGCGGCGAAGTCGGGGGTGGCGTGGGCCTAGTACAAGAGTCCGAGCCGGGGCTAGTAAACTGAAAGTTGATTTGCTGCGACGAGATGACTGGAATAAACTATTCTACGATTCATGCAATGGAATAATTAAAAGAGAGATGCTGGCTCGTGGAACGAGTCTCCCAGCCTGGCTCCGACCGTCACTATTTCGGCGTACGTGAGGCTTCAAGCTGTTCATATGCCGCCACCGCTGAGGTATGACAGCCATGCAGAAACGAGGCTGTAGGGCGGAGTCCATGTCTGTAATCAACAGTGAACACGCCGATTGGATCGAGTACCCGAAGTTGCAGCGGGACGAGTACACCGCAACTCATTGGGCGGATATAAAAGAGCAAGTCGTCAACGTTGGTAAATTGCAAATGATACGTACAATGCCATACACACACAGGGAGGGAATGCGGCGAAACAGCATCGCGTCCTCCTCTTTTGTTACGGAAATACTACTAGACAGGCCGGGGTCTCTGATGAAATAAAATTCCTGAAGAACCCAAAACAAGCTCATGCAAACCGGCTTTGATGCATGACTCGTGTCTCCCAAAAAATGGGGAGATGTACATTATGCAAAATGCTATGGACGCCCCGCCTCTGGCCATACGAATGCCAGCTCCCCCCTCCCCCGCAATTAAAAAAGTCGCAGAAGTGTTCAGACGTGTCTACCGCCCGGAAAAACGCTTTTCCGCATATCGCAGAGGAATATACAGAAGGCCACTGCAGAAAAATGCAAGCTCAAAGCCAATGTCGCCCGTGTGCTTCGCGATGGGCCCTGTAAAGTACACCTGGTTCATCGCCGGCACGATCAGGCCCCAGGCCAGCACGCCCGCCGCCATGGCCGCGAGTCCCAGCGGCAGCCGGCGGGCGTCGCACCAGGCGGCGTGGTCGTACGCGGCCGGGTCGCGCCGTCGGAAGACGACGTCCTCGACGATGACGATGGCGCAGAACTGCGAGGACCAGTAGCCGATGAGCGCGACGGCGTTCTCGATGCTGACAAAGAAGTTGTCGACGGCGAAGATGGAGACGACGACGATGATGATGGTGATGACGAGGGCGAAGACGTAGCGCGGCACGCGGAAGAGCCATGGCAGCAGCGTCTGGAAGTTGAGCGTGATGCTGTAGAGAGTGCCGCAGGTGTTGCCGAGGAGCGTGAGGGCGAGGATGACGAGGACGAACTTGCCGAAGCCGCCGGCGGGAGCGAGCATGCCGGAGAGGGCGCCGCCGACAAGATACTTGTTGTACTGCTCCTGCCAGGCCGGGTTGTTGGGAATGGCGCCGGCGATGGCCGAGCCGAGGGTCATGAGGAGAATGGTGGGCGTCATGAGACCAAGGTAAGTATACCAGAACACTCGCCATCTGAGAACAAGTTAGTCGACATGCTTCGGAATTGGACAGGCCTGGATAGTTACTCACGTCGAAACCTTGGGGTTGAAATAGGCGGACATGTCGCTCGCCAAGCCGGCGTAGGGGATCTGGTAGCTTGCAACAATCATGCCAAAGTTGAGCACGTTGGCGGCGCTGGCCGGCTGGACGGGCACGCTCTGCCTTGCCAGGCCTGCCCCTCCACAGCCGGCAGTGATTGTGATTGCGACGATGGCGACGATGAAGGCGTATGTCTCGTAGATGTGCAGGATGCGGAAGCCACAGAACGAGACGACCAGGGAGATGATGCCGATGATGATGATACCGGCGTTGGGCGAGATGGTCCCGTTGGAGACGGCGGTCAAGCACTGGCCCCCGGTGATGAAGATGATGACTGTGAAGCCCGTCATGGTAGCGAGGTTGAGCAGGACGGGGATGGAGACGAGGTACCGGCCAAAGGAGTACCGTGCCTGGATCATCTGGCGCAGGCCCGTCTTGGGTCCCAGCGTGGACAGGTAGCCCGGGATGATGCAGGAGATGATGTTGAAGAAGAGGATGACGAGAGCGGCGTCGCGAAGGCGCAGGTTGTAGGCGAGCGGACCGAGCATGCCAAAAGTGATGGCGATGATGTTGGTGTTGATCGAGGTCCAGATAGTGGCGATGTTGTAGTAGCGCGTCGAGGTGCGCTCCTCGAGCGGGATGGGCTCGATGCCACGCGCCTCGACCCGGCCGTAGCGAAGGATCTTCTGGAAGGTGGAGGGCAGCGACGAAGCACTACTCCGTCTCGAGTCCGCCTGGTCCAGGTCCGTGACGGGTTGATCGGCGGCGGCGGCATGATGGTGCGGGTCCTGCGGCTTGCTGCCCTGGTTCTTGTCCATGGTGGCTTGAGACGTCTGGTCGAGAGGTCGAGAGCGGGCGTATGATGCACCAGCTGGGGGGCCGTTGTAGTATCAGACAAGGGTTGCTTGCCGTTTGACGACGGGCTCTGCGATTCAACGGCACGGAGCAGCAGTCGCGTGGCAAAAGTGTCGAGGCGACTTTGCGATGCTGGTGCAGACAAGGCACGCAAAGGCTGGGCGTCGGCGGCCTCGTACCCGCAAGGGCAAAAGGAGAAGAAGAAAACAAAGACCCGAAGTCGCACGAGCTGTTGTCTCTGAGGGTTCAATATTTGCAGGGGCCGGAATCCACCAGGCTTGAAGGGGAAGGCTTCTTCCAGTCTAGTCTCATCCGAGACATCCAAGGCGAGGAAATCGGCTAGCTTATCATTTATCGTCAATTGATAATCATAGCGTTGATTGAGGAAAAACTAGGTACTGTGCTATAAAAAACAGGGAACGGCTGGAGACACCCGTGTGGGTATTGCCCGCAAAACACATACAAAAATGTCCCTTTTCTGGTCGCATGCCCTTCCGTTGTCGTGGCCAGTCACCCTGCTTGACATAGGCCTAGTAGCCTCGCGTCTACAAGTCGCCATTGTTTCCTGTTTTTACGCTTCTAGGTTTGATTCATACCCAAAAGTAAACTGGTCTGTCTGCAACGACATCTGCCAATGGGCCGCGTTGTCCGCATCACCCAAGAGAGATAGGGCGCGAGCGACAAACTTGTATCTGCCCGGAGGAGCATACTCGCCAGATTCGAGCAGACCCTTGAATTCAAACCCATTCTCGTTCATGCCGGCGCCTCTGTAGTCGTGCTCGTAGTCGGCGATGATGCCGAGCGTACGGATGCCTGCAACGTCGACCAGGCTCGACTCAGGAGCGCAGGCCTTGGTGACGGTGAGCTCCTCGTTGGCCTCCTTGGGACAAATATCCAGGGGTACGAGGTGGATCTCGATCCGCGCCGTTCCGAAGTTGAGGTGGAAGAAAACAACGGGGTTGTTGTGGATGGTGTCATCGGGCCACTGAAAGTTCTCAATCCGACCGGGCCGTCCCTTGGTCGACGGAGGGTCCGCTACAACGACTGGAGTATCGGAAATCGGGCTGTAAATCCACTTGTCTTTTCGGTTCTTATCTCGAACCGAAATCCGCGTACTTGACCCAAAGAGCGTTGCTGATTGAAGCGACCCCGCCACGCCGAGGTATGGGACAGTCAATGCTTTTCCGGACGAGCCAACCTCCTGAATCTTGACGTAGCCAGACCACATGGGCAAAAGGGAGAGTTGAGCTCCCTCAGGATCCGAAGCCGAGACGTCGATAGAAGTCGATTGGTTTGGCTTCAGGGTAAAGCTACTCTGACTCAACTTGATCTGCGCCGATGCCTCGATGTTTTGGTCGTGCTTGTCACCCCAAAAGTCCATAGTGAGCACAGATGTAGCGGCAGTCGTGGAGAGCTCGTATTTCACGTCTGACTCAGCCGTATTGGTGATTTTCAGACTCAGCTTAGGCGGCCGGTGGTCAGTGTCGTTGAAAGCGAGGCTGGCTGGCTGCACAAGAGTCGTGGCATGCGCGGCGTCCCAGGCCTGGACGAGGCCGCCGCCTTGGCGGGCGACGGATTCTTCGTGGCCGACGCCTTGCGGCGCGGCCGTGGACACGAGAAGAGATTCCAGCAGTGCTGGGTCAAATGTGCCTCTGGCCTCGGCGATGAGGGCGATGATGCCCGCGACAAGCGGCGTGGCAAACGACGTCCCACTATCCTCGTAGAGGCTGCCGTCCTCCAAAATAAGAGGCACCATTTCGCCCGGGGCACCGACCTGTGGCTTGATGTCTAGCTCCGCTGTTGGCCCGGCCGCCGACATACCAGCAATAGTGCCGCCTTTCCTGAAGGAGGTGACGCTGATCACGCCCCGGCCGGACGCCGGATTCAAGACATTGAACAGGCCTCGACTTCTTTCGTTGCCGATCGCCACAAGGCAGGGGATGCCCTTGGCGACGAGGCGAGAGACGACCAGCGCCGTCGGTCGCTGTGCCCAGTTGGCGCTCTGGAGGCCAAACGAAGACGAAATGATCTGCATGCCATCCTTTTCTGCCTGAAGCCAAGCGGCAATGGTGCTGTCCTCGGCGTAACCCGGTTCGTGGTCGATAGTATACGCTCCCATCGTCGCATTGGGCGCCGCGCCGACGAAGCCGTCCTCTTTGCTGTATCCAGCCAGAATGCTGGCAACCATGACACCGTGGCCACGTCGTCCATGTGTGCTGGGCGGCCCGGGCGGCTTTCCGCTACCAAAGCTGGCTCCGTACGCAACGCGACAGTCCTTGCCGAAGCAGCCACCGAGGGCCTTGACTTTGTAGTTGATCTAGAGCAAAGGTAAGTCTCTCGCACGCAGCCAGGTTCATACCCGTCCCATCCACACAAACAAAAACAACTGGGATGCACTCACACCCGTGTCAATAATACCAATCTTGATGTCTTTGCCAGAGTATCCCTCGGCGTGAAGCTTGTCGACCTGCGTCATGACGTGGTTCCATGGCGCCTCGCCATCGGTGGCACGGCGAGAGCCACGCCTCTGCATATGCTCATGCACTTTTTCGACCTCTTCGGCCTCGTCTTCGGGCAGTGTCACGGTCTCGACCGGCCACACCTTCTTGACGCCGCTCTTGGCCTTTAGTTCGGAAGAGACGCTGCTAGCCTTGCCGTCGCTCCCTTTCGGCAGCTGCACGGAGAGGCCGAAGAAGCTTTCAGACGTGTAGTTGAAGCGTACGGTGCCCCCCAAGGTCTGGATCTCTCGACTCAGGGACTCTACATCGGCGAGGCTGTTGCACTCGACGATGAAGGCGCCATCGACGATGTTGGTCTCAAGCGCCGTCTCGTTTGTGGCACCTGTGGCCAAGGCGTTGACAACGATGGGCAACAAGGCCGATAGGAGGTATGGACGGACCATAATGAGTGTAATCGATTGAGTATTGGAAATGAATGACTTTCTGTAAATACCCAGGAAGATTGGGATGATGAGAACGTTTTGGGGAGTCGGCTGGAGAGCTATTAATACTCTAGAGATTCAACTCCAAGATTGACTCGCTCTCTTGCTCTCTAATAACTGTCTCATACCTGACCCTCTAACTATCGCTCTCATGACGTAGGTAGCTCCTCTACTGACGCTGGGAATTTGGGTACGAGTCAGAAGGCCGGCGATTTGCATAACTGATTTTGAAATTTGCCTTACTATGCATACCAGCCAAAGGTACAGGTTTTCTAAGTAAGGCTTTCACTCTTTGGGTGCTAAATATTTACCCACGCGTTGCTTTACTATGCCCAGATTCTAAGTTTTTGAGCCTACCTACTGCAGCCTATAAGTCAACTTTGCATTACTACCTTAACGGGGAGTACGCACTACGCCTCGTAGGGTGTAATCCTTATAGCCAGTATTTGCAGCAACCGTATATGCCTGCAGTGACCGTAATCAACCTGTAACAGATTACTATAGCGTGCCTACGAGCGACTGCATAAACGACTGTAACTAACCTGTAACTAATCATCTGCCTACCTACTGCAGTGTGCCTACGGGTGACTGTAACTAATTTATAACTAACCTGCCTACCTACTACAGCGTGCCTACAAGCGACCGTAACCGAGCTATAACTCTGTGCCTACGAGCGACTCTGTAAGCGACTGTAACTAACCTACCATACCTATCAGGTGAAGTGAGTTCACTCACTCAGTCAAGTTGTACCGTTCAGAGTGGAGGTTTTTCTAGGTAATATACTGTTGCGCCAAAAATCGTGGCCGACCACCATGTATCTTAGCTGAAACAACGGTCGGTGTGTATAATTCCAACGCCAAGCCGGGACCTATTATTAACTGGGACTAGTCATGAACTGGGGTCTTGCCCTGAATCTTGGAGGTACAGAATACACGGTTGACTCTGTGGGGTGCCCTTGCTCGTTGACGTACGAGCCCTAATACGCCTCCACCCTGGGATGCTTGGCAAGCATGTGGAATGATGGGATGATCAGGCCACTGCAGTAATGGCAAACGTGGCCGAGCTTTATTCGAAGCATCTCATGTACGTGGCCCAAATTGCGGCTATCGATTTGACATCAACTTACGCAGAAGGGTCACCACCAGACGCTGTCAGCTAAAGTTAGCACGAGATAAACCGACTCAGTAGCCGCGCCATAGTGCGGCACTGCACCTATTATGGCCTGATGCAAGAGCTATTAGAAGAGGCCATTAACATAAATCAGCTCAGGGTCAGCTGGGGCAGGGTACATTGTACTTGTTATGCTACACAATCCCTCCTAGTTTTGCTAGTTAATAAGCTGTTTTGTCATTTGTAAGCTGAGATAGACACAGGCTCTAATTATTATAAAACTACTGATAAGTAACATACTGTATTGGTTGGTTAATATGGTTAGCATAATTAAGCTAGTTATTGTCAACGATGATTACTCGCATTTATGCAAGTTGGTATCGCCTATCGCCCTATCAGGTACGACGGCCGAAAGGGTAGTCGGGTGTTCCCGTGCTCACGTGAACCCTCTATTGAATGCAACGACTGACTCGGCTTATAAATGCATGGAAATTGAGTCAGAAACCGTGCAAGAAACGACAGGTCGGGTTAATTTTATGAGTCGTGAGTTTTACCCATGGCAACTCATGTGCCCAAGAGAGCCGTTCCGAGTTTGATGGAACATGCGTCCCAACTGCTCTGCTAAGAGCTAGGATACAGCCCCCGTTTTCAGCCAGGGACGGGTCGGTCGAAGCAATCCTCCCACCCAGACTTGCCCGAGTACCAGAAATCACGCAGCCTCTGCAGACACAGAAAGAGGCCGCCGTCGCCCAGCGGATTCCGCCACAGCGTGAACAGGCAGTCGTCCACGAAGGCGCGGTCAACCTCCGCGCCGTCCGGTCCCAGAGATGCCCCGGCGACCACCAGGGGCCACCGGAGCGAGAGCGGATACTGGACGATGGGGTAGTTTGCCTTGAGCAGGTCCAAGAGCTTTGACCGTTGATGGAGTCGCAGACCGTCGTATGGATCAACGTCTGCATCACTGGTGCGGAACGCGGAGGGTGCGTGGGCTCGTGCCCATGCCCGCACGGCTGGGCGAGGCAGTGCCAGGATGGCGTGCAGCTTGGCTGCGTCGCGGAAGATTTGGCCCACGGTTCCGATGCTGGTGCCGCCAAGTCCGCTGTTGATATCAGCCCAGCCATTGACGTCGGCCCGACCTAGCTTGGCAAATATTCCCTCAATAGTAGTCGACAAACCAGGCACAAATGTTGCTGTGGCGATCTGGTATCGCAAACGAGTGACGTGGATAATGGCGATGCGCACATCTGTCGGACAAGGCACATCGGCGTCAAACTCGTTGTCCAAAATGGCTCGAAGCTGGTCATCCGTGTAGTTGGAGCAGCCAAGAATCTGCTTCGTCGCCGGGATGGTCGTGTTGAACATGACGACTTTTCTACGTGCGCCCCGGGCTCCGTTAGCTGCAGGCAAGACAATGTGGTACAACCAATACCTTACGAGATGAGCCGAAAGAACGGTGTGTAAGGCTTCTTCAATGAGGGCTCCGTAATTGCCCTGATGCCACCGAGGTACTGTACAAAGGCAAAACACGCATTGATGTGCGCCAGCCACAGTCCAGAATCTAGGATCATAGATGAAGAAATCAGGGTATACATGTACGAAAAGGCCGCCGGGTTGCCCGTGCCGTCGGCGTCAGAAATGTAGCGGTTGACCCGTCCGATGACCTCGGATAGATAGCGTGCGTAGTTCTCCCAGAAATTAGCAAGGCTGGGGTCCTCCCCGAACTTGAGCAGCCGGCCACGGGACTTTGACATGGAGGCCAGCTGGACGTGAAGCACGGCGCAGATGTAGAAAGTCGCCCGTCTCGGGTCAAATTTGGGAACGAGAGAGGCGCCATTTTGCACAGGTCGTGATGGCTGAACGACAGAGAAATCTGTTTTGGAGCGAGGTTATAAAGTGTACACAAAACCCATTCTTCCTCGGCTGAGGGCATTGCGTGCTTGCATGACGTACAGTAGCGGACTGCCTGCATGTAATCCCAGCCAGGCGGCTCGGCTTCGATGGATATCCGGTTTTGCTGCTGGATGCGTAGGTCGGGGACGATAGGATGATCGGCAGGCCTACTGCGAGAGCTGGAGACGACGATTTGGTCGCGATTCTCATAGCGGCAGTGATAGTTGAGGGCAACGCATCGCCGACATGCCGGGCTCTCCTCCCCGCACTTGACGCGTCGCGCGCTGTAGTAATGGTTGGCTAATTAGGGCACGGAAAAAAGGTACAGAATGAACAAAAAGATGTACTACATACCGGCATATCAAACAGCCGGTCTTGGATCGGCTCGTCCACCGCTTCTTTCGCGTAGTGGCTGGCTGGATGTCCGCTCCGGCATCAGCGTCGGGATGGGGAGCGGATAAAACAGGCATCTTAATGAGAAAGGCGAGACAATGTAGCTGAACGAAGTACAAACAACCCGAAAATGCAATCAATCGAGACAATCAGATGGCACAATTCAACGGTAGTTAGGGGTCCAACGGTAGGTTGCATCAGGCAAATGCGGGTGGGACATGAACTGAGAGCCTGATTATCGCTGAGCGCCTAAATAAGTACTACTATAAGATGATCGTCACTATCCTTAGATAATTCAAGTTTCCATGAAATAAAATCCCTATATCTTTTGTTCTTCTAGAAAAAACGATTAAAGTGTTGAACAATGGGGTAGCTATAAACTTGCGTAGAAATTGTGCACACAGCGAACCGGTGGAATTAGACAGGTACTCGAATCAACAATAATAAGAGATACGACAAATACCAGTAACATAGAAGAGTACGGAGGCAATAAATAATATTATTTTTCCTTATCGAGCGATATCATTCTGTTCAGCTTGCCACAATAGAGGGAGAACAAGGTCATGTCAGAGCACCTTCAGCTACACACAGCAGCAAACAGGCGTGGTGTAAGTTTGTACTTCAATTATTATTAAACCCCCGTGCTATTTGCCCGATTTCTTTCCCCTGAAGAAAGATCCCAGGGCTGCCATTATCCCTCCCAGGCCCCTTTCCTGCGAGTCCATCTGCAGCCCGCCCTGGATCCAGCCCGGCAGCTTGCTGCGAATCCTCTCACCCGTGTACCGCTTGTCCAGCAGAACAATCGCCGCGTAGTCGCCCCGGTGGCGGATCGCGCGTCCGATGCTCTGGTTGACCGCCCGCATGCACGAGTTCTCGTAAAAGTCTCGCGCCGTCTGCTTCGCGCGGGCGGCGGCCTCGGTCGGCGTGATGCCGCCGCCGCGCTCCAGCAGCCGCGCCTTGGTCGAGGATTCGATGTACTCCATCTTGGCCTTCCAATCGGGCGACGCGATGTTGGGGTACGGGAGGCCGATGATGACTACCAGTCGTCCGAGCCGGTCCGAGAAGTTGATGCCCTCGGACATCTTGCCCCCGACGACGCTGAGCAGCAGAGCGCCGCCGTGACCAGCCCGGCCACCCTGCGGTCCCAGTATGGCCTCGGAGTACTTTTGGAGAACCTCGTCGCTGGACGCGCCCTTCGTCTCCTGAAAGATTGTCTTTTTGGACTGGAGTCGCTCCCAGGTGGCTTGGGCGTCTCCTGGTCGCTTCTTCTGCCAGGCTTCCACGACCTCATCGAGGTAGCCGTAGCTTGGAAAGAAAACGACAACGCCATCCGGAACAATGGAACACATGTTCAATATGGCCAGCCCAAGCTGTGCAATCATCTCTTGATCACCACGTCGCTGGTAGCTAAACTCAAAGGACGGCCCGCCCGCCCTCGACGCAGCCAGTGTGCGGACGCAAAGATTAGTAGACGGAATGACGTGGCCACAGCTCAAAGTAGTGATTTTGGAGTCCTCAAGCGTCGGGAATAAATGATCTTTATAGTCATCAAATGGTGACATTGTACCGCCTGCCAAGATGACCGCTCTTGCGCTGGAGGCAATGGATGAGAAGGCGTATGTGGGCGACAGGAGCAGGTATGATAACTGCACGTCCGCCTGTGCTCCTCGCAGTTTTTGGTAGAATATGCGACCTTCTGAGCTCAAGTTCGTAAGTGCAACAAGGAAAGACACAAATGTGTGCAAAACTGGTGTGCTTGACTTGGGGGCATGCTGCTTCCCGTCTTCTTGTTTATTGTCGACGTGGGAAGCATAGCCTTCGATTTTGTATGCGAGCTTAGATTCGGAAATGTATTGAATCAGCTCAAACATGTTGATCTGATCAATCCCTTTCGGCCTCGTCAGGTCATTCGGATCAACGATTCCATGGTCGTGCTAGTAAAAGTCAGCCTTGAGCTTGTGTAAATATGGGAGCGCTGCAAACCTTGGCGTTAAGCGTGGTGTTCATGTACTCGCTCAGTCCTTCGACGACACGGCCAACGCGGCCAACATTGACACGATTCACGCCCTTCAGTTTCTTCCCAAACTTCCGCACGTAGACCCCCAGCATCTCTCTGCATCTGCGAAGGTCGCTCAGCTTCATATCCGCAGCGTACACGTTCGAGACGGCATCCATGATGTTATGCGCTTCGTCAACAATGACAACATTGCCTTCGAGCTTGATCCCCAGCGCCTCCCGTGCGCTCTTCTGCAGCAGCAGCGGATATGGCAGCGTGACAATCTCCGCGCCAAGCAAGGCCGTTCGCGACGCATAGTACGGACACACTTGGAGAGACTTGCCCAGCTGGTGAAGGTCTTCAATGTCCGGAATTGTCGCGAGTGCGGTGTCTCGAAACTCGTGCGTCTGCGCCAGCAACTCCTCTCTAGGAACAAAGTCACATTTCCGGCCTGACTTGGGCCGCTGCAGTTCTGCGCAACGGTCATTAATAGCTTGGACGGACTTGAGCCTTGATACACTCGGGTTGATGCATAGTTTTTGTCTCGATGACAGCGGCAACAGCTTGACAGCCTCATCTTGGGTCTTTGCACCACCGCCGTGCAAGTCTTCCGGTAGGGATGCAGGGAATGTAGGCCGTCGCAGTTCCGTGATGAACTGCGAGAGCTGCGAATGTGTTCTGGAAGTATAATAGATCTACGGATACACTGTTACCAGGGTGCTTCACGGTTTTCGTTACGGGCAAGAGGATCGCACCTTGATCTCCTCTTCTAGTGCATCACCGTCATCGTTTTGCTGCTTCGGCCCACCGAGGCCCATCCTCTCAAGAACGTCTCGCGACTCCTTGCTGAGGCCGGAGAGAGCGTCCTTCGGCGCAGATGCCAGTCCACTGTCGCCATCCCAATCGTCCAGCATCCATTCTTCGCCGTCGTCTTCCTCGCCTGCCTCGCGGGCGGCGACAACGGCTTCGAATTTGCGCCTTTTGCGCACGCGCTCTTCGCGAGCTTTCTCTTTTTGCCTCGCATTTTCCAGCCGCTTCTCTCTGTCTTCCCAGGTTCGGACTAGCTCTTCCCGTTTCCGACGTAGGAGCTGGTCAACCATCCAACTCGGCTCATCCTTGAACGCCGATTTTGCCTCTTCCAGGGCAGTCTGGTAGGTGGATGATTTGTGATTACGTAGCCATGTGAGAGAAGCGCAGATTAGAGAGAGAGATTTTCCCTGGCATTAGTAAGCCGCGTTAGTCGTGATAGGCTGTGACAAAAAATCACAGTGTTCGGTTCACAAAGAACATACGCTGTGGTAAGAAGTCGTGCAGCTTCAAGTGTAGCCCAAGGAGCTGGGAATAGGTAGTACTTACAGTGCCTGTCGGGCTCTCCAGTATTCCGACTTGTCCTTCGCCTAATTCAAGCACTTGATACACCGCTCTCATAAACTGCTCTTGAACGTCATACGGCGTAAATGGATGATTGAAGTCAATTTTGGCGACTCCATAGTCGATGCTCTGCATCTTTCCTATCTTCACGGTGCCCCATCTAGAACGCGCCAAAAGGTGTGAAGGCAGCAGGTTTGTCGACGACAGTAATCTAGATGCCGCCTGATTGGACAAGTCATTTAGGTGGCCCACTGCTCCCAGTCGCGATTTTCACAAAGTGATAGATCACGTGGCTGGTGGTACTTTTTAATGTTATGTAAGCAACCATTCACAGAATCAAGTGCAAATCCACCCAAAAGCCCGCGCCAATTGGTTAGGGCTGTGCTGCCCTCTCGCTAACAATTTCGGGCAGGCTTGCTAGTGTCTAGAGAGCAAAAACATCACCACCCATTTCCAGTCTTCGACGCAACTCAACCCGGAAGCGACATCAGCAAATACCGTCACCATGCCTACCCGCCTTTCGAAGACCCGCAAGCTGTACGTTATATTCTATCCCACGGAAGCACGTCGAATTCAATATGGTGGAATTGTTGTGCTTGGCGGCGACCTGTTGGATCGAAGCCGCGACAAACAAAACTCTTCGACATGCCGACGAAATCGACAACAAGGGCTAACATGATTTCTTGACAGTCGCGGCCACGTCTCCCACGGACACGGTCGTGTAGGAAAGCACCGCAAGCACCCAGGTGGTCGTGGTATGGCTGGTGGTCAGCATCACCACCGCACCAACTTGGACAAGGTTCGACATGCCCTCACGATAAGCGGACGACTACATCGATGGCTCTTGGATGCTAACAACGTCGAAACAGTACCACCCCGGTTACTTCGGTAAGGTTGGTATGCGCTACTTCCACAAGCAGAACGCGCATTTCTGGAAGCCCGTCATCAACCTGGACAAGGTACATACCCCCTCCCCAAGCATTCGGAACGATGAATCTCGCGCGGCTGTACAACGACCTCTCAACGTCAATTGCGACACGATTCGACGACATGGAACGACCTGAACAGCCAAGCGACTTTTCGTCGTCTGAATCGCGTGGTCTCGCAAAAAGAACTGTCGAATTGCTAACAACCCATTGCAGCTGTGGTCGCTCGTCCCCACCGAGACCCGTGACGCCTACGTCTCCGGCGCCAAGAAGGACACCGTCCCCGTCCTCGACCTCCTGCCCCTCGGCTACTCCAAGGTCCTCGGCAAGGGCCGCCTCCCTGAGATCCCCCTGGTCGTCCGCGCGAGATGGGTCAGCAAGCTGGCTGAGAAGAAGATTACCGAGGCTGGTGGCGTTGTCGAGCTTGTCGCGTAAGGGTGCTTTGCTTGGGAGTCTTGGCATTGTGGAATTTTTTTGAACCGGTTTATTCCAAACGGCGGAAAAAAAGAGAAAAACGGCGCCCTTAGTGATCCCGCTGTGTATTTTGTCGTATGTTACACGGTGAAACGGGTATATGAACAAAAAGGCCCGGGTTGGTCGGCTTCGAGCATTGCATACTGGGACTCTGGAATGGAGTTTAACGAATAAAAAAACAAAAAATTTCGCCAAAACACGAGCAAGTGGTCCCATGTCACTCGATGTGAATTGGCAGGGCCAAACATTGTAAATGCGTGTATGTATGTATTATGGCTCTAACTGCTCCAGACGCCGCTTCCCTAAATAATGTGATGCTGTTCCGCCATTCAAATGTACAAGGCTGTGTAAAATCCCATCGTTGGGTATCTAACGCTTCTAGTCAATGTAGTTTCATCGTTCATGCTTCGAGCATATCCATTTCGTCATCGCCGGCCAATTCATCCTCTGGCGGCTGGTCAAGTCGTAGAAGCTCATGCTCCAACGCCTCTTCGGCTGTCATGCGGCGATTCGGGTCCAGCTCCATGCACCGCTCCAAGAAGCGGACGGCCAGTTTCTCCTCATCAGTCAGTGGGTTCTCGTCCGTTCGGCAGGTACTCCAGAGAATGATCTTCTCCATCGTGAAGCCCTGCTGTCCCACCGTAGGAATGGTCGTTTCGAAGACGCACCCATGCAGCAAGCCTGCCGCCTTCATCCGCCTGGACCCGAAGATGGTGGCGATTTCAATCATCGCTTCAACATCATCAGCAGAGTTGAAAAACGGGAAGCGCTTCGACAGGATGGTAAGCAAGATCACGCCAGCTGACCAGATGTCAATTGACGTGGTTTGCTCGGTGCATTTGAACAGCACTTCTGGGGCACGGAAGCCTCTGGTACCTGCGCGATTGGCGCGGCGCGATGGACGCGTATCTTGCTTGGGGTATCCAGCCTGTGAATTCGTCGCCGTTTGTGCCCAGACTGAGTTAGCCTGGCGATGTTTGCGTGCCTCGCGGGCTTGGTGGCAGAGGCAGGGCTTGCTGTCAGAGCCTTCTCGCTCTGCCAACCCGAAATCCACCAAAACTCCATGCTGCGTGACAGGGTCGTAGAGGAAGTTTGTGGGCTTGATATCCCTGTGTAGAATCTTGTGTTCATGGACACTCCTGAGAGCTGTGAAAAGTGACCGCAGATAGATGGCAATGTCTGGGACGGTCATTTCGCGGAAATACGCACGGAAGTCTCCATGACGAAAGTATGGCAGGATCGCTACGACCTGGTCTGTCTGGCGGAAAGCTGTGATGAGTGGGCAAACTGATGGACACTGTTGCAGGTCATGCAGAAGTTCGAGTTCGTTCAATATGCGCGCAGGACTTGACGTAACATAAATCTTTTTGATCGCAACAAATCGCGATTTCGCTTTTGGACGCTGCGAGGTCTGGCTTGAATCCCGTTTCAGAGGCGGCGGCGTCCACTTTGTAAGGTCATCTTCAAAGTCCCAATGGTTGTCGTAGTGATCATAACGAAGGTCTTCGGCCTTAAAAACAGTAGAAAAAGTGCCTACGAGTTGTCAGCGATGTTTTCGTGATACAGCCCTGAGGCCCGACACGTACCCTCGCCAATTCGCTTGATCAGTCTGTATTTATCGTGAAATCCGGGAAAGTCTCTGCGCAGCTTATCCATGTCTGCCTGGACACTGTCTTCGACATTTTCTTCCTCCGAGTTGCCGTCGTCGTATTCCTCCTGGCCTTCCTCCTCCTCCTCTTCCTCTTCCTCTTCCTCTTCTTCTTCTTCGTCGGGTTCCTCCGGATCAGCAAGAGCCTCGGGGTCCATATGCCGTACTTCCTCTTCGTCGAGCATCATCTCAGTCTCTTCGGTAGCAGCATCCTCGTGAATATCGAATGTGCCCGGCCGTTGTTGCACTTCCGCGGTCATCTTGGATGGTGGCGCGAAGTTGCGCAGGACTGCCTAATTGAATTGAAGCGTGGCGGCTGGCTGGCAATGACCCGAATTGAGATCCCTGGCAGCAGTCGACACCCAAGTCCCTGGGCCGCTGTACCAATCTGTAGGAAGTGCAGCAGGTCTGTACAAGTACCTGAGTCTTTATTAATAAAGTTAGCGGTTGGAGGTTGACGCGCGCCTGGGTCAGCTATACCCCACCAATTTAGTGGTGGTGGGTTGGCGCGTCCAAACAAAACAAAAACAACGGTTGCCCAGGGACCTCCACACATCATCACCATTTCAGAGTCTGGCGCAAAACGGCACGGCCATTTAATCTTACCAGGGCAGCCCTGACGGTCTACTAACAGGATAGGGAAGCCACTTACTTGTCGAAACACCTGCTCAGACCTGCTTGAAATCGCCCGACGATATTGCGCTCGCCGCTGCGCGCAGGGATAGATAAACATCAACATGGCGACAATCGACTTTGACATCAACGATGCTCTCAAGCATTACATGTCGGATCCTACGGCGGTCCCCACGCCAGAGGCCGACAGTTCTCTGCTTGACTGCGAAAATGACCCTGAAGCTCTCACAGTACAGGTCATTAACCCGGTGCTGAACCCCATCGTTGATTCCATTGCAGACAATCCCGACGCAATTCTGCGGGCTACGAATGTCGATTCGCTTCAATTCCTGCTAAAGTACATCCTTCCCATTGACAAACAATACTCGTCTCGCCCAACTAACGTGCGCGCCGTTTAGATATACGCAATACATTTCCCCGCATGCCCTCAGCAAGATATTCGATGTTGTTATGAGCGGCCTCAGTGCAGAAGCCGACGCCGTTAACAATGACGTTGACTCCCCTGACGAGCAAGAAGCCATAGCACACCACAAGCAGCTCCTCGAAATATATGCTTTCTTGCTGCAATGGACGATTGCCGGAGTAGAGGCAAAGGCGGCAGAAAAGTCATCCGCGGCACCGCTTGCGCGAGGCCGCGCAAAGCCCAAGAAGGGCGCAGCCAAGGAAGAGGCCTGGGACTCCGCTACACAGCTGCAGGCAGCTTTGGATATTATGTGCAAGGTCCTCAAGCTGAAGCTATCCAAGATCTTCCTTACAACGAGCGAGCGCGACACCTTCATCGGCCTCCTCACCCGACCTGTTTACATGGTGCTTGAGAGTGAGCAAAGAGTCAAGACGACGTCGATTCGCATGCACAGCTTCAAGGTCCTCTGTATGGCTGTCAAGAATCATGGTCATGGATATGGTAAGCATAACAGAAGTGTTGTCAAGGTTGGCTGATGCTAACCAAGGCAGCTGCGCAAATCAACGTCATTCAAAACCTCACCTATTTCGAGCACCTTTCCGAACCAATGGCGGAATTCCTTCATATTCTCGCCGATACATACGACTACCCACAGCTTGCCGATGAGGTCTTAAGAGAGCTTAGCAACAAAGAGTTCAACTCCAACGATACAAAGGGCCCCAAGTCCGTCTCGACCTTTATCGCAAAGATCTCAGAGCTAGCCCCCAGAATTGTGATCAAACAGATGACGATGCTTGCCAAGCAACTTGACAGCGAGGTATGTGCTTCCAGAAACAGACTTGACTATCTATTTGCTGACCGACAAAGTCATATACGCTTCGATGTGCTCTGATTGAAGTGTGTGGCAACATGATTGCGCATCTGAGTATCCAGGATGAGCGCGGTGAAAACCATAAAACCCAGCTTAACGCATTCTTCGACGTTTTGGAGGAGCGATTCCTCGATATCAACCCTTACTGCCGATGCCGCGCTCTGCAAGTGTATATGAAGCTTTGTGATCTTGAGCAAAAGTTTCCCAAGAGAAGACAGAAGGCTGCTGAGCTTGCCTGCCGTAGTTTGGAAGACAAGAGCAGCAATGTGCGCAGAAATGCCATCAAACTGCTCGGTACACTGATCAAGACCCATCCCTTCACTGTGATGCACGGTGCTCAGCTATCGAGAAAGGAGTGGCAGACACGACATGACAAGGTTGAGGAGGAACTCGATGCCCTCAAGCCTCCCCCAGGACTGCCGGGATTTGGAGAGGAAAATGCCGAGGGCAATGTCGACAACGAACTTCTCGATGAGCAGACTCAGGTAGAATCACCGACGAAGCCGTCCGAGATGACCGATGAGCAAAAGGTCGCCGCTATCAAGAAGGCCCAAGAGGAGGCTGCCACGAGTGAGGCTATCGAGAAGCTCACACTAACCAGGAGGTATTATAACGAAGCTCTCAAGTTCATTGATGTCCTTCACGATGCCACTGGCATTATCTGTCAACTCCTTGGCTCGCGAAACAAGAGCGAGGTCATCGAAGCCATTGACTATTTCGAAGTCGGTGACGCTTACAATATTGAGCAGAACAAGGTCGGCATTCGACGCATGTTGAGGCTCATCTGGACCAAGGGCAACAGCGACGAAGGCAAGGGCGTCCAGACTCATTTGATTGAATGCTACAGGCGCCTC
Source organism: Cordyceps tenuipes (assembly GCA_025583755.1). Taxonomy (NCBI): domain Eukaryota; kingdom Fungi; phylum Ascomycota; class Sordariomycetes; order Hypocreales; family Cordycipitaceae; genus Cordyceps; species Cordyceps tenuipes. Next base: position 449,169 of record JANZYN010000006.1, on the reverse strand, counting down.
TTCTTCGAGGCTCCTGACTCATTTAGTCCGAATGACGCTGCCAATTACATCGCTCGCAACATGATCAGTCTGACATTTGGCGCAACTTCCGCCGAGCTCACTTCACTGGAACAGCTCCTAGCTACAATGATGAAGGGGAACATCATTCCGGACGTCGTGGTTTCTAAGCTATGGCAGGTTTATGGCGTCCAGAAGCGGGAGATTTCCAAAACTCAACGCCGTGGCGCCATAATCGTCCTAGGAATGCTGGCTACTGCAAACCCGGAAATTGCCGTCGGCGAGATCGAGGCTATGCTCCGAACTGGACTTGGAGCCCACGGTCGCAACGACCTCCAACTAGCCAAGTACACATGCATCGCTCTCCGACGAATCAATCCCCTGGGTCGCAACGCTAAAGACTCGACTGTGAAGTTCTCGCGACTTCCCAACGACCACGCTGTCTGTGTACGTCTGGCCGCCATTACTGAGGTGCAGTCCGAAAGCAAGGAGTGGTACGGAGTGGCAGAGCAAGCCATCAATGCCATCTATGCCGTCTCCAAGCATCCGGACACTCTATGCTCGCAAATTCTCCGCCGCAAGACTCGATACATTTTCAACAACCCCCAGTCTCGCCCTGCCTCACGGGACGAGACTCAGGCTGTTATTGACCTGACGACGAGCGGGAAGCCTCGCAAGCGCGACAATGCCGTTGCTCTCTCACAGCTACTTTTTATCGTGGGACACGTTGCTATCAAGCAGATTGTGCACTTGGAACTCTGCGAGCTCGACTTCAAGCGTAGAAAGCAGGAGAAGGAAAAGCAAGCGCAGGCTGAGAAGGAGAAGGAGAAGGAAGAAGGGGATGAACTTGATCTGATCGGCGGAACTACCGAGGACGATTTCACGGAAGCGATGACGCACATTCGAGAGCGTGAGCTCTTGTATGGACCGAGCTCACTCTTGGCAACATTCGGACCACTCGTCTCGGAAGTCTGTGCCAACAACACGACATATGCCGACAAGGGCCTCCAGGCTGCGGCCACGCTGTGTCTGGCCAAGCTGATGTGCGTTTCGTCGGAATACTGCGAAACAAATCTGCCTCTTTTGATTACTATCATGGAGCGCTCTCCAGATGCTACCGTGCGATCAAATGCCGTCATTGCGCTGGGCGACATGGCCGTCTGCTTCAACCATCTCATTGATGAGAATACTGACTTCCTCTACCGCCGACTCGCGGATGATGACGTATCTGTCAAGCGAACATGCCTCATGACTCTGACGTTCCTCATTCTCGCCGGCCAGGTCAAAGTCAAGGGTCAACTTGGTGAAATGGCCAAGTGCCTGGAGGATGAGGATCGCAGAATTGCAGACCTGGCGAGGATGTTCTTTACTGAACTCAGCACCAAGGACAATGCCGTCTACAACCACTTTGTGGACATGTTTAGTCTGCTCAGCGCGGGCAACATGGACGAAGAGAGTTTCAAGAGGATCGTCAAGTTCCTCCTCGGCTTTGTTGAAAAGGTACGTTGTTTGATGAGATGCACACAGCAGCTGCGGACACTAACTGGGATGACAGGACAAGCACGCAAAGCAGTTGGCTGAGAAGCTGGCGGCGCGACTTGCACGGTGTGATAACGAGCGACAGTGGAACGACGTGGCTTTCGCGCTGGGCTTGCTGCCGCACAAGAATGAAGACATTGCGAAGCAGGTGTCAGAAGGCTTTAAGCTGGTGCAGGCCGCTGCTTAGTCAACAGGGACGTTCTTGTATATACGTATTTAATTATAGGGTGCCATTGATGGTGGTTCACTCAGCGGCTACCTTGATTTGATTGATAGATGATCTAATGCGAGACGATACCTTTTACGTTGCCACAAGGCGTTGTCGCAAGTGATGATGGTTGACTGGGAGGCATGTCTTATATAATCCGCTCGCGGGGTTCAATGGGATAGAGAAACGTGATGAAGCGAGCATCAGGTAAACGATAAAACGCTCGTATTCACGGTTTATTAACGACAAAGGGTTTACTAATTCGTTTGTGGGTTTCTAATTCCAGACACGTCCCAGCGGTAGCTGTAGGGTAGCAGGAAGCTCCAACGATCAACTCTTCTCCCTACTGGCGTTGCCCGAAATGTCACGGGGTCACAAAATGATTAAAACTCTTGTCTCTTCTTTTCTCGCCCCTTCTTTTCTCGCCCCTTCTTTTCTCGCCCCTTATTTTCTCGCCTCTTCGTTCCTTTTCACCAGCAAAGGAGATCCTATGTAACGGGGCCGTTGAACAACTACGCGCCATACGGTAGGGTCGCAAAGAAGCAACAGGGCATGAACATGTCCGTCATGGGCGATGGATTAGTACTGAGCTGGTAATAAGCATTAAAAACACGTACGGGACGCCATTTTGCAGATCAATTGCGATAAATGATAACACCCACCACGCATGATTGGTTCGTTGGTTATGGGCCAGACGGCCTGGTTGATCTGAAAGACTTCACCAAGGGCTCGCTATCGCTACACACCATATTTTTTTTTACTCGTTCCGTCGTTCCATTTTCCGTAGATTCTTTATATTTTCATTCTCCGGCGGGATCTCTTCTCGCCGGGGCTCAATATTTAGTGGTGGAACAGGCGGATGCTCTGCTCCACAAAGGTGATGCCCAGGCTCTCGGCTGTCTGGAAGACGGCAGCGTCGTTTTGGCTGCCGGTCGGCGCGGCAATGTACTTGACGCCCGAACGGGCAGCGCGGAAGACGTTGTCGATGAAGGGCAACTAGAAAGAATGAAAAAATTAAAAAGGTTAGTAAAGATATCAAGACACATAGAGCAGGGAGTGTGGACGTACAAAGGCATCGCTGGACACGGAGACGCCCGTCAGCTTCTTCATCCAGGCCTCGCGCTCCTCCTGCGTGAAGGCGGCCGGGACCTCCTCAAAGATGGCCTCGAAGCCCTCGCGCTCCGCGCCGTCCCGCGGCAGCTGCCCGCTGACCAGCAGGTCGATGGCGTTGGACTTGTCTGGGCGCTTCGCGCCCTTCTTCCACTTGATGCCCAGCACGCGCGGGTGGAAGCGCATCCACCAGTTGTCCGCCTTGTCGCCGGCCAGGCGCGTGCAGTGGATGCGTGACTGCTGGCCCGCGCCCAGCCCGATCACCTGCCCGCCGAACGCGTAGCACACCGAGTTGCTCTGCGTGTACTTGAGCGTGATGGTGGCGATGGCCAGGTCGCGCGCCGCGTCCGCAGGTAGCGCCGCGCCGTCCTTGGGCGTGATGATCGAAGTGAAGCTCTTGCTGGCGGAAATCTCCACGTCGTTGCGGTGTTGCTGCAGGGTGACGCCGTAGACGGTGCGCGTCTCGATCGGACCCGGTGTGTACTCGGGGTCGATCTGCAGCACCAGGTATTTGCCGCCCTTCTTCTTGCGCAGCATCTCCAGCGCAGCCTCCTCGTAACCCGGCGCGATCACACCGTCGGACACCTCCTTGGCGATGATGCTGGCCGTCGGCACGTCGACCACGTCGGACAGAGCGATGACGTCGCCGAAGCTGCTCATGCGGTCCGCTCCGCGCGCGCGCGCGTACGCCTGCGCCAGACCGGACGTCTCAATACCGGCAATGTCCGTCACCATGTACACCTTGCGCTCATCCTCACTAAGCGGCAGGCCAATGGCCGCGCCCGCCGGCGACACGTGCTTGAAGCTGGCCGCAGCGGGTCGGCCCGTCGCTGCCTTGAGCTCCTTGACCAGTGGCCAAGCATTGAGTGCGTCCAGCAGGTTGATGTAGCCGGGCGCGCCGCTAAGCGTCTTGAAAGGCAGCTTGCCGCCGGGCGTGAAGGCGGCGGCGGGCTTTTGGTGCGGGTTGGCGCCGTAGCGCAGCGGCAGGTGCTGCTCGCCGTCGCCGGCGTAGGCCTTGCGGAAGAACTCGGCGATGGCCGTGTCGTAGTCGGCCGTGTGCTCAAAGGCTTTAAGCGCGTAGCGGTTGCGGCTGGCATCGGTGATCTCGCCGCTCTCGAGCTCCTTCAAAAAGCCCGCGTAGTCGGTCGGGTCTGACAGGATGGTGACGCGCTTGTGGTTCTTGGCGGCGGCACGGAGCAGCGTGACGCCACCGATGTCGACCTCTTCGACGGCCTCGGGGATGCTGACGTTGACCTTGGCGACGGTCTCCTTGAAGGGATACAGGTTGCAAACGACAAAGTCAACCTTGTTGATGTTCTGGTCGGCAAGGTCCTTCTCGTCCGACTCAAGATCGCGCGCGAGGATGCCGGCGTGGACGGAGGGGTGGAGGGTCTTGACGCGGCCGCCGAGCATTTCGGGAGCCTTGGTGATGGCCGAGACGTCTCTGAGAGCTGGTTAGCTTTCGAGTAACATTATTTCTTTTTGGTGATGTTTAGTCCGGTGAAAAAAGCATACTCGACAGGGAAGCCCGACTCGCGAATCATGCGCGAGGTGCCACCGGAGGCGAGGATCCGGACATTGTTGGCGACCAGGCCCTTTGCAAGGTCCAACAGGCCAGTTTTGTCGTAAACAGACACAATGGCAATCTTTTGAGAACCGGCCATGATGAATGTGATGATTTCCCTATACTGGACCTTGAAAAGGAGTAAAGGCTGAGGGAAAGAAGAGAAATGAATGTGATTAGGCGACGATTCGGGGGAGGGAAAAAAAAATTGGCGGGGTAGATTTTGTTTTATCCTTTCGCAATCGCGGGGCAGCTTGGGCCGCTGTTTTGGTGGAGGTCAGGTCAGGTCAGGCCGTCCTTGTTAGGCTGTTGTAATAGGCGAGCGATCTCTGGCTTGGTATGCTCAATATGTAGCCTACTACGTTTAGAAGTTGAGGGGGAAAAAGCGACGCATCTTGTTATCTATCCGTCTTCGGCTCTTGTGGCTATTACGAAAAAAAAAAAAGGCAGAGAAGAAGGTATTACATGCTCTTGACATCATGATACGATGCTGCTGGTGAAACCTGGCCAGATAATGCAGCGAGCACCCGTTTCGCTGCATTCGGCATCACGTGGCACAGCCACACGAGACAAGGCAGGTAGGTAGGTACTTAGGTAATTACCAGGTAATTACCAGCCCCCTGCTGAGGCGTCGTTGATATGGAGCGCTGCAGTGCAGGTTACACAGAGCAAGGCTACCAGTTTTTTGGGAACAAGGCAACAGTGGCAGAAGGTGGCTGGCCAATAGGCGGGCCTTATTACCATTGGCCCCGCGGTCCTTGTGTCCTGTAGCTCACGCAGTGGCAAGCACAAAGGCAAAGAAAAAAGGCAAAGCGGCGGCGCGAACCCACTGCGCTGCGAGTACTAAAGTGCACGTCCGCCCGCCCACCTCCCTGGCCCCCTTCACCCACCAAGGTTCAGCCGCTTCCGGGTAACTCTGTTCTGTCTTTGCCGAAAAAAAAAAAAAAAACAGCCAGAGAAAGCACCCAAGCGTTTCCACTTCGACTAGTTACAAGGCAACTGCATTTTAGTTACCACCTATTTGCTCAAGCTCCCATAGCTCCACACAGGTCCTCCCCAGCTCCCAAATCACGACACCGACAACTCGGCATTGGCTAGCAGCGCGTCGCATCGAGAAACGTCGCAGCGCCATCATCTCCTCGCGCATTTTGCAGTGCTCTGAACATTCGCAGCTACCGGGCACGTCCTCCCACTTTCTCCCAGCCTTTCTTCTCCACTACCCGCCGCCCGACAAGGGCCATGGGAAGCATCAAACAGCTTCAAGACCGCGCAAACGACGAGCCAGCCAGCGGACGGGACGAAACGCACAACACGTACGTGCCCATCGCCCGCGCTGCGATACCGCACAGCTTATCGTGATAGAAAACTAATTGATCTGCTGGTCGTCACAGCCACGCAATCGCGCCCCCCTCCGCATAGCGCCCGCGTTTATCACAATGTACGACAAGTTGGTGTCGCTGGGCTCGCGCCTGCGGTACCCAATCATAATCACCAAGCTCCTCAAATCCCCTGGCGATTCGATTAAGAAGCAAGAAAATATCATTGAATACAAGTTCACCTGGCGACGCCAAGTCGGCGACGATAGCTGGGTTGACGAGACTACCTACACCGAATTTGACAGCCCAGCCGAGGGCAAGCTCAAAGAATGGCGCATCAAGGAAGGCCAAGTCATTGCTGCCGACATGCCGTGCATGACGGTTGAGGAAGCTTGCGGCCACCAGGTGCAAATACAAGGAATGTGTAGCCTCTGCGGCGCCGACATGACAGAAACCAACTGGGCGTCCGAGCAACGCGATTCCGAGCGGGCCATGATCAACATGACCCACGATCAGACTGGTCTCATGGTCAGTGAGAGCGTCGCCCAAAAAGCCGAACACGACACGCAGAAGCGACTGCTCCGGTACCGCAAGCTCAGCCTTGTAGTTGATCTCGATCAGACCATTATACATGCGTGCATCGAACCAACCATTGGCGAATGGCAGCGAGATCCATCAAATCCCAACCATAGTGCCGTCAAGAACATCAAAAGCTTTCAGCTTGATGACGGTCCTCGCGGCCTGGCTTCCGGCTGCACCTATTATATTAAGCTGCGGCCAGGCTTGAAGGAGTTTCTGCAAGAAATCGCCAAAATGTACGAGCTTCACGTGTATACAATGGGCACTCGCGCATACGCTCTCAATGTTGCAAAGATCGTTGACCCGGACCGGAAACTGTTCGGCAACCGTGTCATCAGCCGAGACGAAAACGGTAGCATCACATCCAAGAGCCTGGCTCGCCTGTTCCCCGTTAGTACAGACATGGTCGTTATCATTGATGATCGAGCCGATGTCTGGCCTATGAATCGGCCCAACCTTATCAAAGTTGTACCGTATGACTTTTTCAAGGGCGTTGGCGATATCAACGGAAGCTTTCTGCCCAAGCGCCAAGACATTTCGCCTGCTCCATCCAAGTCAAACGGTGCAGTAGAGAAGCCAGTAGCCGATGGCTCAAACCAGGAAACACCGCAGCCGGATAAATCCCGATTGAACGAGGCAGCCAGTCTCGAAGATCAAGCTGCGGAGCAGGAGAAAAACCTGGAAAAACAGCTGACGGATAGGCCATTGCTGCATATGCAGGAAGAGCTCGACAAGGAGGATGAAAAGTCGGCGCAGGAGACGGAAAGCGGAGATGCAAGCGCACCCCATCAGCGACACAACCTCCTCAGCGATGACGATGAGGAACTGGTTGCCCTTCAAGACCACCTTACCGACATCCACACATCGTTTTACGAGGCATACGACCGCAGACGAGCAGAGCGCCAGCAATCTCAGCCAACCCACCCGCCTAGCCATAGCACCGCACAACGCAGGCCTTCCGTGGATGATGGGGTGGATCTGTCCATGGTTCCCGACGTCGGTGACATCTTGGATGAGATCAAGTCCAACGTTCTTTCCGGTCTGGTCATTGTGTTATCCGGACTTGTACCCCTTGGCGTCCCAGTTGAAGAGTCTGAAATAGGAATGCAGGCTCAAAGCTTTGGCGCCCAGGTTCTGAACACAATCTCGAGGCGTGTCACGCACCTTGTGGTGTCCACGTCGACTCCACGCACAAACAAGGTCCAGCAAGCTGCAAAGATACCCAGCATCAAGATTGTAAATCAAAATTGGCTCATAGACTGTCTCAGCCAATGGCGACGTCTAGATGAACGACCGTACTACCTTGCCATCTTGGACGCCGACCGCGAAAAAGCAGAAGACATGGTGGAAGCGGCTTCTGAAGCTGAAGAGGCAGACACGGAAACCAAAGACCTCAAAGATTTCGACTGGGACATGGCGGACAAGGATTTGCAAGACTTCTTGGACGATGATGAGGAGGGCGACTCTGAAGGGGACTACGGCAACGACGACGACGAGTCATCTCATGAAGGCGAGCCGATGACTGGAGATGAAAGCGACGCCTCTGACCACACGCCAAGCAAAGGGATCAAGCGCAAAGCCGGCGAGGCCAAGGTTGATGACGGGGAGTCGGACACGGATGGCAGTGCCGCGGGCGAGAGCGTGCTGGCTAAGAAGCAGCGCCTGTCGCGGAGCCGCGGCACGTCAGCTCTGCGGTCGGTGCAGTCGTCCAACGACAACCTGGGCGGCCGTGGCGATGTCAAGAACGGAACTGCGGCGAAGCAGAATGGCCAGGACGAGGCGACTGCGGATGACGAGGAGCTTGAGTTTGACGAGGCGGATCTGGAGAGAGACTTGTTGGCCGAGTTGGAAGCCGCGGGAGATTGAAGCAAGCGTTGAAGTTGTATTCTGCCAAGCGAGCTTGTCTTGTAATTTTTTTTGGCCATCTGGGTTTGGCCCGTTTCATGTTGATTACATTCATTTCGTGTCGCCTGTTTACCAGGCACAACGGCATCATCTGGTGTTTAGGAGTGCGCTAGCGCTGGCAGGGTGATTTATTAGTTGTTATATTTCTCTCATCTGAATCTTTCAATGGATCCGTGGAACACGAATTGCACAAGAGCATCTGTACCTCATTCTTCTTCTGCCCGGGGCCGCTTCCAAATCTTGGTGTACCGCGCCCATCGCTAACATGTATACACACCAGTTTCGAGATTTGCAGACGAAAATACCCCCCCCCTACACGAAAACGTACGGGCTGGCCTCGGCATGGACCCTGTCGAACCAGATGAGGTCTAGGTCCGGGTCCAGCAGCAGGCCGAACTTGACCGCCCGGTCGTTGTCGAACCGGAACTCGGCGCGCAGCGGCTCCTCCTCGTCCACGGGCAGGCCGCCGACGCTCTCCGCGGCCGTCACGTAGGCGAGGAAGCTGGTCTGCCCGGCAACGTGGCGGAGCCTCATCGTGCACGCGAACGACCGGTCGCGCGCGTCAATGAACAGGTGCGGCGCTGCCTCCTCCCCGCCGCCGCCGCCGCCGCCGCCGTTCCGGACCTGCACGCGGAAGCCGCGGTACCCCGGGTTCCAGTAGTGTCCCGCGTAGGCAGTCAGCGGCATCTGCTGCGGCTCGCCGTCGTCCGCGGGGAGGGCGGCAGTGGTCGTTGGCCGCGCCGCCGCCGCCGCCGCCGCCGCGGGCTGTTCGTCACTGCTGCTGCGGGAAGCGACGTCGCTCACCGGGCCGAGGATGTAGTCGAGGAGCGCCGTTTGCAGGTGGACGGCGGCGGCGGCGGCCTCGAGGGCGTTGCCGAGGAGCACGGCGCCGAGGCGCAGGCTCGGCACGAAGAAGAAGCGGCTGCCGAAGCCGGGCACGCCGCCGTTGTGCCCGAAGACGGCGTGCCCGCGGTAGTACTCGACCATGAGGCCGGCGCAGTAGAAGCGCGGGGACGACAGCGGCTGCGCGCCACCGGCGGCGGCGGCGGGGTTGGGCACGGAGCGGATGCGGGTGAGCCCGGCGTACACTTCCTGGGAGAGGACGACGACGCCGCCCTGGCCGCCGCCGGGGCGGAGGAGCGCGGCGACGAGCTGCAGGTAGTCGCCGGCGGAGGTGATGACGGAGCCGGCGCCCTGGCCCTCGGGGCACTCGAGGGCGGGGAACTCGCGGTGGCGGCCGGCGCCGGCGGCGGGGTCCCAGACGTGGCCGGAGGCGAGGCGGGCGGCGTGGCCGCGGGCGCGGGCGCGCGACGGCTGCAGGCTGGACGAGGTCATGCCGAGGGGTGTGAAGACGCGGGCGTCGAGGAAGTCGGCGAAGGAGGCGGGGCGGTCGTTGGTCCGCGCGTGGGCCTCGACGAGGCGCGAGGCGACGGTGTACATGATGTTGCTGTAGATGTAGCGGCTGCGGAGGGGCGCGCTGAGCTGCAGGTTGCGCAGGTTGCGTGTGACGGAGAGGGCGTCGTCGGGGTGCTCGGCGTCGACGCCGAGGTACGACTGGTCGTGGCTTGTTGTTGGTCAGTGAAGGAAGCTGGGAAAGGGGGGGGGGAGGGGGGGATGCGAGGTTGCGGCGCGCACCTGGGCAGGCCGGTCCGGTGGCCGAGGATGTCGTCGACGGTGACGTTTTTGGTGGACGCGGGGTCGGAGAGGACAAAGTCGCCGGGGAGGAGCTCGGCGACGGGCGTGTCGTAGGTGACGGCGCCGCGCTCCTCGACGAGCAGGGCGACGGAGAGCGCGGTCAGGATCTTGGACGCGGAGGCGATGTCGAAGAGTGAGTCGGGGGTGCAGGGCACGCCTGAGGCGACGGAGATGACCCCGAAGGCTTTCGCGGCCGTCTTGTCGTCGTGGAGGAGGGCGACGGAGAGGCCGGGCACATGGAGGTCGTCCATGAGCCGCCGTACTTGGCTGTCGAACTCGGTGGATTGGAAGAAGTCCATGTTGGATGCTGGAGGGGGGTCTAGGGACAGCAGAAAGTTACGAGAGGTGATGGAGAGATGGGAAATATGGAAGGTAAGACAGGATTGAAGGAGTCGCCATCACGATGATGACAGACTTGGGCTGAGAACGTCGTGGCCAGCCGCGTAGACACCCCGCTTCGTGTAATTGGAATTCAGCCGCAGAGATGCGGCTGCCGACCACATGTAAGACCTTCGTTCTATTGATCATCGCGTACTATTTTCACGAATATTCTACGTGCAAGTATCGTGCATATAGCCCGAGTTGAGAACTTGTCTACGAGACGTTTGGTGGTCCTTTGCAACGCAGGAGGAAGGACAGTCTGCAGCCGCCACGCCTCAGGCATGCAGAAACAGGCGTGAGATGCCTTCCCTCCGCTACAGGGCTGCAAATCGTCGATTGGGTAGCATCCCGGGACCTCGGAGAGAAAAAGGTCTCGGGACGAGGATCTGCGCCGGGGGCCGTAAACTTAAAAAATATCTGAAGTTGTCCCAGGGACCGACTCCGCAGCCAAGTCCGCAACAGGAAAGGGAATAGTGCACGAGTTCCTCAAAGGCCCTTGAGAGAGACACAAAGTCGAATCTGGTAAACGACATCGATTGTGCTTTGCTAAGCAGCGTCTACTAACCGTCTTCCGGCAATGCAGCCAAAGGACCAAAACCTGGGCCTTTGCTGATGGCAATATGTTTCGGGATAAAAATACATCCTGTGCTAACAGGTCTATACATTAATCTGCGGAGATATTGTTAGCAGCAGCTAGTGCGGTATCACGGACTCTGGGCTTAAGCCGGCCGATCCGGAAGTCGTGCTCACTTACACCGGGGCTGTCGCTCATTTCCAATGGGCCAGAACGCTGCCGCGAGATGCGGAATCCGCTGAAGTGGCATGGTCAGGTGCATCAAGCTTGCTTCTTTCCCGCCTCTAGAGTTGGGCAGTGTCTCAATAAACTCCGACGCTTCATCACGCTTGAGGTATACGAAAGAACGGAGAGTCTGATCAAGCGCAAGTCTGGTTTCTATAAATCTATCCTGGCGAGCTCTCGATTTACTCTCTTTCGTGGAATCAGCATCATTGATCAAAGACGGTACGTTACTACACTAGTCCGATATCACCTGCAAACCGCCTCGTTCAACTCCATACCGGCAACGCTGCAGCACTTGACATCTAGCGCCGATATTTAACATCACCGGCTCCTTCTTAATATCCAATCCACCTCTCATACGCGAGATTTGCGGCCACAATAGCCAAAACTACCTCAAATGTGCACTCTTAACGGCTACAACCCGGACACCGACATCCCCGACCTCGCGGGGAAGGTGATTCTCATCACTGGAGGTAAGCAATCACACCCCTGCCGACCGCCCGCTGGTCAAACACTCATCTAACATTGCTCTGTCCATCTTAGGCACCAACGGGATCGGTAGGACCGCCGTGCAGGAGCTCGCCAAGCACAACCCGGGCCACATTTACTTCACCGGGCGCGACCAGCAGGCCGCCGACTCGCTCATCGCCAGCCTCCCCGCCTCCGCCTCCGGCCGCCCGCTCGCCACGTTCCTCCCCTGCGACATGTCCTCCCTGGAGAGCGTGCGGCGGGCCGCCGAGGCCTTCACCGCGCCGCGCCTCGACGTCTTCATCGCCAACGCGGGCATCATGGCCACGCCGCCTGGCCTGACTACCGACGGCTACGAGCAGCAGTTCGGCATCAACCACCTCGGTAACGCGGCGCTGCTGCTGCGGCTGCTCCCCGTGCTGCGCGCGACCGCCGCGCGGACCGCGGACGTGCGCTTCGTCGCGCTCACCTCGCTCGGGTACCGCGCGGCGCCGGCGCCGGCGGGTGTGGAGCTGGCGACGCTGCGGACGACGCAGGAGGGCCGCTTCGCGATGGGCGCGTGGGCGCGCTACGGGCAGAGCAAGCTGGCGGCGATCCTGACGGCGCGGGAGCTGGCGCGGCGCTTCCCAGAGCTGACAAGCGTCGCGGTGCACCCGGGTGTCGCCAAGACGGCGCTGGTGGCCGATCTCGGCTTCTGGCAGCGCATGCTCGTCTACGTGACGAACCCGGGGGGGCTGCTGACGCCGCGGCAGGGCTGCTTCAACACCGTCTGGGCGGCGACGGCGCCGGGCGTGCGGGAGGCGGCGGCCAAGGAAGGCGTCACGTTCTTTGAGCCGGTGGGGGCGCCGAACAGGGGCGACGCCAAGTGCTGGGACGACGAGCTGGCAAGAGAGCTGTGGGAGTGGACGGAAAACGTGGTTGGCGTCAAGGCGTAGGGGGTTGAAGTGTTGTTGACGTGGAACATAATGGCGGAGCTGGGACAGTGATGGTCCAGCTTTGTCTGTTAGTTTTGTCAGTTTGCGCCGCATTCTAGTATTTGCCTTAGTTAAGCATATCATTGACGTGAATAGTCCACCCACGTGGCGGGAATAATGGTGAATTTGGTAGAACATAGTAAATGGTTGGATTCACAGCGTTGTACACTTCCTCGGCCCGCTTCTTCTATTCTGTTTGAGAGATATTCGTCTCTACTGCATTGCATGTGCTATTTTCCTTGAGCACAGAGGCACCGCGTGGTATATTTACACAAATACGTCTTTTTTGGGAGGGCAACGTAGTCCTGTTTTTTAATGGCTGTAGTTATTTGGTAGGAGTAGGGGCGACGGTGAGGGTCGGCCTCACGAAGCTGTGAAGAGTCAGCGAGCTGCATAATTACCAGATGAAGTGCCCGATAATCATGCGGGCGCGCCGTTGGGGAGGTACACGTACCGGTCGTTGTGGTAGACTTTTGTGTTTTCGCCCAGCAGCTCCTTCTCGCGCTTCTGGTCGGCCAAGTATCTGCGGACCTGGTCGCGGTCTTCCTCGGCCTGGAGCAGGGGAATCAGGTTGATGCGCGCCCACATCTTCTCACGGGCGAGTTCGCTGCACGAGGTCAAAGTCGGTTAGTATATTCTTGGTTGGTATGAGGTCGGCGGGTTGTTTCGGGGGCAAGTGACGCACTTGGCTTCGCGGATACCGTGGAAGAGCTTATACCAGCCGTAGCTCATGACGATACCCATACCGATGAGAAGAGTTCCGGGGCGGAAGCCACGTGCAGGCAGGTTGCGCTGTGAGAAATGGCATTAGCCGTGTTGATCCTGAGAAACCAAGCTATGGGTGCGCTGTAAAAAGGCCATTTGCCGACCACTTTGCGCGGTTGGGCGCTGTAGGCGGTGCAACAGCACACCCTCAAATGTACTGGCCGCGAAAAGCACACACCTTGTACTGGACGGGCTGGTAGCCACCCTTGGGGGGCATATCTTGAGCCATGGTGGGCGATTTTCTGGATGGTCGGCGACGAGGTCGGTCGGTAATTGGGCGACGCACTGGGGCAATCGGAGCGAGAAAATGCGATTCAGTTACGAGAGCCTGATTGAGAAACTGATTCGGATCGATGGATAGACGCTCCGGGTCGTCAATTGATGTCGTCAACTGTCTCGCGTGGTCGAATGACGGCTGAGGAGCACTGATGAGGCGATTAGTTTGCGTGCCTGGCGATTGGCCGCAGTGGAAATTACATAAGCAGCATTCTTGGGGAAGTGCTACACTAGCGATGACGGAAACGCACCGCGATTTGGGCTTTTATTCCGGAGAAACTGCGGCGGTAAAGATTTAGAAAGTTTTTCATGTGTTTATTTAAAAGAAATTTCAAGAGTTGACCGGAAATGTGGTGACGCAAGGACGGCTGCTCCTCCATTATTCCATGTTCATGATTAGTTTAGGAGCTATGTGATAAGTGAGGTTGAAAGTAGGACAGGCAAAAAAGGAGGATAAGAGAAGTAAAAGAAGGGAGGGGAGCCGATTTGATGTTTGGTGAAAGAGTACCTGGTTCTATTGCTATCACGTATTTGTACCTAGTGCAATTCGTGCAATTCGTGTAATTCGTATAATTTGTGTAGTTCGTATAATTCGTACAATTTATGTAATTAGTGTAATTTATACAATTTATACAATTTATGCAATTCTTATAATTTATATAATTCATGTAATTCATGTAATTCGTACAATTCGTACAATTCGTGTAATTCATACAATTCGTGCAATTCGTGCAATTCGCATAATTTGTACATTACAGCCAAAAGGCCACTCACATCCAACGTTAAACGAAGGGCTGGCAAGCGGACATGAGCTCGGCAGGGGCATACCTGTAACTGCTCAAAGAGGTCAATAATACCATCGTACATGTACATGGCACTAGTATCTTTTGCAGCCTGGATGAGATACATGATGGCGCGAAATATGTTTTAGGCAGGCGGAAAGCCTTCTTCAGCAACTCCTGCAGCGATTTCGCTAATACCTTGGATGGGCTTCATGGCCGCCGCCATGGCACCGAATATTGCGTGGCGTTTAGCGCGGAAGGCTGAAAACTGGGCATTTTGTAGTTCTATCTGCTGAGAGTTTTGATCTTAGGAGAGATAAAGTTATCCAGCTGTATCTTGGAGGACGATTCCGAGTATCGCCTTGCCGCCTCGGCGATGGCTGCGAATCGGGCGTCCATGCTGGCGGTTGTGATGTGAGTCATTCCACTAGGAAAGCCACTAGCAGAGCTTCAAGCCGTTAAGCCGACTCCAACCTTTTTTTTTCCCAAGACGGCGGCGGGATGAAGGTAGAGGTTTTGGAGAAGAAGGGGTTGGCGGGCCGGATTCGGACGTGGATGGATGCAATAGTGGCACGGTTGAATCCAATGGTGTGGTGCAGTTGGCATGACATGTGCAGACTGCGACGCGAGACGGAAGATTTGGACAGCAGGAGTAGACAGGCTGATGCACGGCAAAGACCAAAGACAGAGAAAAGAAAGCGCAGCAGATGTGTGCGATGAGTGAGTAATGAAAGAGTTGTTGTCGGAGGCAACCAATGCGGAACGACGGAGAAGGTGCGGTTCCGCGTTGGCGAAGTCGGTGTGACGAGGCAATGGGTGTTGCTTTGGTAACTATAACTCGGAGCAGTAGCTGTATCCGTTAGTAGGCGACTCACTATAATTTCCAACAGGTTTCCGTCTCCAACAGCCAGCAGCCAGCCTGGACACTGATGTGCTGAGCCGATGGGAGCCCGAGGAGGAAATCGGACCTCGTTGATAGCGGCCCAGCATTATTGATGTCTCTCGGCCTTGCCTTGGCGGAAATCGAGCGGCCCAGGATGGATCCAAATTTTGCGACAAGAGAAAGAAAGCACAGTCATGAGGGGATCCGTAGCGAGTCAGAAATCATCACAGGCAAGGATCCCCTTGAGCAGCGGGAGAGAATGGCGAGGTCGTGTACCCGCAGCGGAATGATGTTGTATTATTTTTTGCTTGTTGCTCTGTACTCGGTCATGCGTCTGTTGTCCTGAAAAGCCGGGACACTCCACACTTGGGAGGGGGAATCAAGTCAAGAAAAATCAAAAATCAAAAATGCAAAAAAAAAAGAACAAGAAAAAAGAAAAGAAGAAAAACATCAAGTTCAAATTTGTGGCCGCGCGCGACAATGAACCGAACCGAACCGGGCTGATGCTGACTGATAGCCACTGATAGCCACTGTTTCGGCTTCGGCCGGCCCTTTCCCCAAAACAACCACAAAGTGGTGATGCCGCGCGCGTCAATTCCACTAGCAGCGCCGAACTACCTAGTTTCTATTTTTTTGTGGCTGTCCTGCTTTCTTCCATTTCAGCGCCACGCCCGTTCTGACTGGGGACAGGGATCCATGGCCAGCCCGTCGTTCCGCGGCTGAAAGAAAGCAAGAAAAAAGCACGGAAAGAAAGAATGAATGAAAGAAAAAAGAATGAATGAAGGAAAGAAATAAAAGACGCCGCAAGAGCTGAGCGACAAACCCTGCTCAGGCTCCCCCAACACAACACCCACACGCAACCCCTGTCGACAATATCTTTTGTCTCGTTTTGCTGCAAGTTGGACGACAGCTTGGCTGATCTGTGACCTTTTCTCTTTTCTCACATGTTTCGTTCGACCTTATCGCAAGCCATCTATCCCATCACACCACCTCCCCCCCTCCCTCGTTAGGAGTCGGTCACTGTACTGTGGTTAGTAGTCCGCAACCATGACCAGAGCTGATAGCTTCCCACCTAGTGCCCCCCCCCCCCTCCCTCCAAGGAGAAGCTTTCACTTGGTATCGCTCATTAATCTCAGTTTATTAATACCGACGCAGCTTTTCTCGGGCCGGTGGACCTATGGGGTGTGTGCTTGTGCTGTGACTCGCTGGCCCGAAAAGCCTTATAAGATGATCGCCTTGCCGCCCAACGCACCTCGCTCACCTCGTCCTACATACATCCGTCCTCCCGCTCAACACAATGCGTGTACATTAACTCATACATGTCGTACCCCCCCAGCTCTCCTTTTTTACACTCTTACCGCTGTCATTTCCCGTCCCAGATAACGGGCCAACCTCGCACCGTCCCTTTCCTCTGACACGCCTGCCTGTATCACACCGACTCGTCGCCATGCACCCATAGAGAGGACCAATATCAGGCACCTACCTCCTTTACCTCCTTTGCCTCCCTACTTCGGTCCTGTTGCACCACCTGGCCTGAGACAGCCCGCATGCATCACATATACCGACGCGGAAGCACACATACCACACGGCGCTCAGAAACTGTGCAACGGCCCGGTTCTCCCAGCTCACCTCAACCCGAGTACATATGGATCCTCTAGCAACAGGACAACGCTTCCGCAACTCGTCCTCCAAAGGTCTTTGACGAGCAAGGGCTAAACCAACGTCGACGACAGTGCATCACCATACATATATACACATCCAGCTCCCGTCGAAAACGGACATTGACACTTTGAACAGTCCGCCCTCACCTCCAACAACCCGCCATCACCACCTCCAACAACAGCCCGCCATGTACGACAGGCACTACCGCATCCCCTACCCAACCCACAAGTCGCCCATGGACGGCGACACCGTCCACCGGGACCTCGACTGGGTCGCCGCCGCGCGCACCGACCCCGTCTTCGCGCTCGCCGCCTCCCCCGCCGGCCCCGTCCCGCGCGCCGCCAAGCTCCGCCTCCTCGAGACCGCCTTCTGGCCCGCGCTCGCGCGCTGGGTCGAGGCGCGGCAGGAGGTGCTCCCCGGCGGCACGCTCGTCGGCGGCTGGTGGCGCGCCGACATGCTCGGCATGCTCGACTGGTACCGCGACTGCCTCGGCCTCGTCCCCCGCTGGGACGACGCCGTCACCGCCCACGCCGACGGCGTCTGGCGCCACGCCCTCCTCTCCAGCCCCTGGTTCCACTGGCCCGAGTTCTTCCCCCTCCTCAAGGAGCCCGTCCGCCACCCCGCCACCGGCGATCCCGTCACCGAGCCCGCCACCGGCCGCGTCCTCTACCGCGACCGCGACCCCACCGCCGACGGCATGGAGGACGCCTTCATGGACCTCTGGGAGGCCGTCGCCAACGCCCGCCCGCTCAAGAAGACGGCAAAGGGCGACTTCCTCCTCCCGCACATGCTCCCGCCCAGGCGCGAGTGGGAGCGCCTCCAGCGCCAGCGCCGCGAGTTGATTGCCCAGGAGGCCGCGGAGATTGCTCCTTGCGCTTCTTGTTGATTCCCTGATGGCCGCTCTTCCTCTTCCCACCGGAGCGGCACCCTATTCATTTCATCATCGCATTTACACTTTTGCATATCAGGCGCAGCGCTTCTTTCAATCCATTTTCAGCGTCTTTGGATTCTTCAAATAAGATACGGTCTTGTCCCTTGTTGGTTTGTACCTTTTTGCATAGCGAGCGGAGCCATCACATTTGCATGATAGATAGATGCCCCAAAATTCATCACTTGATTCGACCTTTTCGACTTGGAAAAAAATACTGGTAATTCTATTATGTATGTCTATCTTATATGCGGTGCGTTGATAGTCTAGGCCAAAGAAGGTTCCACCTCTTTCATCCCCGAGCGTTGTAATCCATTAATCATTCCATGCTTGTACCCACACGCTAAACAACAGTTCATTAAACAAGACGCCAGGAAATCATGTCAAGTCGTAAGAAAAACCGCTTTCCTTATGCACCGCTCGAGGTCGCTTCCTTCTTCAGAGCCTTCTCTCCCCCGAATGCCAAGTGTTCGAGCCCCTCGCTGAGCTTCTTAGTCACAATGTCTGGATCCGGCTCGTCGCCCCCGACAAATGTCCAACTTTCCTCCGTCTCATCATCATCATCTTCGTCGGCCTCTGGCTGCGCATTCTTGCCTGCCTTGCGCTTGATCAAACTCGTGGCGTACTCCATGTCACGGTAGATAGATTGAATTGCCATATCCACACCGTGAT
Source organism: Cordyceps tenuipes (assembly GCA_025583755.1). NCBI lineage: Eukaryota > Fungi > Ascomycota > Sordariomycetes > Hypocreales > Cordycipitaceae > Cordyceps > Cordyceps tenuipes. The sequence goes on along the minus strand of JANZYN010000006.1, from coordinate 430,666 downwards.
CCTAATCCTTGTTAGCTCAAACTTGTACAAGCTGGTTAGCACTGGCCGATGAAGACTGCTTACTTTTCGGATCTGCTCGCCAAGCACCTTGGCCTTGACAATCATTCGCTCGTTGCGAGTCACTTCCCAAAGTGCCCGTCCGAAGCTGTTGGTACCCCATTTCTTCACCCACACACCAACGCCAAGGTCCTCAACCCGGCTGGCGAAAAAGAACTGGTCACCAAAAAATGGCCGAATAATCGTCGGGATACCAGCTCTCAGGCTGGCGCCAGTGGTACCAGAGCCTCCGTGGTGTGCTGCGGCATCAATCTGCTTGAATAGCCAGTCATGAGGGGCAGATTTGATGACGTGAATCTCGGGTGGCATCTCTGGTTCTTCGGTACGTTTCTTATCGGGGTCGTCCTTTGACGAGATGCGATCGGACCACCCCTTGGATAGAATGCACCGGACGTCCGCCTTCAAGACCGCGTCAATGACTTCCATAGTCATCTTGGCGGGATCGTTGACAATAATGGACCCAAAGCCAACATACACCAGCTTCTTGCCATCGTCACGCGTCTTTTGAATAAATTCGGCGAGCTCTTTAGGCGGTGTGTAGTTGTCACCCTCATCCAAGAACCAGTATCCAGTGATCCTGATCCAGTCAGAGAAATCCAGCGGTGGTGCCACAACGCAAGGACTGAAGTTGTATAGGAACGGGACCTTGTTTGGCTGCATCTTTTCTAGGTTGGTGTTCGGGAGACCGAGTGTTTTGTTTCTCCACCGGTTGACTTGCTGAGCCGTAGCCTTCCAGAAGATGTTGTCAAACATGACGTACGTCATGTAATTGTACGCGCCACCCATCTTATGCTCAGGCATAATGAAGGCATGAGGATAGGCGCGCGTACGAGTCCATGGCATGGTGAATGCTCGAAAGTATGGAATCCCCAACTTCTCCGCAATGTGTATACCGGCCATTGCCGAAGGCGACTCAATCAGGAGATCAGAGCCTTGGCAAGCCGTGTAAGCCGAGTCCAGAAGCTCGTCCAACCAGCCTCGGAAAGTTGAGTTGGCCTCTCGCAAGAACGCCAGTGTAAAGGTGCCATTTTCAATGCAGAGGCGCATGAGCTCGGCGGGGTCTCCTTCAACCTTGGCAAACTCGATCCCGTGGGACTCTACCCAGCCTTGAAACTCGGCATGCGTCGCAATGCGAGGTTTGTGACCTTCTGCTAGCAAGCCCTTGCAAAGAGCAATGTATGGCTGAACGTCACCTCTTGAACCAATCGTCAAGCAAGTAATCTTCATCGGCGTAGGTGGCTTGAAGTTGATGAATGAAGCATCGGTATCCTCGAGTAGAATCGTAGGCGCATTAGGCAGGCTTGAAACGTCATGAGGCAGTTCTAACTCGCGCTCCGGATGCTCTTCTTGTCGGGCAGCCTTGAGTGCATCTCTTTCGGCGGCGTATTCGTCTTCATTCGGAGGATTTTCTGCTTGTGTGTCGGAACCCTCCAAGAAGCGATGCGTCTCCAAGTCTTGTAGAAGTGTTATAGCGCAATCGTCGCGAACATCGCTCTGTCTAAACTCGAAGAACAACTCTTCGTGTCCTCGAATGACGAGGACAAGACCAGAATAGCCAAATCGAAAGCCCTTTTCTTTGTGAACTGTCTCGATATCCTTAAGAGGCAGAATCAACTTGGTACGCGTCCCAGGAAGAAGGCTCCGAAAGCAGAATGACTGGTCGCTGATGTAAATCTTGCCGTACAAAGGCAAGACGCGAAGGATATAACCAAAGTAGGTAGCCTGAAGCCGTTCTGTGTCGGGCAATGCAAAATGTGCCCGGAACCGCTCCATGGACGTTTGGATCTTTCCTTCGGAATCTTCTTCGAGGTCATCGTCATCAGCGCGGAGGCCGGCGGGTTCATCATAGTGCTTCCCCCCGCCCTTCCACATGCCCGACACCTTTTCCACGTATCCCATGGATTCGGTGGCCAGCAGTGAACTCACACGTTTGCTGGTCTTGTTCAAGTAGTCCGCAAACGCGCCGGCCCTTTGCAGCGGATATGTCCCCATCTTTGTGATGCTTTGAAGGCTAGGCGTAAGTGGTCGTTCCTCATCACGACTCTCTTGCTCATCTTCTTGGCGCAATTGATCCAGATGGCCGGTTGTTGCGGCATGCCGGGTGAGATGGAAGGGAGCGTCACTTCCGGGGTGCAAGATCTGGCTCTGTATCAGGTCGTCTGAGTGTCCGGGATCCGTTGGCCGAGAGCGCATGATGGTAGGTCTCTGGAATGCATCGCTACCATGCAGAATCTGGCTGGCGGAAGGGTCTTCAGTTCCCGATGCGGTCATGCTAGAGAAGCTCGGTTCTTCCATAGACGACTTTCCAGACTGCAAATTGGATTCTGAGGCGAAAAATTTCATCCTTGGAGTCTTGCCTCCGTCAGATAGCTGGCTACGCGGCCTCGAGCCACTGAAGCTTCGTCGTGGGCTGTGGTCACTAAACCCGCTGGTAAGCGGACGTTGATGATCATGGCTAGATCGCTCGGTGCCTCCAAATCCGTCTCCACCAGTTCGGGATGAAATCTCGACACTTCCGCGAGGGCTAGTGGCGGCCGAACGGGGGGAGAGTGTTGCCTTAACGGCTTCCTGCACTTTGCCAGTATGGATTGCATCTACCCCTAACCCATTTTTCGCTTGAGAGGATACGTCGGCAATAACCTTGCCTTTCCCTCGTTGCTTCTTGGCCATGGAGTCCTCAACAAGAATCTTCAAGACATTGATGGCTTCTTGCCCGAAGGAGAAGAATGAGAAGAAGTACTATTGATTCAATTAGTATTTAGAATTCCCTGTAGGGCAGCGTATTCCTTACCTCATCAATGGCATAGGTTTCGTCATTGTCAATTACGCGAATCTTGCAGGTATCGGAAAACTCAACCATTTGGGTATCTTCGACATCAATGATGTTCTCAATGGGCAACGATATCTTGACGCTGTCGCCGTCATTATGGCTCCTGAAAATGACTCTTTGGAGGCTTTTGACCCATTCTTTGGCACTGGGTGCACTGTCGGCTCTGAAGTTGTAGGTGCGTTGACTGGTGACGACCTCAAAATGCAACCCGTCCTTGTCCCGGTCCGTGACACTGGCGGAGATGCCAAATCTGAGATCGATCTGCCCGTGGGGAAAGTATAGATTAGTGGCATCGCGATAGTACGATAGCACATCGCCTTTGAGACGGAACCAGTATCGATTATACTTGGGATTGCGTTTGCCGCTCTTGGATAGGTAGCCCGACTTGGCCACCACGTGCTACAGCGATGTCAGCGATGCGTATAACAGGCAGGGGGGCCTAGAACAGGGGCGCACCTCTTTCTTAGGCAGATAGGCATAAAAACAAATGTGTTTCGAGGTGATATATAGGAAGCCTTGTAATAAGACGCTTTGTAGCAGCCAACAGGGATATTCTGTTTTGTGTGTTAGTGGCTTATTAACAAGGGTGGGAGGAACGGCAATACCTTCGATAACCTGCTCAGGCTCATTAAACTCAAAAATTTCCATCAGACGACGAGCTAGTGGCGTTGTATCGTCGTCATCTTCGGATGGCCGCAAGTCGGCAGATCGGCGTTCAATGTCGAAGCTGGGACGACTCGACATCTCTGCCCTGGCTTGTAACATTCGGCTCATGACCGAAGACCGTCTGGGCATGGGAGTATGCGTTTCCGCGGCGGGAGAAGGCTGAGTATCACTGGTTTCGCTGTTCTCTTCGGCAGAGGGGGGCGGCTGGGATAGTTTACTTGGCTCGTGTTTGGACTTTGCCTTGAGCTTTGGTAGCGTAGCGAAGGACTTGAGTAGTCTGTGTTTGGAGAGAGTCTTTTTGTGCTTGGCAGTTGGTACAAGAACAGTCGTTTGCGACGTGGTGGGAGGAGCTGAGGGGGATTCCTTGGATCCGTCGTCTTCGTCGCTGCTGTTGCCGTCGAAGCGGGTGTGGAAGTCGACGCGGGAGCCGGCGGCTGCAATAAGTCCAAATATGCTCTGGTTCATGTTGACTGACATTGGTGTGGCCATGACTTGTGGGTGCGCCTCGTCGGCTGAATCATCGCTATCCTGCAGCGGCCCTGGGAGATCGGGCGTCGAGGACGACAGGCCGGGGGCTTTCCTACGCATCTTGCGGCGCCTGGTGGCTAGGTCTTGGTCTGGGCCACCCGAGGCTGGTATGGGCGGTGAGGAAGCCATTATTATCAGGAGGATGGTATCGTGAGAGGAGGATGGTATCGTGGGAGAGGAGGCAGGTTCCGAGAGGAAATTGAGCGTCGCGGAGTATATGTTGTGCGGTTCGTGGACGAGGACGAGGGCTTATCCGTGGGAATGTTGGGACGGTTGGTAGCGAGAGGGCGGTTTGAGGGTGTGCTGCCTGCGTGCTACATGGGAGGCAAGGGAAGCAGAGCGGAATGGCGCAGTTGTGCGGTCGTGCAGTTGTACAGTTGTGCCGTGTGCAGGAGGTTAGTGCGGTGCAGTGCCGTCGCAGCAGCAGCAGGAAAGGTGGTGTCACGGCGGTAGCTATGCAGTGTCGACGGCCGCAGCAAGATGTGTGGATGTATGCGTGTCGCAGAATAGATGATAAAAAGAAAGGTACGGGATACAGAGTGCAGCAGCGGTGATTGAGAGTAGGCGGCGGGGCTCATCGGATGACGACCTTGGGCGGTCCGTGGTCCGTGATGGGTGATGGAGAGCTCTTGTGACGACCGACGAGATTGGGTTTGGCGGCATCGGGGGCATGTGGATGGATAATATGGGTGGATGACGGATGTGGTTCGGGGCGTTGTTGGGTGCTGCTGGGCGGCGGGCATGCTACTGGGTGGGCAGGTGCTGGTTCAGCGCTGATTGGTAGCCTGGCTTCCGTGGGCTCCCTGTGGTTTGGTCAGGCTGCTGTTGCTGCTGTTGCCTGTGCTGCCTGCCTGTGCTGCCTGCCTATGCTGCCTGCGCTCCCTGTATTGCCTGTATTGCCTGACGTCAAGGCCACTCCCATCACAAGCTGAGGCATGGCCCTTGTGGTTGGTCTCTTTGTTGATCTGAGTAGCAACGTCACAAACATCACCGACTATCAAACAAGTCAACCATGCACCATGTTATACAGCCATATTTACTTCTATTCTTCCCGTTTGCTAGACTGGAGACCCGCCACTACGAGCCCCGTCGGGTATTACTCTCTTGTTTCGTACTACTCTGCAAGGGGCTGTCGCCTAAATTTAGGGCCTCATCATCGCCCTGCTGACACTGTCAACATCCTCTTTCATGTGACACCTGGACTTGGCCAGCAGATTCGGTGACTGAATACTGATGGAACACGAAATAATTTATTCCATTGTGTCTTCTCACATCCATTCCCCCCTGACATGTTTTGACTCACGCTGCCTGCGCAAGCCACTGCCAACACACCCCTGCTGCAATTATGCATCGTAGCCGGAGTAGCACAAAGACAAAGACCAGCCCCGTCACACAAGGATGAAAGGGGTTATTGCAAGACTTCCTAGAAATTTGCAAAAAATAAAGTGTTATAGGAAGGATGGTGTAGAGATAACCCTGCCATGATTTTCACACTCCGGGTCACAGCCGCGGCCAATATGCCGAACTCCCCCGACCAACCCGCACGCTACGGCACCCCGTTGCCCGAACTTGAACGCCATCCGTCTCGCTGCCTTGCATCCCATGTTGGCCCAACTTGTCCCCTCCATGTACTTGACTACATAATCACATCTTGGCGTCACATTTCGTCAGAGATTCATCGTAACCCAACCATATAATCGCACGCCTCTCGCCATGGCCGAGGTCACCACCAACACTCCGCTATTCCCCGCATCCCTCATAAAGCCCGACGCGGCAGCAGCCTTCCCACCAGGCTATAACATCCGCCCTCTCCAAAAGGATGACTATACCAAAGGATTCATCGAATGTCTGCGGGATCTGACATGGATGGCGGAGGTGTCAGAAACCGAGTTTAACGAGCGGTACGACGAGCTGGATACCGGCGGCAAAGGCCCCTACTACTATCTTGTCATTGAGCATGCTGGCCGGATCGTCGGCACTGGCTTGGTCCTGGCCGAGAAGAAATTGTGAGGGCAATATCGTCTGATTTCCAAGCTGTAAATGCTCCTAACACTCTGTCAGCATTCACAACCGTTGCACCGTTGGTCACATTGAGGAAATCTGCATCTCCAAGGACCACCAGAGCAAAGGCCTAGGCCGTCTCCTCATGAATGCCCTCAACTCCGTCGCCGACAACGCCGGCTGTTACAAAACCATTCTCAACTGCAGCGAAAAGAACCAGGACTTCTACAAAAAGTGCGGCTATGAGGACTCTGGCTTGGAAATGGTCAATTACGTCAAGGGCGCCGCGACACCACGATGAGCATGACTTGTATGACTGACTGTATCTAAGCAAAGCTCTCTTGTATCCAGGAGCACAAAAAAGAGCACAAAAAGTATAGCCATCTGCTTTTTGGTAGTAATCTAACCAGCCCCACCGTTGTTCAATCATGATAAAATAGATAAAGATGCAAGTTGATTAGTTATTCATTACGTCCACAAGCACAGTTTCCCACTGCCGTTACCGCCGGCGACCCAGTCCATGCTGGGATGGCAGTGTGCTACTGCGGGCACTGCTGTGATGCCGTCACCGCCAAGTTGCGCCAACTGACTTCCATCTGACGCGAAAATGTCCACAAAGCGATTCATGTTGCCAATGGCAAACTTCTGGTACCCGTCTTTGGGCCGCAGCTGCCATTGTGGCTTTAGGATCGTCACCCACCGACCGGTCTGATTATTGTGTTTTATGATCTGGGCGGGCTCCAGTTCCGACTCGGCAATTTCTCTACCAGGAGACCATTTTCCAGCATCGGAAAAATTGTAGATTTTGATGGTATCGTCGTATGAGGACGTGGCCAGCTGGCCGCCCGCACTCCACGACGCGTGCGAGACAGAAAGTCGGGAAGAATGCTCTCCCAGAAGCGCGGGGTGTCGCAGCTCGCCTTTGCCCTTGACCTGGCGTAGATCCCAGATTTTAACCGTTCGGTCCAGAGAGGCCGTGGCTAGGAGATGCGGCTGTAAGGGATGTAGCGAGAAACCACCAATTTTCTGCTCTGAAAGGGTCCATAACTCTTCAGATTTAGGGTCTCTTATATCGTACCGGCCGACACTCCCATCCAGCGTGGAAAAATAGAGAATGTTGGGTTCTGAAGACGCCATATCAAGAGCCGAGATCGGCATATCGTCGTTGGGATCCTTTGGAGCAAAGATCTGGGTGGAAACGCCCTTTTCGAGGTCCATTTTTCGTATAGATGAGTCATACGAAGACGAAAACACGGCATTGGCGTCTGTATGCGAAAAGACGAACGATGTAATAGTTCTCGCATGCGTCTTGAACGCGGAAACAACTGGATCTGCAGGATCTTGCTCATCGTCGTCGATCTCCGGCGACGTCTGGGATCCGTCGAAAACCCCCATTGCGCCTTCTTTGTCGCCAGCGAAAACAATAGGCTTATCCTCAATGGGATGAAATCCTAGGGCATAGACACGCTGGGGAGTAATTTTGATGTCTGCAATGGCCATTAGTACGAGTATGCCTGACATTCGGCGCAACACGCACCATTGGGAGCCCAATGCTCGTATAATTTGAGTGAACTCATGCGGAGACGTAAGTCCTTGAGTCCTGAATCTGTTGTTTCTTTGATGTCGTCTTCGGAAAATGTTCGCACGCCGGGCTCTGCGCCGCGGAATATGCCCGTGATCCCGGCCACACTGCTACCGTATTTTTTGCCGTCAACCACGATGTCGCCCAGGCTGAGGTCATCCCCAATTCGCATTTTCTTCGCCTGTGCCTTGATTGCTTCGGATTCTGCCTCGACTTCCATCTTGCGCTTCAACGTCTCATTATCGGCACCGATGCCCGCCAGGCGAGAGCTCATACGGGTCGGCCTGGCTGGCTCCCTCTTTACCGGCTCCGCTCGTGACCTCTTCTTAGGAGGCGCTTTTGGAGCCGGTTTGTTGGGAATGACGTTTTTCGCCGTCGCCGCGATATCCGTCAGCAACGCTTTGTTGGCAGCGATATTCTCCAACCGCCTTCTTTCGAAGGTGGTCATCTCCGCTGGCTCTTTTTTAACAGTCATTTTCGCAAATTTCCGAAGAAAAAGGGGACAAATACATGCGAGTCTTTGCAGAATGAAAATGGTTCAGCCAGGCCAAGAAAGGGCACTTGTGAAGGATTCTTTCCACGAGCAAGAGAAACGTGAAGCGAAGGTGAATTGCCGATCGAGTCGCGCGTCCCGTCGCGTCAGAGAAGGTAGACCCACATTTGTTTAAGTGGTTTTTCTGGCGCGAAGTCACGGGTAAAATGGCCATTTATGGCCCACTTGCCTCATAGGCAATGACCCCTAATACGAAGATTTCATAACTTGTAAAAGTTGAAGGGATAGGGAGAAGAAGAGACGACGACTGTGGTGGTATACACTCGGATTTTCTCTTCACCATGCCTCCGAGTATACTGCCATTTCTGTATCAAACACGGACAATACAACATGGCATCCGTCCAGCTTCTCTTGCGCGGTTCGTTCGACTGGCCTCGTCGCAGAACAAGCCCAACTATTCAATTCCCTTTGAGTGGGAAGATGATCCGCATCATGATGATTTCTCGGACAAGGCGTCATCACAGCCATCAACAATCACTCCGTCGGAAGCCGAGATTTTCAAAGGCATCTTTGACGAAATTTCACAGGGAAGAATGCCAGTGTCCAAGAAAAAGACGACATTCAATGCAATGAGGGAGCAGCCTGCGTCCGCGCCATCATCCGACGTCAGCCAATTGGATACAAAAGCTAGATCAATCGTCGACCAGGCAAGACTGACAGACTTTCGTGACAAATTCCTGAGTCGATACCCGTCTTCACTCCGCAGCGCAGCGCAAGTCGCGCTGGGCCTCTTTGAGATGCCGGCGAATGAGGAGGGGTCTAGCACCTACATGGAGCTGAAAGAAGCCGATGCCGCCAATTGGGCAGAAAGAGCCATGTATGATCGGCTGCGATCAGAAGAAAGGGACCGCGTGGACAGCCTTATGGACAACTGCGCTACGGACGCCGAACTTTGGGATGTGATGGAGCGCGAAGTATTTTCCCTGCCAGAGAGACTTGGAATTGTCCAGGAAACTACGGCAGCCGCACCAAAGAAAAAGAAGAGTACCAGGGCAAAAGGGAAGTCTGCGGTCGAGGGGTCGGCAGAGGATCTCTCAACGTTGCCTGAATTTAAACCTGACCGACGCCTGATGGATGTCCACGGGCGACTCTACCCGCATTTCATTTACAACGGCTTGAAACTTTTGGACACCAAGTTCAAGCGTTCATCGCCATACGCTTTCAAAATCCTCCCTCGCGTGAAGGAATTGGGCCTGCCGTCATACGTGCTCGGTGTGTCAACCTCCTTCTACTCTCGACTGGCGTCGCTGTACTGGACCAGGTTTGGGGACTCGAATGCGGCTTTGAGTGTGCTTCAAGAGATGCTCTCTTCTGGTCTTTATGCGAACGATGAGTCGATGGAAGTTGTGGACAGCATTCGCGACCATCTGCACGGGTGTACTTGGGGCGCACAGGGGCCGTTCGTCCTCGCCATGATGGAGTCTTCGCCATATGATGCGAGTCTATCACATCGGCTCGACAATATGCAGCGTTACATCCGCATCTCGATCGATCAAGAGACACAAGACGGCGCATGAGGCGCGACTTACCACCTGTACTTGTAATTGCAGCTGGCTGCATGTAAAACCCCTATCTTGTATTTTTAGCTGTAAGATAGCCAGATGACAAATTATCGCATTGCGACGGACTGCAATTTTCCACGGAGATGTTGTCATGAATGCATCACGTTTGACATGGCCTGTTTATGAGTGCTGGGTTGCTGGCTCGCCTACTAACCTGAGCATTTTGTTCCAAAGACGTGCTACATAGAGCAGTCATGCAAACGCCAGATTCCGACAGCTAAGGTGCCATGTGAAACACCAAGAGGATATATTAGCTCGATCAAAAGCACCCAACGCGCCTTTTTCATTGGCTGCGCCTTTCTCACGTGGTGTGATTGAAGCGGCCAGAATGGTCGTCGCCCAACTGCCTACCTACTCAGTATCTTCCCGTCTTCCCATCTGCCTATCGGCCAATGCGTCATTGTTGGCTCTCCACGGTTATTACAAGCTCCGCAGGATCAAAATGGATCGAATTCATTCACTACTAGAATGGGCTGCTTCGAAAGGGGTTCAAATCAGTGGCGTCCTGCCCCAGGCGAGGAAGGATGGCGGCATCGGAATGATGGCGACCAAGACCATTCAGGTACCCCCCTTCTTTCCATGAAATTGCAGAGCTACGCTACTAATTTAGCAGCAGAAAGGGGATGTTTTGTTGACGGTACCTATCCGTGCTATGCAGGGTTTAGCAACGGTATCAGCAGCCATCCGTGCCAAGCTGCCTCCAAGCATGTCAATACATGGTCTCTTGGCCGCCGACCTCATTCTCAACCCCCCCTCGGAAAGCTGGATGGAGGTGCTTCCGACTATGGCCGAGTTTAGTCTTGTACCCTTTTTCTGGCCCCAGGCGGCCCAGGACTTGCTCCCAGGTACCGCAAAGCAGGTATTACATGAGCAGCAACGCAACCTCGGCCGAGATTGCGAGCAGTTTCACGGGGGATATCCGCATATCGCGTTGGAAGACTACGTTTGGGCTTGGTTCGTTGTGAGCACCAGGGCGTTCTATCAGGAGACTCGGCAGACTGGCACGATCGCCTGACGCTAATACCTGTTGCTGATCTCTTCAATCATGCGGTGGTCGGATGCAAAGTGTCCTATGATGCGGATACCTACAGGATCATCGCAGACCGCCATTATGGACCGGGTGACGAGGTTTACACATCATACGGCCAGCATTCAAACGACTTTTTACTGGCCGAATACGGGTTCCTTTTGCAGAATAACACAAGCGATCGTTTCAATCCAGAGGATCTGGCGTGTTCTGAATTGAACGCCGAGGAAACCGGGCTGCTCAAGCAGATGAAGACTCTACCTGCTCTTCGCCAAGTTTGCGGGCGTACAGCCGAAGAGGAACTCATATGCGATGATGAAGGCTGGTTTGGGAATGCACCTCATGCGGTAGATGGTGTGCGACTGCAAGAGCTTTTGGAAAAGTTGCTGGCAACAATCAACGTGTATCGTAAAGACGCGTTGTCTTTAGGCGACGGCCACCGAAGATATCAATCGCTTCTTCTACAGCGCTGGAACCAGATAGAGGACCTCGTACAAAAGGCTATTCAGCTGACTAGCTTGAGTAGTGCATCTCAGAGGCTTTAATTAGATGCTATTACTCACAAAGTAAACCTCGTTTCCAACGACAACACGACTTGCCTATCGCGACTTGGAGGTGTCAACTAGTTACATGTCCACTGTACACCGGGAGAAGCCGCCAATCCTTCCTGAGATCTACCCTCCCCCCCTAAAAAAAAGTTAATCAAAGGCGCAGATCGAAAAGGTCACGTTCCGCCCTTTCATTACGCGTTATGGTCGAACCCGGTCTAGGCGGCTTGGGTGGAATTGCAGCTGAACTTGGCTGAAAGCCTTACCGCCACTCGAGTCCGTTTTATTATTATTAGCGCTCAGCTCGGCCAATGGTCCCTCGACCCTGTACACCATTCACATGCCCGGCATTCCTCTTGACTGCTTTGGAGGGGCTTGGTAAAAGGAAGAAACTTTGAGTGAATCTACTGGTCACACCCGTCACTGCCGGGCCTGCATCATGCATTCGCAACGGGTCCTTCCACAACTGACTAGGCCAACCCAAGTCTGGAAGCCACTTCTCGCCGGAAAGGGATGTACCGCATGCCAATGTGAAGGTAACTCTGCACTGTATCCCGTTTAATGACAGACAAGACGAGTTGTATCGGTACTGGCAGGGAGTTTCAGCCACAAATGAGCTGGACGATTCTCGGCCCCCAGCTTGGGCAAATCTGCCCGGTCTAGGCAAGGCTGTCTTGAAGGGGTCGAGGGGAGCTCCCAATTACTTATTAGACAAAAAGGAGAGCCTGCCTCGTGGCCGACATTCCGTTGTGAATCTGCTTCCTGTCGCTATCCCCATCAGCTCTTTGCAAAACCGCCCCTTATACCCAAACACTTGTTTCGTCCTCAAGCTCAGCTCGGCATTCACTTACACAATGGCGGACCCGATCCAAGAGCAGCAGCAGCAGCAGCAGCAGGTCAATGAGAAGCCGGTGACAAATGCGCCGGCCGCGACTCCGACTCCTCACAGCCGGGCGGGCGGCCACATCAACGACCAGGAGGTGCAGTTCTGGAAGGAGCGCGGACACGACCTCCTGGCCCGGCCCTCGGAGCACATCAACTCGCGCTCGCCGGCCGGCGCGCAGCCCTGGTACGCGGGCCTCTTTGAGTGCTTCAGCCCCGTCGACACCTGCCTCATCACCTGCTGCCTGCCGTGCGTGACCTTTGGCCAGGTGCACCACCGGATGCAGCGGTCCGGAGAGCTCGAAGGCTACGAGCCCATCAACACCAGCGTGAGTCTTAGTGTCCCCCCCCCCTTTACTTCGTCTTGATGGTGGGCTGATTGGACTGGGTAGTGCTTGCTGCTGTGCGGCGCGGCGTGCGTCGGGCTGGCGTGCGTGCCGGTGGCGATGCAGAGACAGATGGTCCGCGAAAAGTATAACCTGGAGGGCAGCTGCATCGGCGACATGGCGAGGACGTACTGCTGCGGCTGCTGCGTGCTGGTGCAGAACGACAAGGAGGCGCAGCATCGCGAGAGGCTTCTGAGACAGGGCAGCGGCGGTATTAATGAGCAGTATGCGCCGGCTCCCGCGATGGCCGTGCCGGGTCAGCAGGTTTGAGAGGCTTGATCTCGTGGTGAGACGTGTGTTGGAAGGACCATGCCGGAGTCTCATGCTGGAAGTATCATGCTCTTTTTTTTTTTTCTAATTTCGATATACCACTTACTGAGTTAGCTGGAGGAGATGCTAATATATACATACGGTACGCTATGAACACTAATTTATTTAGTTTGTTGGTGAAAAATCTCAGCATCCCTCGAAGTTGTCACTATAGGGCAGACACGCGGACCTCGGTGCTCGCAAGCAGAGTTCTATGAAGATACTCAATGCGCCCTCTTGATAACTTTGCCGTTTGCTTAATTCAGACCACGCTTTATAATTCTTATTGATGTATCGTAGGCCTCGTTCCGCTCCACACGAGGGCTCGAATGATATCAAGTGCTGCATACACCGGGCCACCACAAACAAGGCTGCGATCCGAATGATCATAAGCAATACAGGGTAATCTACCAATGATATCCGTACATATCGTCGCATCATCATGGTGCTATTTGTAATCAATCTGCAAGGGTGGGGGCATGTACAAGATGATCCCGAACAGTGCCGGCTCTAAAATAAATAGACTGCCGAGTTGTTATAGCTGGACCATCCACGAACACAGTCGCTTTGTCCCTGCTATTCATCGGTTGCAAGAATTGAATTTGTCTTGATTTCTAATTAAAATCAACATGTCTTCGGAAAAATCGTCCTCTTCGATCTCCCCAGCAAGGAGCCGTGTATTGCTTGGTCGCTCAACCCATGGAAGAGTAAGTGCGGGGATCCGGCCACACACGGCGGATGATGCGGAGACTAACATCTCGCTGCAAGCTCGCCTGCTGCTGAATTACAAGGGTTTGGATTACGAGACAAAATGGGTACGTCAGCAAGATGTATTTGGTTCGGCTGTTGTGTCGTTGACAAAAGCCTCAGGTTGAGTACCCAGACATCAAGCCGACGCTGGAGCCGCAGTGAGCCGCCTCTCTACCACCCACCGCCCCATGACGACTCACCGTGGTTGATGCTGACACCCCGAGATAGCGTCAAGCCAAACGACACGCGCTACCCGTACACCATCCCCGCCATCAAGTTCCCCGACGGGACCTGGGCGCAGGACTCGCGCGTCATCGCCGACCTGATCGAGGCGCGGCACCCGGAGCCCCCGGCGCGGCTGGACTCGCCGTACCAGGCGCGCATCGAGGCCGCCGTGCCGCGCGCCCAGCGGCCGCTCATGGCCATCGGCCTGAACCAGATCCCACGGCGCCTGCTCAACCCGCCGAGCGTGGAGTACTGGCTGCGCGACCGCACCGCCGTCGTCGGCGCCGACCTCGCCGAGCTCGAGGCCCGCAGCGGCGGTGCGGTGGCGTTCGCGGCCGCGGCGGAGGGGCTGCGGGAGGTGACGGCGATGCTCAAGGAGAACCCGGGGGGGCCGTTCTTCGCCGGGACGGAGGTCAGCTACGCGGATTTTGTGTGGGTGGCGGCGCTGTACTTTTTCAAGCGCATCGGCGAGGACGTGTACGAGGGCGCGCTGGAGGCGTCGGGGGATCGAAAGGTGCATGAGGATCTTCTCAAGGCTGCGGAGCCGTGGCTGAAGAGATGCGATTACTGAGCGAGGTGGCGATGGATGCAGAGAGCTGGTCAGCACACGACGAGAGGGCTATTCTGCATGAATATCTTGGGCACCAGGCTGTGCCGCTCTCGGACTACAAGGCTCGGACTTTTTGACAGCGCCTCCAACTACAGCCTTGTGCGATCTAGAGAGTCTATTGTAGTAACAACATCAACGATCCCTTTCAACCAATTACAGCTTGTAAAGGCTCTCATTCGTGAGTCCGAGGGCGGGCGGGTGACCGGGGCATTGATGCATGTTCAACGCAGATCATGATGATGTCTTTCGACTTGACGCTCTCTGGGCAAGGTAAAAGGCTCGGTTCTCATCAGCTCAGCAATTTGACCCGAAAAATCGACCAACGACTTTTTGCTCTTTGTTTGCTTCTTTTGTTTGTTTGCTACGCGGGGTCGCGCCAAGGCCGCACTTCGGCCTCAGTTGTTTGCCTGCCAGCCTGATATGCCAATAATGATTCCTCCAACGTACGTCATAAGAGGGGTAAGCCGCTATCTGCTCCTCACACATCTTCAGTCACATTTTCCAACTGTACAGCGTGACATGAAACACAACCAAACATGCCACAGACCATCACGTCGTTGAGTCCGGCCCGTGCCGATGATGCGCCGGCCGTCTTTGAGCTACCCATTATCGGCCCCGGGACTGGCAGACCGGACCATGCCGGCCTCCAAGAAGCAGCGACATTTTCCTCTGGCAGTCAGAATAGCGGTTCCAGCACACCGCCGCCTCGGGATGCGCAGCATGTTGTTGAACGATGGAACCATCCCCGCGGCAACATTGCCAAGATGGCCTTTGCCTTTGTGGCCTTTTTCGTCGTCGGCATGAACGACGCGGCCATTGGTGTATGTACTGCAATATCCGCCGACGGTCGGCCGTTTTCTGTTCTAATCCCACTAATCTGGCATCAATCAATAGCCCCTACTTCCCTACGTAAGTTGGTGGCCAACCCCATGTCTATCCAGACCGAGTGAAGTCGCCGTCTAATCTCGACCCCAAAGCTGGAAGAATACTACGGTCTCGGAAAGACGGTCATGTCCCTCATCTTCCTCACGCCGCTCCTCGGATACTCGGCCGCCGCGCTGGCCAACGCCCATATCCACGTCGCCTTTGGCCAGCGCGGCATCGCCATCGTCGCGCCGCTCTGCCACGTCCTCACCTACGCCGTCCTCGCCTGCCACCCGCCCTACCCGGCCCTCATCGTGGCCAACGCCGTCAGCGGCCTGGCCAACGGCCTGCTCGACGCCTGCTTCTGCGCCTGGGTCGGCGCCATGCACAGAGGCAACGCCATCCAGGGCTTCCTGCACGCCTGCTACTCCCTCGGCGCGCTCTTCTCGCCCCTCATCGCCACCAGCATGGTCGTCCAGGCCGGGCTGCAGTGGTTCAACTTTTACTACCTCATGGCAAGTTCTCGTCCCCCCCCCCCGCTTTCTCCGGCACAATTGCTCGCGCCGAGGCTAATCGTCGCGGGGCTCATCGCAGGTCAGCGTTGCGCTGATTGAGCTCTGCGGACTCACCTTCGTCTTCTGGGAGAAGACCGGCAGCGTCTACCAGGCAGAGCACAAGCGAGAGGATCCCAACGCCACCGGCGCCGGCACAAGAGAAGCGCTCAAATCCCCGGTGACCTGGCTATGTGCCACGTTTCTCTTTGCCTACATGGGTGTAGAAGGTGCGTGGCCGGAAAACGAGAAGCCGACACGGGCCGTACCCTGACAAGTGCTGCAGTTGGACTTGGAGGCTGGGTGGTCACATTCATGCTCAATGTCCGCAAGGCTTCTGCCTATGCCTCTGGTATCTCCGGCACTGGCTTCTGGACCGGCATGGTCCTCGGTCGCGCGATGCTTAGGTTTGTGACGGAGCGGTTCGGCGAACGCCTTTGTCTCAGCATCTACCTCGCCATCTGCCTAGGGTTGGAGCTCTTGTTCTGGCTCGTCCCCCAGTTCATCGTCTCTGCCGTGGCCGTCGCCTTCCTGGGCTTCTTCCTCGGGCCCATGTTCCCAGGCGCGGTCATGCTTACCGCGAAACTGCTGCCCAGAAAGATCCATGTAAGCGCAATCGGCTTCGCCATGAGCCTAGGAGGCACAGGTAGTGCTATTTTTCCCTTCATTATCGGTGCAGTTGCCTCCAAAAAGGGACTCGTTGTGTTTCAGCCGATTATCCTGGCACTGGGCGTAGTCATGGCGCTCGTCTGGCTGAGCTTCCCACGACTCAAGAAGCGAGAGTAGCTCTGGACAGCGCCAGGGCAATGGGCCTTGTTATGATCCAGTTGTTGCCCTTGGTGAAGAATACTTGAGCTTCCAATTTTAAACCTAAACAATTCTGAATAATTTACATACAAATGTTAAAAAAGCAATGCGCGTAGAAGAGGCCCATCACTCGACGTGATTCAACTTGCTACCGTCAACCCGTACGCCGCCACCATTCGAGTCCCCAGCAATCTTTGAATGCTCGTCGCCTTGAGCAGCCAGCGCCTCGACGTCGATTCCAGCCTCGCGACGGATCTGCTCCATCTTCTCCGCATCCGGCGGCACCCACTCGGTGCTCCTCCACGGCGTCACCCGCTCCAGGTACATGGTGTCGATCTCCTCGATCGTGCGGCCCTGGCCTTCAATGACGAAGAAATACACCACAAACGCCGCGACAAAGTTGCACGCGGCAAACACGTAGCCGTAGCGGTAGTCGATGGCGCCGGTGATGAACGGGGTGAAGAAGCCGATGCAAAAGTTCCAGATCCAGTTGGCGGCCGTGGAGATGGCCATGCCCTTGGCGCGGTACCGCGAGGGGAAGATCTCGGCCTGGATGGTCCAGATCATCGGGCCCCAGGTGGTGGCGAAGCCGAGGATGAAGAGCGCGGCGAAGACGATGAGCACGATGCCGGGCGTCGGCGTGTTCTGCGGGTTGTTGTAGTCGAGCGCGAAGTGGCCGACCGACGCGAAGATGAGGAAGCAGACGAACATCCAGATGGACCCGGTGATGAGCGACTTGCGGCGGCCGAAGCGCTCGACAATGTAGAGACCAATGAAGGTGACGAGAAAGTTGATGGTGTTGAGGATGATTTGGGTGATGTACGAGTCGATGTTGACCGACTTGAAGATGCTGACGCCATAGTAGAAGAAGACTATATACATTTGTTAGTCCAGAGTAGACGGTGGCGCACTTTTGATCGGTAGATTTGAGGAGACTGACAGTTTGCGCCGCTCAGCTGCTGCAGCGATTGGAGGGTGATGCCGAGGAAGAGGCGATACAGCATGCGCGGTGCCTTCCACATCCCGACAAACTCGGCCACGGGACCCTTGATGATCTTGGACTCGGCATGGAGCTTGCTCTCAATCTCGGCGACCTGCGTGTGGACGACCCAGTGGTTGCGCTGCGCGCCGTGCACGTCACAGATGGTCCTGACCGCCTCCTCGGTCCTGCCGCGGCGGTAGTCGTATCGCGGCGTCTCCGGGAAGAAGAGGATGCCGATGCCGAGGACGGCAGTCCAGACCCAGCCGAGGCCGATGACGATGCGCCAGCTGCCCGAGTTGTGCATCTGGTGGTGGTAGGTGCCGTAGTTGAAGCAGGCGGCGAGGAAGATGCCCATGGTGATGAAGAGCTGGTAGGCGCAGACCATGGCGCCGCGGATCCACGCCGGCGCCGTCTCCGCCTGGTACATGGGCACGAGCAGGCTGAGCGCGCCGACGCCGAGCCCGGCGACGAAGCGCCCGATCATCACCTGGTACCACGCGGTCGAGGCGGCGATCTGCACGACGAAGCCGACGGCGGTGACGAGCGACCAGAGGGAGATGGAGGGGCGCCGGCCGAAGCGGTCGGCGATGGGCGCGGCGGAGAGCGCGCCGATCAGCGTGCCGATGGAGAGGAGCGAGACGATGAGGCCGGAGCGCACGCGGCTGAAGTAGGGCGTGCCGGAGGCGTCGACCTGGCCAAAGCGCTCGAGGAAGTCGGGCATCTCGAGGAAGCCGGAGATTTGCCCGGTGTCGTAGCCGAAGCTGGTCGCCGAGTTAGAGTGAGGGCTCGGGTTCAAGGGAGGCCGGAGTATTGTAAGGGGCAGAAGGGGAGGCGTACATGAGACCGCCCATGGAGATGAGGATGCCCATGGACAGCGACTTGCCGGTGACTCGCGGCAGGGGCGAGTAGTCAAGGCCGGACTTGGACGAGCGGGCTTCATTTTCTCGACCTTTGTCGGTGTTGGGATTATGTTCATCGAATGTGACGGAACCGAATCCCACCATTGTGATGATGTGGGTGCAACGGGGAAGTCGTAGCTTCCTGTTCCGTATTGCTGATGTTGAACTGTATTCTGAAAAAGTGGCAAGGCTAGCTTGGTGAGTAGATTCACCCTGGGGAACGGTGCAGAGAAAACAGGGAATTGGGGGATGGCGAAGTCTGGGGACGGGGTGGTATTAAAGGCGATTCCAGGCTGCTGGCCAACACACTTGACCTGGTTTGTAAGAACCGACAATAGCCCCGAAACCTCAGTGTGGACACTAGAATTGGGGATTTATAGGGCACGACGCCGGTAGTGGGTAGAGTGGTTTCGGTTGGTTGCACTTTCAATGGCCTATCCGCGGCCAACGGCGAATACGTCATGATATCATGGACAATCGCGATGCAACGGCAATTAGTCCAAGGGCGGGCAGCCATAGCTAGCCATAGTTGGGAAAGAAGTAACAAAAAAGTAAAAAAACAACCGAAAACAAATCCCCTCCTGGAAATTGTCGTAATCGGTCCTTTTCCTTTTCTCAATCCCGCGGATCCAGGTCCTGCTCTTGAACCGTGAACTTTCCCAATGACGTCGGAGGCCGGGGCCGGAGAGAGCCCAAGGCCCCACCGCCCGCCAGCCATCCCGGGCTGCCGGAAACGACGGCGTGCCATCCATTCTTCCTAGTTAGTTATTAGGAGTAGGCACCACACACAACACACACACATATTATCGCCTTGTCTTTTCCACTGGCCCAACCTGTGTCATGCACATTGACAACGTCCCAACTCTACTCCTTGCGGCTTTTTATTGATGCAAGCTTCCGATATCTATGTAGAGATCGCTTCTTGGAAGCCCCAACGTTGACAACTCCGCGGCCATGGACGGTCCAGAGTTTCTTCTTTGGTTTTTACGGGCCGCATTGGACGGACGGCAATGAAGTCGGCCATACCGAACCTGCCACTGTCGTCCGTCACCAGCGCCCAACTCCATTTGCCCCCCCCCCCCCCCGATTCCTATTTCGCGAGTCTCTCGCCAGCCCGCCTGACCATCGTCCCCAAATCCAGCATTTCCTGCGTACTCATTCGGTCCTGCTCACCGCGCCCTGTCGCTGGTCACCCGACGTGCATGCCGTCTGACCAGCATAAGCGCCGCAGTTTCCGCTGCAACCCGCGCATACAACCAATGCCGTTATCCCCGTTGCCGAGTACGACTCAAGGGTCATCCAGCATTATGGACAGCCTTGGTAACAAGCAGTCACTCACTTAGATTCATTCCCACGTTGATGCAAATGATGTCGCCTGTATTCCTCAAATATCAACTTCTTGGACTTGAAACGCTTCTATAAGCTCACATGAAAATAATATTCCATGGCATCTTTCCCAATGCGCCGTGCCTGTCTATGCTTTGCTCAATATCATATAGATGCTGCAATGCTTCCTCACCCAGGATTCCCTCCACTCGCTGTCCGGACCCCGTCCCTACACTTCTCCAGCTCCTTCTGCGATCAAGGTCTAGGGACGTGGCCCTCAACTGAGCTCAGGGCCGCCAGATTCACTTCGCCCATTCGTTCCAGTGCCAAATGGCTCTTTTGATCTGAGAGCAACGTAATGCACTCAATCACGTCTTCTGGCTCCAGTAAGTGCCATCTAGCCAGTGTCACCTTGGTACTTGGTCCAACAGTAACAGTAAAGACGTGATCAGCATCCAACACCGAGCCTGAAACTCCGTTCAAGCTGCGAAACATGTCTTCGTCCGTAAAATCATCCCCCGAGCAAAAGGCAAATTCAATTCTGCCCCCATCTTTATCACCGTCGCTTCCAACGAGGCCGGGGTTGTGGTAACGACTAATGAGGCGCTTGACAATCTCTCCCTTGTTGATAAAAGTTGGTCGCACCTCAATGTTTGCCTTGCCCGCCATGACCTCCACATCCCACTTCTTAGCCACAGTGTCTTCAACTTCCTGGTGAGCCACTCGCGACATATGTAAACCCTGCTCAGGGTCGGCAAGCCGGTAATGCCACGTAATAGCGCACCGCTTCCTCTCTATGAATGAACCTAATAGCCGTATTAGCATCACATGCGAGAACCATCTTCACATTCGCGAGCTCACCTGTGACTTTGTCCGTGTATTTTTGAAAGACATCAATGACTTCGCTTTGCCAGCCCATGTCGAACTTGTCCGCCAGGTTGATCCATTCCTGAGACCCGGGGTCTCTCATGAAGCTACCATGTTCAGCCGAGAAGCCGAGCTCAGGAATATGGCCCAAATGCTGCGTGAGAAACTCCTGATCTCTGCCCGAGATGATCCAAACCGAGTTGCGAGGTTCAGAAGCCAGGACTTTTAGAGACTCCAGCAATCTCTCCGAAGGTACCGCCGCGCTTGGCTCTCGCACAATGGGCGTAAGTGTTCCGTCATAGTCGAACATGAAAATACGCTTCGAGGCCGCGCGGTATTGAGAAAGTAGTAGACCACGATCCAGGAGTGGCGTGGCGTGCTGAATAGAGTTGTCGCCAAGGACGCTGTGGATTCTCCGAATAAACTTGGTTATCCACGATTGGACGGTTTGCGTCGTGACATGTTCGTATAGTCGACTCTGCATAGTTGAGCGGGCTTCTTCGGACATGGTTAAAGCGCTGTTGATCTTCTCGGCGACATCAGTAAGGTCCCAAGGGTTGATGTGGATGGCGTCGCTGAGACTGGCAGCTGTCCCGCTGAATTCAGAGAGTATGAGTGGGCCATGCCCATCCTTCTGGCAGACGACATATTCAAGACTAGTTGTGTTCATGCCATCTCTTACTGAGGTAATGAGACCGATGTCGGCCGCTCGAAGCAGCGCAAAGTATTCGTCCTGATTGATGTACTGGGGATAGTGCTGCACCGGTGAGAACCCGAGACTTCCATATTGGCCATTTATCTGCATCACAAGCTCATTCACACGTGTGGAAGTCTTGTACTCTCCATCGTCCCGGTCTACCACTTTATTGGTCGGCGACGTGACCTGGATGAGTACAACCCTCTCCCTCCACTCCGGGTATGTTTCGAGGAAGCGGTCAAATGCCTGGAGTTTCTGGACGACGCCTCGGACACTGTCAAGGCGGTCTCGGCCAACAATGACTTTTTTCCCGGCGTACATTTTCTTGAGGGCGTCATACTTTTCGTCAACCGAGGACGCCCAAGCCAGCTTTTCCACTTTTGCAGCGTCGATACCAATCGGAAAAACGCCAACCTGAACCCTACTTCCGTACGCGTCGACTCCCAAAGTGTCAGAAGGAAAGCCTAATATGCGGGTGCAGCAACTGAGAAAATGGCGCGAGTAGCTGTATGACTGAAACCCAACCAGGTTCGATCCCAGGATTCCTTCCAAAACCTCCTTTCGGCGAGGAAGGCAACGCAGAAACTCGCTACTCGGAAAGGGACAGTGCAAGTAGAAAGATATGTACATGTTGGGCACTGCTTGTCTGAGCATGCTAGGGAGGAGCATGAGGAAGTAATCGTGGATTATGACAATGTCACCCGGCTTGTAGATTTCGATGATCTTGGCGGCAAACTTTTGATTCATCCGATAATAATCAGCCCATTGAATCTTTTCCTTTCGGCCATCACTGGGTTCATGTTGTTTGTAGTGAAATAGGCTGTAGAGGTCGTGATGGGCGTAGCCGCGCCACCGGCCCTGGTCGCGGAGCATGATTCCTTCTACAGTAATTTCGTCTTCGTCGGCGAGCCACACAGGAACAGTCCGAATAGTCTTGTCATTGGCAAGCTGGTGCTCGAGACGTTCCTGGTCTGCCTTGGGAAGCCATAGCCCGTCAAAAGGAGGCGGGGTGGGAAGTTGCGCAACCCCGTCGATGGGAACAGGAGCCGAGAGGGGGTTGAGGGAAGAGACCCCAACAGTTGTGGCCCTCGGAGATTGAGGTTCGGGTTCGAGAGGTTCAAGGGGAGAGTCGATTTCGCCGGTCCAAGAGACAACGGTATGTTTGAAAGGGTTGGCGGAAGAAGAGAGATAGGCGAAGGAGTCGAAGAGTGCAGACTGGCCACCGCGGGGTTTGAGTCCCTGTGAAATGTTTGCGTCAGAGTGTGCAAAGATGGAGAAAAGAAGATTGAATATGACATGAAGGCCTTTCATCGCAAGCAGGTAGGGGCAGTGGCAACAGAGGCATTTAGAAGTGACATACCCAATCACCACCCTTGCGGTAGGTCAGCGCATGAGGAATATTGAAGGCTGCCGATATGATGCTTCCACTGAGGGAAAGCTCCGGGTTGGCTGCCAAGATCTCAGAGAGTGAGTCGCGGCGAGCCATGGCGAAGGAGTTGTGGCCGCGAGGTGCCTATGACGTTGGACAATGGGTATAGGCAGCCGTCCTGCGATGCGGGGGAGGGGAAACGACTCAGTCACCACTGCTGAGGTATATCGATTGCGAGAGGCAGGCTGTACCACAGACTGCTGATCTCCCTACACAGGTGGGGGGGAAGCGACTTCGAGGCCGGAAGTAGCTATCGAGAGTGTGCAGAGGAGAGGCAAGTACGGGATGAGGCAGCTGTCGGAGAGACGGGATGGAGGTGGTTATTATTGAGTTCACATGGGACCAGGGGATGCAACTAGAGGGATACACCTCAGGTAGTCTGGGCCGCGTGGGTTGTGTTGGCGCCCCTCCCGGGTTGAGGCTAAAAAGGTAGTTAGGTGAAGAAGGGGTGGGCAACCGCTGAAGACGCCACATCAACGCTGCAGCATCTTGAGGGCCGGACAGCAAAAACGTGCCAGAGCCTTTATTAGTGGCTGGACGATGCCCTGTCACTTCATGGTTCAGTGAGCACATTAATAAATTTAGCTGGAGACTGTGGCGGTACCAAGCATTCAAGGTCTCGCCTGATCTATCCACACTTGCGGGCCAATGCACCAACTTGCCCTGAGCAGCCACTAATGCATAAGCTTTCACTCTGATAGGTTCCTGATCTATAAGATACTAAATAATTGGAGCGGCTTTTTGCAAAGATAGCCTAATAATAAGTACGTGACACGAAAAGCGACATCTCCCGGTTGGTGTTGAGGACGCAGAGGGTGCCATGCTAACAGGAGCAGCACGATAAGACGCCAAACGCCTTCTCTCGGCTTTGAAATTGGCGGTGAACGGGTGCTGGCTACGCAATTTCTAGGCCCTGTTAACAGGGTATGTTTTTACTCCCCGTCCGGCTTATAAAAGTTGCAAGCATCGCCTGCTCTTTTAATGACTGGTACCGTCACTCACCATCACGCAGTCCGGAACCAATAATGAGTGATGTCTCGTAAAATATAATTTGTAGCTCGTAAATTTGCGGGATAAACCAGGCCTCTGCACTGTAGATGATTCTAACCTACATATACATGCATGACATTATGCAGCACGCACATCTCCAGTGTGCTCGACAACCACCAACCATACATGCGGGAGTTAAGGTAACCTTGGGCGTATTCGGCCCGCCGCGAGACTTTTACAATGCGCTGCGTTAATGTAGCCCCTACAGTGTTACAATGGGCGTTCTGTGCAAACAATATTTTTCTATTCCATATCACTTGCAGCACCAGTATCGTAGCTAGAAGTAACTACTGGAAACAGACGGGATACCATATTACATAATTATTTCGTGGTGGTGGAAGTTAAGCCCTTTCCTTCTAGAAGCCTCCTGGCAAACCATGAGCGCACGTGACCGCGTGTCTGCGCTGACCAACTAGCACTCTGCAGCTACTGGGAAACCATCGGCTTCACCTCGCTTCAACTTCAACTCCCGGATATCCGCCGACAATCAGCCATCGCCAAAAGCACCGTTTTCTAGAATCGCGCGCGCCGTCGCTCCTGCCGATAATGTCGGCATCTCCACAGCCTCCTCCCTCTCCCCACACGACGGCGCACGTCTATGCCAGCAATGGGTTAGAAATTTTGCAGGCTGCCAGCGATGCAGCCCAGGCCATCCAAAACTCTGAAGCATTGCAACATGCCGCTGCGCAGGCCGTCAGCCACCAGGGCGTCGCGCATCTCGCTGCGGCGCCCGAGATGTCCTCGCCGCACATGATGCCTGGTCAGACCGCCATGATGCGAGATCCCACCATCAACCCTAAGCTCACGCGTTTGCGACGCGCGTGCGACATGTGCAGCATGCGAAAAGTCAAGTGCGACGACTCAAACATCCCCTGCCGGCCCTGTCGCGAGCTCAATGTCGACTGCACCTACAACCGCGAGACAAAACGCCGAGGGCCACCTAACAAGCATGCTGAAGCTGCAAAGGCTGCAAAAAAGGCACGGGTCGAGGGCCAAATTCCCGGATTCGCCGCGTCGCCTTCACCTCATGTCGCGGCCAAGACGCTACTGACCATTTCATCAGATGCTGTGCTTGACGCCGAGTCGATCGCACCAGTGCCAGTTCTGGAGCTGCTTGTGGACGATTTCTTCACCTACATTCACCCGCTCGCACCGTTCCCTCACGAACCTACATTCCGTCAGTCATTTACCAACCGAGAAGATCGTTCACGACCCGAATTTCTCGGTCTCCTCTCCAGCATGATTGGTGCGCTGGTCGCATCTTTCCCTCGCTGTGTAAGAGAACATCTCAAGTCCCAGCATAGCACACATTTATTCCCAAAGGCGGTGGTAATGGTGGAGAAGTGCCGCGATATTGCACTTCATACCCGCGGAGCAAGGTGGCCCATCAAGCAACCTAAGACCTTGGAGGACGCCATGACCAGCTACTTCCTAGCCCTTGGTGCGGTTTACACCATTCAGTACAATGTTGCTCGTATCTTTCTATCAGAAACTCTCACCCTGATTCGCGAACTTGGTTTCACACGGCCAAAACACCAAGGTGAACAGCCAAGCATCGGACAGGATACCTACTCAATTGAACCTGTACCATTCGATCACATCAAGGATCAGGTTGGAAAGAGACTATTTTGGTGCTTGCTTCTTGGCAACAGGTAACTCTTAACGCCCCTGACCCGCAATGGAGAAACTGACACAATTTAGGACCCTATTTCAACTCACATCGCATAACGAAATGGTCATTGCGCCGGCTACCCCGAATCTCCCTTACCCCGCATACCCCGAAAATGTCGATGATAATTGTATTCAAGCAAATGAAGTCATTCACCAAACCGACAGCACTGTTCCTCTCCTCACTGGATTCCGCTTTGCGATTGATATATACACTACCATGAACGGCGTGGTCAGTCTAGAGCTCGCCTACGGCATGAGCACACTACCATGGGCCGATCAGCGCATTTTACTTCGGGACGGCCTTATGGCCGCAAAAAGCATCATCGATAACTTGCCGCCAGAACTACAACTCGGCAGCTCGAGCGCCGAAGCAAACCCACTAGCAAGCCTGGACGAGTCCGGCCTGCAGTACGTCCCACCCTTGTGGCCGAATGCGCAACCGTCGCACGACCTCCGCAACGTGATCAAAACTCAACCGGTCCGGCGTCGGCAGCTGCAGTATGAGATCCAAAAGGCCAACATTTTCGTGTCGCAGCTTGCGACGCGTTCCTACTTTGTCGAGCTCTACTTTGACCTGCGCGACGTCCACCTGACAGAGCATCCAGAATCCGACCCCCAGGCGACCGAGGCGGCTCAGCCGTGCGACGACATCAAGCCGGCAACCACAGCGTCGCTGCTCCACGACGGTGATGACAAGGAGATTTACGAGCTCATGTCTACAGAGCGTGAGCTCATCGTGCAGAACTTGCTGACCGTACTGGGCTGCCTCTCGCAGCGCAACCTCGAGCCCAACGGCCGGTCGATCGTCGAGAAGATCCGACAGGTGGCGTCGACGCTACTCAACGACGCGCCGCACCGCAAGGGCCCGCTGTCCATCAAGTCAGAGGAGGCCCTCTCCCAGCTCATTGACATTCTCATTAAGCTGGAGAAGACGGGACCCGCAACAGGCGAGAGCAGGAACGGCACCGCAGCAGTCGCCGAGCCGTTGCTTCACATGATGACGACCGAGGACGAGGAGGCAGAACTCCGCCACTGGGCAGATCTGAGAGAGTACCAGCTGCGGTTCGCGGCCGCCGGTGGCTACGGTGCGTTGTAAAAGCAACATAGAGGGGGAAGGCAAGGCTGTGTAAAACAAGGGCTTCGTTGCAGGCCAGAAACGGAAACTGAAATAATAAGAAGCAAATCGCTACGACGGTGTGGGCGGAAGAATGTATGTACTATTTTTGAGGTTGTTTTAAACAAGGCGGTCAAAAGGCTTACCCGGCCAGGTCGTGCATGTTCTTGTGCAGAATTGGAAGAAGCCATGCAAGCAGCCTATTTGCAACAACCACCAATCACTCATGTACTTTTTTTATGAAATATCATTCACCGCCTAATAGCCAATAAGCACGGATTCCTTAAAAGACGGCGAGCATGATAAAACTCCTCTTCAACTTTAAAGTGCAGAGACAAACCGCACATTGAATCAGGGAATTATCAAGGCTGTTGCTCAGAAAGCCAAGCAAGTTGAAAGAGGAGAGAATCCGCCTACACAAAACAAACTATTGTCAAAGTCACGCACGCATCTTCAAGAGCACCAGCACGGTAAAGAGAATTCACAAAGCAGGCAGGCAGGAAAAGTCTCATCATATAACAAAAATCTTTGGGTATCAATATCAACAACATTTACCAGTTCACAGGCAGGACTCCGGTCATTCTCTGCTCTGCTGCGTCCTTCCTTCTGGTATTCAGGATTGTGTACTATCATGACGTGAGTCATAGATGGAGACAAGTCTTTATACTTGAAATCATGGCCAAACGCAAAAAGCGAATCCTTATCATCGTAATAAGAAGCTCGCGTTATTCATACAGCAACACCAAACTTCGTGACCATGAACCAGCTTGAACTGAACTGAAAAGAAATGAATAAATTCCAAAGTAGCATGTCCAAGAAGACCAAGAAAAGGGTAAGAAAATCATAATAGTCGTCATAAATTCATAATACCATAGTGCTCAAGAGTTCGGCACTGATCCGGGAGTTGGCTGCATGTCTCATCCTAGTAAGCAGTAGCAGTAGAGCTCTCGTTCGTGGCAACTGCGACAAGCGCGTCAAACCGACTATTCGCGGGATGCTCTTGCGTTTGCTGTGCCGGTGGCTGCTGCTCCCGCGCAGGGAAGCCAGAAAATCCAGTAAAGTTAGGGTGCACCATCTTATCAACCTGAGCGGCTCTGTTGTCTTGCGCAAATTGGCCATCTCTCTGCTGCGCCGTGGGTCCATTATACCAGCCGTGGCGCTTTGCCTCTCGGGTTGTCGCAAAAGATGGAGCAGACATCGTATGCTGATGAAGGGACCGCGATGGGGGGTGACCATAGCGTTCGCGCGGAGGCTCCTCAAAGCGAACATGGCCGTGCACCCGCTCGCCTTGAGCTTGGACGGCCTTATTCGCCTCAGCGGCCCAGGTACTAGCATTGTCGTTCGGAGGAGTGCGATGTCCAATATCAAGCCTATTGATACCACGTTGGAGACTAGCATCGTACATGTTCAAGTTTCGCCGATCATCCATGGGGATAGAATCCAGCTGTGCATTTGGCATACGGCGTTGGTAAGTCTCTGGGTCGACAGCCATCGGTGAATGAGCGCGGCGAGGAGGCGTTGGAGGGCGCTGCGGAAGAGGATCAAATGATTCGATTCCAGGTAGTCGTAAGTTAGATTGTGCAACAGCTGGTGTGGCAATTGGGGGCGGAGGGTTTGGATGAACAGCGGTTTGGGCACTCAGCGGCGGTGGTTGACCGTTCAATACACGATTATCTGGGTGCCAAGTGCGTCTGCGCCAACCATCATCCGCACTATTGCTCGACGTGCTATCACGGCGACCCGACCATGCCGAGGTGGGTCCTACAGCGGGCGGGACAGAGCCGTGGTTCGGAGGCGAAAAGGCACCCGTATTTGAGCTGTTCACGAGCGCCGGGCCAAAGGAATGGCGGCCGGGAGGAGGGCCGTGAGACTGAAAGGGAGCAACACCGGATGGCACACTGAGCCGGCGTCCTGAGCTCCTGTGGTCAGGCATATACATGCTTTGAGATCGAGAGTGCGCCGAGGTTGTCGGAGATCCCATGCCAGAGGGCCAGCGAGGACTGCTTTGGGCAGTGGAAAATGTGGCTGACGTCGGGGTACTGAAGTCGCTAGGAGAATGCGGCCTGTAGGAGTAGTTGCTGTCAGCGCCACTGCGGTACGACTCGACAGACATTCTTGATCGCGGGTCGGACATGACAAGAGGGGGTGGTCTCCGGCGATCCGCATGCATAGGCATTCCGTATGATGAAGGCATCGACCCCATTGAGTTGATGCTTGATGTCGACAAGGACTTTGAATGCCCGCGAGGGGGGCCTCCAGCGCTACCGCTCGTCGAAGCCCGGGCCCTGTTTCCGGCCTGTCGAACTCTTTCGGTGCGCATTTGACGCTGGAATCTAGACCCGGTGGCAGCGAGCGAATCATTGGGTATATCCTCGTTGACATGTACGGTTTGAGCATGCTGGCGAAGGTTGTCCAGTCGAGAAAATCGGCGAGAACAATGGCACTGAAAAGGACGTTCTCCAGTATGTTTTCTTCCAGAAGTGTTAGTATGGCAATTCAATTCAAATGTGAATGCATTTAATATACCGAATATGACGAGCAAGATGTTCACTTCTCGTAAAGCTCAGGTTACAAGGAGGATAATCCGTGCAATAGAAGCGTTGTGACTTCTTCTTTTTCGACTTCGTTCCGTCGCCGTTCAAACTTTCGCCGTCGGAGATGACATTGTCGTCGCCACCTGCTTCGTTATCGGATTCCTCCATATCGACATCCATCGAATCTCGATTTGGCGAGGTGGTGGAGGAAGAGTTAGCATTTTCTATTTGAGGTTGCACGTGTTGTTGGTTATGAATATCGTTCGAGGCACCAAATGTGACTCGCGTCGGCGTCTTTCCATCGTCTTTCGGTATGGTATGTTGTGATTGAGGTGCCGTGTTAGGGCGGGACGTGGCTGGTGACGAAGTCATGGTATTTATGTCCTTGTGGTAGTCGGTGAGGTTCAGAGGGTTCACTGGCCGAAATGCAGCGGCCATCGCATACGGTAGCGATGGCTGTATGGAAATTTGGCCGTGGCAGAGTGAGGATGCCAAGGGCGCAAACTGGCGATGATGTGGAAGCGTCAAAAGTACGGAAGAGATGCAGATGCGGTGAGGGTAATGAACGGGCGCAGGAGTCGCGGCACGTACGCGACCGGACGTGATATGTAGCGATAGGAAACGGTGCGAGTTTTAGGTGAACGGTAAATTCACTCAGACCGAGCCTTCGACAACAGCAGCCTAGTGTGCCTGAGACAGAGACCAAGGCTGACGGCGGAGAGTCTGGCGTATGTCGGTGTCTGAGTGGCCGTAGGAGAAGAGCAGCATGCAGACGGATGGTGTGGGCGAGGCGAGGACGGAGAATATGGCGAGATTTTGCGAGCGTGGTGGAAACGACGCTTTCCTATCTTGAAGGAGGGACGAAAATGAAGACAAGATGAGGGAGGAGAAAACTGCCGGGTGTCGAGGAGGTTGGCTGGGGCCAACGAGGAACGGATGCTATGCTTGACCTGAATTTGAGTCAGGGCCGCGACCAGGGGAGGAGCCGGGCAGGATTAAGCGGCAGCGGCAGGAGGGGCAGTTGGAAAGCGACGAGGTAGCAGGGATAAGGTAGTGTACAACAAAAGTGCAAATACGAACAAGGGCGGTGTGTGGCTATAATGAGAATAGAAATAGACGACCGGGTTCCAGGCAAGGCAGGCCAGGCACGGAGATTTTCAGATGAGTGGGAAGAGGCACAAGGCAGGAGGCAGACAGGGACAGGAACGGAGATGCAAGATGTAGGAGAAAAGGACGGGCAGCAGCGTTCAGTTCAATAGTTAGTAGGGATTAGGATAAGAGGGGGAGCGAGTGGGAGAGAAAGGCAGGGGCTCAAGACATGAAGTGTGGCGACAAGTGGGTGGGCGGAGACAGGTGATGTCCTTGTGGTTGCTTTTCCCCTCGAACGCACGTCGTGGGTGGTGGAGTCCGGATCCGGGGTGGGACGGGCAAGCGAGTGACGAGACCAACCACCGCCATCATCATCCATTATGAGAGAGCCAGCGAGCGGCGGCCCTTCAGCTCGAGCTAGGCGGATCGATGAAGCTGCGATGCTTGCGAGCTAAAACCATGGCTAGAGTTGGTTAGTTTTCTATCCGTACGGTTTATCGAGATGTTACTAATTTATTTATATATTTATATATTTATATTCCTATTTAGTTTGATTGTTGGTGGCTGGCTCCCCCCCCCCCCCTGTACCGGTAACCCGTCCAGACATATATTCCCAGGCTGGTTGCTCCATAACCTCTGGCTGGCCGGCTTACCTGTAACTGTACAGTAGGCAACTTCAAACACCAACGACAATGATCCAGTATGCAACAAGCACCAGCAAAAAGATTTGTACCACCAACAATTCACCACATTCAACCCGACAACCTGGATGTCTGTCAGGTGGCGTCGCCTGGTACAAGTACACACTGCTTACTTTTCCCAGGGCCGTGTGCCAGCTTGCGTTTCGCAGTGTAACTCTATTCCGGCCAGCATAAAGCCCAACCTTCATGGGCCCCCCACCATACAGGGTAGTCATGACACAACTTAGTGCTCGCTGAAGACGGTAAAACTTTGAAAAGAAAAACGGTAAAAACCACCTCGGACCAAAATTCCTCTTGCACCGCATACGTGCTTGGCGCATCTGCCCGTGTATGTCTATAAACCGGGGACTATCTCCAAACCCAACTTACAACAAACAGGAGGCTGGCGCGCGACTGCTGTCGTTGGAGCCCGAGCCCTATTGACTAGGTAGTTAGCTGTGTTGCTACTTGCAGGGGGGAGGGGGTTCAACGAGGCACGACGAGGGGTCGAGTGGGCGCGGCCGAGTTGATGGGTGGTGGTCCAAGAGCCGCCACCTTCACACACCACCTCGCCTTCATGCTGCTGGGTGCAATGATGATCGCAAAGCCCCCTTGCCAGCCACTAGTCGGTGCCTTCAGACGACTAAGTTATGCAGTCGTGCTCCTGTCCTAGCGTTGGGGCTTCTCGTCGTCGTCAGCCAGGTTTTTGTTTGTGGTGCCTGAGGCTAAAGGCTACGTAGCCTGTCAGTAGCCTGTCACCAAGTTGAAGATGTTAGTCGTGAACAGAGCACTTGTAACGAGGTTCAGACGGTGGAAGAAATTGTCACGGCGTTTTCTGCTGAGCGCCGGCTCGTTTTTGTGTCAAGAGCGAAGAATAATGGGCGTGGTGAGAGTTTACTGTTTACTGATTATACCTCAATCCCTCCATGGCCCGACTCAGCCATCAAGGGCCGAAACGATGATCGGCCGTACGTCAGCCGTAGACGACGGCTGGCACCAGGTAGAACGCAGTCCACCCGTACTGCCCGATACACCAAAGGTTTCTTCCCGTCGCTGCCGAACGCAAAAATAGAGCAGGTAATAGATTAAGTTGGTTGGGTGCTTCAAAAGCAGACCAAAAGAAATGCATCCGTACAATACAGCAACGAATACGTGGTTCTTATTAGGAAGAAGAGGGGCCCCCAAGGTCCCGACAAGCAAGGTACAGGTCATCTGCACCAGTTTAGCGTAGACTGGCCAGGTACATGACGCCCAGGCTGGTGGGGGAGGGGTCGAGGGATAATCTTGGGCCCAAGCACCTGCCTGCCCTGGGCTGCACTGCACTGCGCTGCACGGTGCCGATGGTGCCTCGCTGGTCATCCTGCACCGCCGCAAGGTGTCACCGCCCGAAGGCGTCAGACTGCCTTTTACATGTGGTGAGGTGAGAGGCTTGCTTGCTTGCTTGCCAGCTTGGCAGCCATAACATCCACCTCGCCGCGCCACCAGGAACTGCAGCGTCCAGAAAAGAGAGAGAGGGAAAAAAAAAAGAGAAAAGGGAAAAAGCATCTGGTCAGCCACTTCAGGGCCCCGCCTTGCTCTCACCAAGTCGCCACTGCATCCGCCATACGGAGTACCTTAGTATCATAGTATCATAGGTACCTAGTAACTAGTATGTAGGTCTTCTCCCCACTCGGCCACACCTTCAGAATTCCTTCTCCTACCTTAGTAGGTAGCCATCCACCATCCACCATCCATCCATCCACATCCACCACAATCACGCCCAAGCATCGCCGCCAACTTGCTCCGCCCACCAGCTTTCCGGTCTGTTACTGGCGCGACCCCAATACACTCTGCATACATCGGATCCGTCTGCCAATCGCCCAATAGTACGTATCATCTCGAGAGATCAGCTCATACATGACGCCCTCTGATTCTCGCACCTCCTTGTCGCTGCATCATCTTTGATTCCACGCTCGTGGATTCATGCGCCTGCCAATCCCAGGTTTATTCCCGCAGAGTGTCCTCCTCCGCAAATCCCAAAACATGGCAGCAGCTGCGACGGACTCGGCCTGGATAACAAGACATGCGCATTTTGCTCCTCTGCGCTACCTCTACAGGATGCGATGCAGTATACTTGATGTTTGCGGAAACTCCGGCAAGTAGCCATTTTTTGGTGTATACCTCCGCCATTGACTGCACTAACCAGCACCATCACGACGTCAACGTCACCATCGTGCCGACACGCAACGGACAACGGCTCTCAGCCTCATTCGCAGCACACCCTACTTTTCGCGGGAGGGCATGACATGATCTTCCTTTAACCCTTTTTCAACCTGACTACCACAAACTCTCCCTCGATTACTAACTAGTGTGTCCTTCGCTGTGGCTGGTATGCCCTCCACCACCGTTTGCGGACTGCCCTGCATCTCAGCGCCTGAATGCGGCCTGGTCTAGAAGAAAACCTACGCCGTTTCCATGAACTGTCCATCGTTTGACAGAGCGTGTTTTCAACTGTAGGCAAACCAGCCACCTCAAACCACCCAGACCGAGCACATCCATTCATTACAGGGCCCTCCAGCAGCTGCAGACTCTGTTCAGTGTAGCCGACTCTCCTCTCAACTGCCACTAAGCAAATTCCGTTTCAACCCGCTCACAAGCCGTTGTCGCAAAACTTACACCTTGCCAACTTGACACCCACGTTACAGCAGTTTCTGTTCTATCAGGCACGGCTACCCAACACACTTAATAGCCAATGACAGCTCGTTATCCGGGGCCGCAATCTGATGCCTAGATGAAATAGTGCGCACGATACTCTGTTCCTGACATCTCGGGTAGATTGCCATCGCTCACCCTGATCCGTCGATACCGTACATTCCATTCCGGGGAAGCTTGCCGCTCGCTCATCCAATGGTGGCGCTCGCAGCATCAAGCCAGACGCTCTCGTTTTGGTCGAGCATGGTTCCGCTGCGGAAA
The DNA here is from genome assembly GCA_025583755.1 of Cordyceps tenuipes. Lineage (NCBI taxonomy): Eukaryota > Fungi > Ascomycota > Sordariomycetes > Hypocreales > Cordycipitaceae > Cordyceps > Cordyceps tenuipes. Next base: position 396,638 of record JANZYN010000006.1, on the reverse strand, counting down.
GCGACCTGACCTGCAGCATGATTTTCATCATGGTGTAGGGGGACAATATCGGCCATCTGCTTGCTTGCAAGATGTGGCCTGCATGCATGCTCTAGCTGCGTTTAATCCATTTCAATAATACCATGGGCTATAGCAGAACAATGTTTCTTTTTTTTTTCTTCGGCGCTTCATTCATCAAGCTATGTCTTGCCGCCTTTGCTTTATTTTAAAGCTTATGCCACCATCCACCATCGCAGCTAAGTCGTTATCGCAATATGTCATGTCCGTGTGGTTATAGCATTGCTATTCAAGCAGCCAGTCAGCGGATGGATAGGTTTCCAGCGCAGCTAGTATTTATTTCAAAATCAAACCTGGTGTGCCGATTTCACCGCAAACTACCAAAGTACCTACCTACTGATCCATCGCCCAGCAATGCCCAGCAGCCCTTGTTTACTTTCATGTCATGTTTGGTCCCTTGCTTTCTCGCCGCTGTTTGACACTTGTATCCCACTACATTAGACGACCTAACACACTGTGCTTTGTTTTCCGTGGCGCATGCATGCAGGTATGCATGTAGGTCACGCTTCACTTTGCAGCTCAGCACCATCGGCAGGGCATGAATCCCCCACTGCCATCCGGCCAACCATGCCGTGACACGCTGCTGGTGCCGTTTCACACCTCTTGTATGGGATCACACACATCTTCACCTTGCGGCCTTCTGCTGGGTGCTCGGGCTGGGGGGGGGGGGGGGAGGGGTGGTATTCTCTGTTGTGCAACACCAGCAGCGAGCTGAGCGCAGGGATGCAGCCGGATCAGCCTGCTCCTGCAGGCTCTGCTGGAGAAGAAATACATGGCCCTGCTTTCTTCACAAGCCAGACCCGAAAGTGGTGCTGTCTCGGGCCCGGCCCATAAGTTACGCCTTGTTCGTTTACACGACTGAGCCTGCATGGCCGCCCCGGGCGGGCTGCGACGTCGTCGAGTATTGAGTATTTTGGTGAGATGCAAGAGGGGACCGTGTTGCTCCCGCAGCCAATATCCTTGTTATCTCGTGGCTGTTATGTATAGTGTTCAAGAAAAGAAAATACAATCTGTGGTCTCCTCGCCCCAGCCTTCTGCCTCCCCGCCAAAGAGGTCAGAGCACACAGCAGCACCCCCCAGCCATTTTCCACCCTGGCTCGCCTTTTGCGACCCAGAGCGCCTTGTTACTACATAGCCAAAAACACGTTGCAGTACGCAACTTGACTGAGAGTTTCCGCTGCGGCCTGCAAGGGTCATGGTATGCATCATCGTGCCTTCTTCTTCATACAGGGTTCTTGGCCACCCTGGAGTCGACTTGCGCCAGGCCATTCGCAACAATTGCCTACGTAATAATGCTCGTTCCTGCGGCGAGGGTCCCCGTTAATATTACTCATGTGTTAAAGAACATGCACAATGCCATCAGCTGCAGGTGAATAAACTCTGGGGATCCGATAAAAGGCTGCAATTCTTCTGGTCCCAGTCAGCTTATATCGCCCAGCTATGTAGCTAGTCCACGTCAGCTCTGGCATGGGCAGCCGTATGCAAAATATCACGAGGATTGTCTTTACAGAGCCTCTTGTTCGGACAACACACCACTCTGGTCCTTGTTGAGTAACACCTGTAGGACTTCGCGTATATGTTGGGACTCCTCACTTCCTGCTGTGTAAGTTTATTCCGTTTGAGAACGATGCCGATGACACATGGGTACCACCACGGGTTCACAGGTTTACAAGAGTAGCTCGAATGGGCAAGTATATGTTCGGTAGATTAACCTTTATCGCCAACGCCAAGCTATTACTAAACAAAGCAAGAACTTCCATCGCCATCCACAAGATGAGCTTCGCATGTTCTTTTACAATTCCCGCGCTTTATATCTACAGCATCAATGGCCCATCTAGACGTCCAGCATGCTGCGTATTTGTTGCGGCGGGGCGGAAACGGAATTCGTCGTCGACGTGCTGTTTTCTCTCTGCGGAGAATCCGGCCTCTCCGACGTATGGCGTCCTCTGTTCGGGTCCGTGTATGCAGGCGGCGGGCCTTCCTCGAAGAGTGCGGCCTCTCGACGAGCTCGCACGGTATCGACCTCGCTGTTGGGGAACAAAACTCCAGCAGCGGACTGCATGACTCGTTCAGTGTGTCTGCGCTGCGACTTTCCTTCATATACAGGCAGTGATGTGGTATCCGGGTTGGTTTGGTTGCTCATGATATTCCGTACTCCGGCCCTATCTTCTCGAGGGTTCTCGGATTGTCGTCGTGGAATGCTGGGAAGCTCGATGCCATCATCAACGGCCATTCGAAGCGCTTCTTGTCGGATATGCCGTTCCATCTCATCTTCTTCTCTTCGGCCAATGCCGCGTTCGCCCCCAACTTCCTTTACATTGCGTAGAATACGCTCGCGGAATGAAAGTTCCTCGTGCTCGCCCCTTACACGACGCCACCACGCGGGCTTCTTCACAAGTCCCAGTTCGCGGTCAATGACCTCGCCTCGCTCACGACGTTGGCGAATCAAGTCCTTGTCTTCGTTTGGATTGATCCATCCATAAATGATCTGAATAAGCATAATGGCCAACGATGGTCCAAACCCCCAGCCAAACTGAACCGGAACGACGCCATGAAATCTCAATAAGGATAGCTCCCAGTTGAATGACATGAAAATCTGGTAGGCAATTAGGGCTCCAAGTAGAGGAATGGTGCACATGAATCGAAGCGGCACAGACTGAATGAGCCCAACTGATTTGTTGAACAACCCGCGGTTTCTAGGCTTGTAGTGGGAAATTGAGTGTCGAAGCGAGAAAAGAATGGTCAGCCAAGAGATGACGAGGCAGAAAGCCCCAGCCTTGAAGCGGGCACTGAGCGCCGATGGAATAGCAATGGCAGCGGTTTGGTCTGGCGATCGCTGCTTTTCGACAAATGACCAGTTCCTGGGGACCACAAGGAAGAAATTGAGCCATGTCCAAAAATAGAACCACATGGGCAGCCAGAATTCGACCTTCGACCGTCTGTCGTCCTCACGAAGGGCAAACGGGTTGGGGTCAATGAACTGCCGTTCTTGCCAGCTACCCCAGTGTCTGACTGACTCCCATACCAATGCCGTGGTACCCTGGCAGAGTAGAAACCAGAAGAAGCACGTTATAACAATAGGAAGTTCCTGGACGTGGTATCGGTCGACATCGACGTTTATAAAGAGGCTGATTAGAGCGCACGCGCACACGAAGCAGGCCCAGTACCACTGCCATCGCCGTCCGATCGGGAAAAATCGTTTCGTTTTCGGGAGGTATTGCTTGCCATGCTTGGTCAAGGCGGTGATTGTCAACACGAGTGTGATCCCATAGGCCACGGCGAAAGCAATGCCAACATAGCCACGAGTAGAGATGCTGTCGACAGCATGGTAGCAAGATGTCGCATTGAGAAACGTGCCATTGGGAAAGAGCTCGACAGGTTGGTAAGGTTTGTACGTCAGCACGCAATTCGAGCCATTGGATATTGTGCCATTGCTGTAGTATGAATAGTTGAAATGTTTCAACGTTGACAGGGGAAAAACCACGCCGCCGAGAATAGTCTCATTCTTTCCGTTTCCAGCGTCAGGCCAGTCCAGTAGATCCCTGGAGATGAGCCTGTGTATTCCTGGCATGGTGCTGCTTTGCGGTGGGTTGGAGGAATGTCACAATTTTGTCGCGCTGAGTTGTGATGTCGTCTGGGTTGCGCTCAGTCGCGGCGGCAGCAGTTGCAACTATCGCGCATGAGCCCGCAGGGTCAATCATATATGTTCCAGACGGTGCTACAGAGGCCGAGTTACTGAGGACGAGAGAGATGAGCGAAAACCCCGAGTGAGAAATTTCATTGCTGACGCGGAACTCGCGGAGAGAAGGCTGGATGATCGGGGACCGGAGGTACCGTCTCAGCAACTACAGTGGATCAATTGGTTGTAAACGGCTCGCCCGGGCCACTGACGGTGCCCAAATGACCTCACGCCTAGCAAGCACTCTACCAACCTCTGATGTTAGCGTTTTCGGGCGCCCTGGTTCTCGCTGCTAGGCGGTAAAAGGTTAGACGTGGACAATTTGTGGTGGGGCGAAAAAGCCGCCCTCCATCACGGTGTGGCATCTCCGGCCTTCTCGCGTTTTGAATGGCGGTTACTGAGCCTACTGAGCCACCACGCCGGCCGGTTACTCGCGTTATTGCCATCCGACCTTTCTACAGCAAGGCTCTATATTCGCAGCCCGTTACTTACTTGCCCTCCGCCCAGCCGATCCTCAATTGATCGTTGTCGAAATGGCAGCCTCAACGGCCCCGCGCACAGCCAGCCCTCGAGAAGAGAACGAACCATCGTACATCGATTACGAGACATTCCTTTCCCCCGACTTCTCCCCTACCTCGTTTGCGAATTCCTTGGTCCTCGCCACCAATAACCCGCAAGACTCGCCTTTGGACCTCTCCACGCCTCTGTCCCGCGTTCTCTTTGACGCGCAAGAGATTGATTCACACATTGACATCCTCACAACGCGATCGGCTATCTCCCTCTTCAACTATACCGAATCTCAAACAAAATCAAGCCGGAGAATAGTCAGCGAGCTTGACTCTCAAATAACAAGCCTTAATCATAGCTACAAGCAGCTTGAGAAGGAGGTCATCGACAAGCACGCGGAAGCAGAAGAGGTCCGCCAAGTTGCTTTACGCCTATGGGAGACACTCGCCCTCGGTCAATCTGTCGCCAGGTGTCTCCAGCTTGGCAAGACACTAGAAATACAAACAGTAGAGCTTGGAAGCTCGGTGGAGGAGGAGGATCATAACGCACTGGTACGCTGCTCTTATACGCTGCTATCTCTCCGCGAGATTCTGGATAGTAAAGCGCCAGGGGAGGAGGGTCATGGCCTCCAGAAAGTCGATGCAATTCGCGGCCTACAGGATTCTTTCATAGTTCCTACCGAAAGATCTGTCCGGGAAACAGCTGAACGCTATGTCCGCGAATTTCAAGTGCCTGCAAACATGACCTTTGCCCAAGGCGAGCAAGCCAGGGCAAGGCTCACATCCGCTCTCACAACGCTATATCTGTTGTCGCCTACTGCGGGCATCAAAGCTGAGAAATGGACTCCTCGGCTGCTAATCCAAGTCCTCGATACGTATATCAGGTCATCGTTGCAATCAAGCATTTCTGCGCTCGCGCGCTCGCTTGGCCAGCTTCCCAGCCTTGATAAGGCCCTTGCTGAGGTCACAACCAAGTGCCAGACGATTGTAGCATTGGAGCTTATCCTAGACGGAACAAAGCCACCGGAACATCCATTGCTGGCCGTCTCGCACCATTCCTACCTACCAAATTTCCTCCAACCACTGTTAAGCCAACTGGAGACAGGCTCACTGGCGTCATACTTTTGGCGAAGCATGGCAGGTAGCCTTTCTACACGCGTGCAAGATATCATAAACCGCGGGGGTGTTGTTGCAAGAACGCTCAAGGCGAACAAAAATAACGTTAGCGACGCAATCAGACAGGCTGTTGGTAAGGGCTCCCAAATTCCCGGATCGTTTGTTGGACCTAAAAGCAAGGCCAAAACGGACACGAATTGGGATAGAGAAATCGCCGTCATGGTTGGTAGTGTGGTCAACAACCTCGGCAGGTGATGATGCTAAAATGAATCAAGCACCGCGCATTGATGATAGTTTCTTGGATGCTCCTGGGTGACGGATACACTTTTGCACCAGTTGTCGTTGCCACCTGCTTAGACATCGTCATCAGCGGCCATGGTGGAGCATGAACAAGATGTCAACAGGTACCGACTTCCACCACCCCCCGCACTGTTCCGAGCGTATTATTACCCCTCCAACCTACAACCTACCTGGTAACCAGAGCTTGTTGCACTCAAATCTACCTATTACCATCACTATCCCAGAATATATTCTTCTCTTCTTCATTATCATAACAAGAATCATGTCTCCGCACAATGGATTGGTCCACCTCAAGGAGTACGACATCAAAGACAGCAATGTGGAGTTGATTGGAACCGACATTGACCACCAGGTCAAGTACAAGTCCGCAACCGAGGAGCCTGCATGGCAAGTCGTCGGAAAGCAGCCAGGTCTGCTAATCTGGCGCATTGAGAATTTCCAGGTTGTCCCTTGGCCAAAAGAGAAGTATGGCCAGTTTTACGACGGCGACAGCTTCATCGTCCTCTACTCCTTTAAAGTTGGCAGCAGAGACGGCTCCGAGAAGCTTGCCCATGAAATCTACTTCTGGCTCGGCAGCCACACATCCCAGGACGAGGCTGGCACTGCCGCATACAAGACTGTTGAACTGGACGAATTTCTTCACGGTGCCGCGTCCCAGCACCGAGAAGTACAGTCTGCTCCATCTGATGAATTCTTGGCCCTGTTCCCCAAAATCTCCATCCGCTCCGGCGGTGTCCGATCGGGCTTTAATCACGTCGAAGAGACGCCCAAAGACGAGGTCACGACGCTCCTGCGGGTTTTCACCAACCCCGGATCCAAGACCTCTAACGGAGTCGTTGTTCACGAGGTCGCGCCCACCTATCACAGCCTTGATGACGGTGATGTTTTCATCCTTGATAAGGGCGACAAGATCTGGGTTTGGCAAGGCAAGAGTTGCAGTCCGATGGAAAAGGCCAAAGCCGCCCAGGTTGTACACGACATGACCCTGGCAAAGCACGTTGACGTCGAGGTTGTTGCTCAAACCGAGTCGCGCTCGCGCCGTGTAATTGACCTTCTGGGTGGTGACACTTCCACGCAGTCCGATGGCTTCAAGCAGGGTCGCCCAATTGCCTCTGGGAACAGGGCGTCTGTTGCTTCCGGCCGATCGAAGAAACTTTTCAGGCTCAGCGACGCTTCTGGACAGCTTTCCTTCAATCTGGTCAAGGACGGCGATGTTAGTGCCAAAGACCTAGACGGCAACGATGTCTTCCTCCTGGACAGTGGAAAGGCCGTCTGGGTGTGGGAGGGCCAAGGTGCCAGCCGCGCGGAGAAAGCCCAGTGGTTGAGAGTTGCTCAGGCGTACATTCGCCAACTGGCCCAGTCTTCCACGGATAGCCATCTTATTCCACTAGCAAAAGTCAACCAAGGCAACGAAACAAAAGCTTTTCAGCAAGCCATCACTGCGTAATATCCGTACCTAAGAGGAACCATTCTACTCGATAGATATGATAGAGCTCAGGAGTCATAGAAATCGCGTTGAATATACGAACACTCTCCTGTTTCATTGTATTGTTGAAGAAGGACTAAGCTATCAGGGGATCTCAGGGCTCTGGAGAAGCTCTGTCGCTGCCTGCAGGTACATCAACTATTGCGGTCTTTGTCCATATATGCTTTGCGCCTTGGACATCGAGCCCTTCCACCGCGCCACCTTTGATTGAAACGGTGGGTTTTAACGAGCCACCTGGCAGGGCTATGATGTGCGCAATTCGAGCTCCGCAAGTATCGCAAAAGTAGCACTGCATTGTGCCTCCGGTTTTGGACTTCCGGGGCCACATTTTGAGCCGTGACATTGTCTCCGGCGGCGGCGGCCAGGTCCCCTCGGTCGGAAATATTGCCGATATTCCAAACGCAGATGAAGATTGTTTGCGACACTCCAAGCAGTGACAAAAGTACACCTCCAGAGGCTTGGGTCGCGACGCTCGGAAGTCGATAGTACCACATTGACAGAGGATGCGCATGTTTTCAGGTCCCGTGGTACTCATCTTCGGATTCACGAAATGACAAAAGGGGGGTTGTAAATGTAGAAAGGATAGAAACTAATAAACGTCAGCTGAAAGCCCAACCCAACTAATAATGTGGTGCTCAACACTGTGCAGAGACCTAAATTATGATCACCTTTAACCCAACAAATCCAAGATCTAGTTTTTTATAACAAATGTTGTTTGATTGAGAAGTTGCTTAAAATCGTTGTAGAAAATATATTATAAATCCGGTTCAATACTTTCAGTCTACCTGATTCCTCTCCGAAATCGACCAAACCAAACGGGGGACTGTGCTGACCCGACATTCCGACCCTGTGGAACCTGTTGCAAACTACGTACACCAGCATCATGTCTCTGAGCATCACATCACTGCACCTCCTTCCACTATCTCACAGCTTTGGATGCCCCAAAAACTCGGCAAAAAATAGAGTATAGGCACTATGGAGCCTTTAATATCTTCCAGACCGATCACCTATCTGCGCAGAGCCGGCAGAGCCGCATCGTACCCGCTGCGTGGCATCTGGCATTTCAGCCGAACCAGGGAGTTCTGGCCGCTGTTTCTTGGACGCCTGCTGCCTCTTTCGCTGATATCGTTTGTCGTATATTTCATACTATTTGCTTTCGCCTTCCTGCCACAATTTGCCTTTCTGGCAATTTTTCATGGCTGGGGAGCATGGGTGAACGCTGTCTTCCTCGTACTAGGCGAGGGGCTCGTTATTATCCAGGGGCTCTTTGAGGGCTTCTTTGTTGACGAATGTCGAGTTGACGTCTTCGATGTATGTGATTCTGGTGTCTTCCGGTAATGTTTACTGACTTTATCAGGCTACTTTGATTCAGAATTCCCTTCAAGACCTGGTGGCTCCCCATCGTGTCCTGTACCCTGATGCCCCGAATGCCGTCGGAATGCTCGGCAAGCCTACGAGCCCCGCCATCTACACGCCATGGAGCATCATTCAGATCGTTGAACTTATAGTATTTCTGCCCCTGAATTTGATTCCTTACGTGGGCACTCCGGCTTTCGTCATGATCACTGGCGCGCGACTAGGAAAGCTGGCACACTACCGCTGGTTCCAACTTCGAGGCCTCTCCAAGGCGGAGCAAAAAAAGGAACTGAAACGCCTCAGCTGGGAAAACGTGTGGTTTGGCTCCGTGGCCATGATTCTGGAGCTCATCCCCATTCTCTCCTTCTTCTTTCTCCTAACGTCCTCTACGGGAGCTGCGCTGTGGACTGCGCGAATGGAGCACGAGGCGCGACAGCATGACCTCGAGGCGGCTACAGACCCAGCTGCGCCTCCCCCATACGCGGATTAGGATGCCGAGATCAAGAAATCAACTACCATGATACAAATCAAGTCACTTCATTGGGAACGGATCGCAGCAAGACTAGTGTCATGAAGCCAAACATAAAACCTGCATTTATCAAGTAGGACTGCTATGTGGTCAGCACCGTGGAACAGCCCATCTCAGCTCCTTCTAGCTTGGTACTTGAGGAAACGAAAATAACCTTGTCTGCCTACCTACTAGGTATGTACGTAGGTAGCCATGCACCTACGTATTTCCATGGCTGAGAATCGGAATATGTGGGTGCCGAGGTGGCCGTCCGTTTCCAAAAACGACCCCTTCCTAACCTCGCTGCGCAAACCGGTCTGCGAGCATTTGGTGTCGTTTTTGTCAGATCAGCCATGACTTTCTTCTTCCTACTTAGTGTTGTTGAATATTTAAAGTACAGATTGGAAACTTGTCTTGTATGCTTCATACGATGTACATTGATGCCACGGTCTCTGGGCTTGCAGCGTCTCCAAACGGCCATGATCCCAGCCCGTTTGGCCAGCTGTTGCCAGCTGCTGCCAGCTGCTGCCAGCTGGCTAGCAAAGTATCTCGGCAGTGCTTGCCGTCTTCCTTTTCCTGATGGGACCGCGAAGAAACTCTTTCTCTTCTTCGACATCCTCTTCGTTCATCCCAACTTTCGTCCTTCTTTTTCATCACCATAAACATCACCGTTCGTTCTTTACTACACTCGTTACGCTTCAATTTTGGGAGCCACTCCCTCCATCTCCTGTAAGTTTATGCACCTCTCTACCCAGTCTGTCTCTCTCTGACTGTTCACCACAGCAATACACATCTCATCTTACTCTCCTCGGTCTTAGCAGCACCAATTTGGCATCGTCAATGATTTCTCCCTCCATGAAGGGGCCCTTAATGGGCTGCTGGCTGCTGGCCAGTTTGGCTTTCGGCTCACCTGAGTACTCGTAAGTGTGTCTTCTTTGTATAGATTCCAACTCTAACGAACTCTATCAGGGACAATTTTTCCAGCTCTTCCATCGGCGCCCAGCCCTCCAGCAGCACCGCGGCAGATGTTTGCAAGGCTGAGTCAACCAAAACTGTTTTCATCACCCTGAGTTCGATCAGCAAGCAATCGACCGTGTGGGCTCCTGACGGAGCCAGCGTCGGGACAACTACCATCATTGTGTCTCCCGTTCAATCACACGCTAAAACTGATGCTACCGTTGATCCCGCGACAACTGAGTCCGCTCCGGCCTATGCATCCACCTTGGACGCTGCAAATGACTCCAAGATTGGCTATCCCTCGTCTGAGGTCTCGTCGTCAGCTGACGAGACTTCCACGGTTTCCCGCACCATCAAAGCTACACACACTATTACTCTCACCCTTTCATCTGCTAGCAAAGGCCCTGTTTCCACTGAAGGCGGCGTTGAGTCAAATGTCAAAGGCACCGGGGCTACTTCTTCTGTAACCGGTTTGCCATCAAACGTTGCAACTTGTATCACGCATACTGTCATTGGTCCAGATGGACGGCCTACCGTTGTTGAGTCTATCATCATCACAGATCCAGCCGGGACGTCTGCATCTGGAGTTCTGGGAACTCAAGCTCCTGCCAATTCAGCATCAGCCACTGCACCTGGTATCCCTGTCCCTTCTGGTGGGACCAGCATTACTTCGGGTCTGCCTATTCACACCAGTTTCACTGCCATTGGACCTGATGGCTCCTCAACCATCATTGACACAACCTGGATCATTCCCGTTCCCCAAACTTCAGCCATGTCTGGCCTTAACCCACTTCCCTCGGGGGTCATCTCGTCCGGGAGAATTGTCTCTGGCCTTCCTTCAAATTCTGTTTCTGAAGCTACCACTGAGAGCCCTATGACCTCTGTCATGGGCACTCCAACCTGTACTACCCTCACGGTCGTAGGACCGGACCTGCATCCAACTGTCACAGAGCTGACAATTATCGCCCCAACAGGTGTTCCGTCTACCACACTCTTCACTGCGGCACCTCCTTCCTTTGTGCCATCAGCTTCAATCACGAATCTTGCTAGTCAGCCACCTATTACAAGCAACAGCGTGGTGACTACTATTACGTGGACGGTCATCGGTGCCGATGGCACTGTTTCGCCAATCATTCAGACTATCACTGCTCCCTCGGGTTCAATCATTTCTGGTATTTCCACCTCACTTCCTGCAGCCGTAACTGCCAACCTGCCACAACCTGCTGGAACATGGTCTTCGGGCAATGGGCCGATGCTCACACCCTACGGCACTGCTACTTCAACAAACATTATTCTACCAAGCACTGGTTCTATCGTTTCTGGTCTGGGTCAAATGCCTACCTTTGTCCCCGCCCCTTTTGAATCAGGCATGTCTTCTGTAATCACAGAGCAGCCACCAGCATACACACTTGACGCTGGTTTGTCCCCTTCTTCCCATCAAAACACTGTTGGTGCTTCTCCAATTCAGTATGGCGGGAGCTCATCGGACAGTAACTGGGTTTCGTCTATCCTCTATGGCACTTTTCCAGCTCCTACACCTGCGCTTACCCCATTTCCCGAAACTCCAGCTCCTGAAGCTCCGCTACCCGGAACACCTGAGCCTATTCCAGAGTCTATACCTGCGCCTGCACCTGCACCTGAGCCTATGCCTACACCAGAGCCTGCACCTGTGCCGGAGCCGGTGCCTTCGCCGGAGCCTGCACCGGAGCTGCCAACGGCCATCACACCAGCCACTCCGGAGGCAGTCACAACGCTTGCTACAAGTACCTGGACCAACATTATTCCTGAGTCCACCACAACCTATCTCATCAAGTTTCCATTGACTACAATGGCCACTGTTACGGTTCCGCGTAGGCCAGCACTTCGGAAAAGACTTGTGAGAAGACAAAGGCGAGTTACAATAACAGCACTAGTGTCTTTTCTTCCGGAACATTTCTGCTGACACGTCTTAGTTCTGTTGAAACTTTGTTCCCCTTCTCTAACTCAAGTACCACGACCCCATCCCCGTTTACAGAGAATACATCCTTGATTTCAAGTCTTTCGTCACAGTTAGTGACTCCAGTTACAACCCCACTGCCCCCAACAAACACCATTCCTACGAGCGCTATTCCGACAAGTACAATTCCCGTTACCCCAATCAACACCCCAGTAGCAACCCCTGCGGAATCATCTCCGGCAATTTGTACTTCTGGGGGAGATAAAGTCGGTAATTCAACAGTGACTGTGAGTAGCTTCAGCCTGTCCTCTTCAAACCGAAAATTGCTAACTGTATATATAGTTCGATAAATTACTCCCTGGCCCGCTCCTGAATCCCGCTGGCGATTTATGGTTCTCAGAGGGTTTCCTCGTTGCACCTCCCTCGTCGCCACCATCAAACGCCTATTTCTCATCATCAGGTCAGCAGCTCGTGGAATTCTTGCCGCCAGCTTTGGTTCCAGATGCCCCATTTGACGGAGCTGGTGATATAGCCGAAATCAGCATTGGGCCCAATGAAATATTACCTTGTTACCGCTTCAACTTCTATGGGGCGAGCCTTGGCTGTGCCGCGGAAGGGGTAGAGCAATGGTGCGAGTTCGAAATCTCAGCTTACACGTACAATGAGACTTTGGGATTCGAGGCTTCGCTTTCCTGGTCTGAGACAAAGCGTGTCCCTGCGTGTCCAAATTTTCCTCAGGGCCCATGTCCCCTTATCCCTGTTCAGCTCGATGGCTACAACAATCTCACATCCATTTTGATCACAGTTCGAGTTGGTCTTGAGCTGCGGACTTGGTGGGGAGATGACTTCCAGATTGGCTGGACAGATAATACATGTGACGCTGCGACCTGCCGTCTGGGTGCAGTTTCTCGCCGTGCCAAACGGGAGGCTTTCAGCCGAGCGTCGCGCAGAGGTGTCTGGCAGTGGACTCCGAGTGGCGTCAAAAAGCTTGACGACGACTACGTTTGGTCCTCTTTCGAATAATACTAGCCCTTCGTGGGATATCTACAATTCATGTCGAGGAGTTGCTAGAAGATGATATTGCTGTTATATTTTGCCTTGATTTCTTGGAGGGGTGGTACTGTACCTAATTTACGAACGGTGTCTTTGGTATGGATTGAAAGAAACATCTCATTCTTATATCCTCTTGGGAGAAATATCTCTGGCCTGGCAAGGTTCTCCTCATTGAGCATGTCTCTATATTAGTCACATCATTATCCCATGCCACCTTGTACTAATGCAAGTATTTATGAAAAGCAGACGCCCAAATGTGAAACTACGTCGGGAAGAACTTCCACCAGCAATGCAAACTTAATCCTCGCTTTCATATGAAAACGTCCACGTACCACCAACTTCACGCACCAGATATTCTATACCCTGCTAGCCCAGCCAAGACCTTTGGCTCGCATCCTCGCCATTTTCGCCGCAATTAAGAAGCCGCTTCCAACAGCAATAGAACTCCCAGCAAACGCCTTAGCTCCAGTATATCCAGCAGGGCTTGCAATAATGGCACCCGCGATGGGCGGCCCCGTAAGCACAGCGAAGCTAACAATGGTGAAAACCATGCCCATGCGAACGCCGAGCTTTCGCAGGTCCGTCGTGAGGAAAGACAAGGCGGCGGGGAACAGACTTTGTATGCCGGCTCCGACCATACCATAGATGACGACCCAGGCATATAGTCCCGCGGGACTGTCGATGGCAATGAAGCAAAACACAAGCAAGGAGGCGACGATGGATGTGGGGATGAAGACATTGACTGCACCGATGCGGTCGGCGATGAAGTTGGGGATGATGCGGCCAACAATGCCGACACCGTTGAGGATGAGCAGCAGGTTGAGCGAGTGTGGGTACGAGAGCGGGGGGTTGAGCGCATCGCGCGAGTAGGCCGAGACGTAAAAGAAGGCAAAGTAGACGCCCCAGAAGTTCTATCCTCTCTCGGTTAGCTGCGGGGATATCCACCAAGGAAGGGCGTGTAGGCCGGGGGGGTGTTTGGGCATTGTCGCCTCAACAAGGGGAGAAGACAACTCACGAAGAAGGCGGCGGCGGCGTAGAAGGCATACTCGGGCTCGGCAAAGGCGCGCCACTCGACCAGCGGCCCGGCGGCGCGGGGCCGTATCCTGGTGCGAACGCCGAGGTTAGCGGCGGCGACGACGGCGACCTGTACGAAGGCGACGGCACGGACGGTCCAGGGGAAGCCGACTCGCGGCAGCAGCTGCCGGACCATGGCGGGGAAGACGAGGCCGCCGGTGGCGGAGCCGCAGGCGGCGAGGCCGAGGGCGATGGCGCGCCGTCGGCGGAAGTAGGTGGACAGCACGGCGAGCATGGGGCAGAAGAGGCAGCCATGGGCAAGGCCGACGCAGACGCCTTGCGCGAGGAGGAGCTGCGCGTAGGTGGTGCACTGGGCGGTGGCGAAGAGGCCGACGGCAAGGAGCACGGCGCCGGTGAGGAAGACGGTGCGGAAGTAGCCGGCGTCGGTGAGCCGGCCGGTCATGGTGCCGACGAAGAAGAGCAGGAAGACGTTGAGGGAGCCGATCCAGGAGACCTCGCTGGGAGAGCGGTCGAGGAGCGTCGTATAGTAGGCTTGGAAGCTACCGAAGGAGTTGGCCCAGCCCCTGTGGTTATTGGAGTGTGTAAGCTGGTTGTCGGGGAAGGCGGCGGGCGGGAGAGGGGTGGACGTTGGACGTTACCAGGTGGTGAAGATGACCAAGTGAGCAATGAGACCTGCAGAGAGGGAGAAATGAAGATGATTAGCTTGGGAGGTCCTGCGTGGAGGTAGAGGGGCGTGATGGCTTACACTGTGTCCAGGCAACGACACCACCGTCTGGCGGCGGACCCGGATCGATACTTGACTTGGATGTGATCCGGCTCAGCACTCTTCCCACTACACCAATAGCAGGCGCACTGTCGTAGTCATCGTTGTCGTCACCCTGTTCACTCCCATACTCCTGCTGGTCCTCGTGCGGATGCGAGCCGGCTTGAGAGCATGCCGGCGCGAGCGCCTCTTGTCCCACGGCCCATCCCTCACAGATCCTTTCGCCGTACAGACCGCAACATACCGCACCCGGACTACCAGGATCCGTAGAAGGGGTCGGCATCCCGAGGACCGTCTTCGCCTTTTCCAGGTCGGTCTGGTCACTGATTGATGAGGAGGCCATTTGCGAGCAGGTTCTCTCTCCAATGGGCAGGAAGAGGATGAAAAAACTACTCTATCGAATAAAGTGATCTATGTCGGTAAAACACAATTGGGTCTCTCGGGTGGGTGTAGTGTCAGGCCATTGGGTGGGATGCAACAAGCTCTCCGGTTGTGCGGCGGCGATGGTCCGGCTTTCTGTCCGCTTTGGCCGGATAGCTGGTTGATGGCTTTTAGACAGCGTGGGCCTTGCCGACTGGTAACGGCGCGGAAAAAATGTATCGGCAGCTTCTATAAGCAGAGATTGGTGGGCTTTCATGTATTCAGTATGCCCCAGAATGGCTCATTATTATACCAGGCAAGACGAAGGTAGCGAGACTCCAGCCATGCTCGCTCTGGTAGGCCGAAAGTTGCTTGTCGGCAATTGGCGGGTCCGGTAATTAGCGCCGGAAAAGTCCATGGAGAAGAGCAAGTTAAGTTCGTTCGTGGTTCCGCTGTTGTAAGCGCTGGCAGGCGACGGGACACTGCTCAGAAGCGGGCGAGGATCTGTGATATCAGGCTGTGTCTGTCTGTATTAATAGGCCCTGTTTCTGCATCTTTCTTGCTGTCACAGCAGTACATTCACGAAATGAACCCCTTCATCTCCGCATCTCGCTGTGCGAAGGGCGCGGAGATGCATTGAGCGGAGTCGTTAGCGGTGCGTCGCGCCACATCTGTTGCGACTTCGGCGGCGACTTCGGCGGCGACTTCATCCACCGGCGCGGTCATGGAGAGGCAGGCTATGACAATTCATTTTCAACTTTTATTCAAGACAAGGAGTTACATCCTCGTCAATGATGCTGAAACGTGTAAACGCTTTACTATAGTCAGATCATATGCAAATAAATGGCAAGAAACGTGAGCCCGGAATAGCATGTGGGCCGAGCAAAACTTAGCCGCTCATCAAACTCCATAACAAACGCAGCGCACTCGCCCATGTCCAATCACCGCGATGAATATGCCAAATGCTTATATCGCGACTGACATGATCAATTATACTTGACAATTTTACATGACGACCTAGCAATGATACACGTTAGTAGATCGTTCAACGGGCACGGTATTCGGGATCAACTTGCGCAATCGCCATCATTTTTCCCCTGAGGGATACCCATATCCTCGAAAGTGGCGGGACCTTTGCTGGGTTTTGGTGCGGAAGCAGCAGGGTTTTCGGTTTTCGGTGGTGGCGGCCGGGATCCTCCCGGTGGTGCTGTGGCTACTCTACCGTGCGCCGGTACTCCGGGTCCGGGGATTGTACCACTAGTGTGGCGCAATGTCTCTGGTGTACCCAGACCTGTGGATACTCTCGATTGTCTGGGATCTTGAGGCGGTAGAGACCCGTATCTGTCTGGTCTCCCAGTGCTACCAATGGCAGCCAGCGGGACTCGCGGTGCGTAATTCTGCTGGCCCATATGCTGCGGCGGAGGAGGTGCGTCATGATGAGGTCGCGAGCTAGTTCGAGGTGCATACTCGTATCCCTGCTGCGAGCCAGCAGGAGGAATTCCTCCATATGACTGACGAGGGGGGTGCTGCAGCTTATTTGAAGGCAAAGGATCACTGTGATATGGCTGTGTTGTGGCGGGTCGCCGATAGTTCATATCACCAGGATGTGTTCCAGCGGGCGGTAGTCGATAGCCACCAGGGCCTGGTCCGGCTTGACCACGACCAGCATTGGCTGAACCGCTAGGGTGCCGGTTGCCAGCCTGGGGGTTGATGGGCACATCGCCTCCTCCGACGCTGGATGTGCGGATCCCAAATGCGCTCAATGGGCGGTCTGCTTGAGGGCCAAGTCCTTGTGAGGGTTGAATAAAACTACCAGCGGGTTCATCATCAGGGTATGGTGCAATAGACTTGGGTCGAACATTTAGAGGCGCGGGGCGATCATCAACGGGGTATGGCGCCGTCGTGTGCGGTCCGTCAGGTTTCGAGTCCAGGCGGAGGCCAAAAGCGGGAGCAGTATCAAGACCTCCCAGTACAGATGCTCGAGACGGATCAGGGAAGTCGGCATGATCTGAGATGAGGGTAGGCTTGGCGCCGGGTGATGGCATAGGAGAGACGCTCTTAGAGCGCTTGCCGCCAGTTTCGGCCTCATTCAGAGTAGGTAGATGTTGTTTTTGGGCTTGAGCGAAACGTTCCGGTCGCTTACCCCGCATTGAGCCGTGTTGGGACTTGATCCTAGTGAGCGTCGTCGTTTCGTGGTCTTTCTTGGACAAGCTTTTATCCTGCTCGAGAGATTCCAATCGGTCGATAGCATCAGTGTTTCCGTGCTCGGCGGCGAGCTCATACCATGTCTTCGCCTCGGAGAGGCTCTTGTTGACGTGAATACCAATCTCGTGGTAGTACCCCATTGCAAACTCTCCGGATGGTAGTTTGGCCTCTGCGGCCTCTCGGGCATATTTGTAGGCGAGCTCCTCATTCTTGTTAAAGATTCCCTCGTAGCCAAAAAGAAACCATCGGCTGGCACCCAGTGCAGCCTCTGCGAGGTTCTGTTTAGCGGCAAGACCATAGTAATGCAGCGAATATGCAGGCTTGAATTCGCAGCCGAGCTCACAGAGTTCATATGCCTTGCCCATCTTCAGCTGTGCCTGGGAGAATCCCTGGTATGCTGCCTTTTCGACGTACATCCTAGCAGTTTCCATGTTGGAGGGGAGCAAGCCCTCTGGGAGAGTGATGTTGGGCAGGTCGCGTGCAAGAAGCATGCCATACACATAGGCGCCCTGGGGAAAATCCTCATCTGAGCCTTCGGCCGCGAGACGAATTCGCTCAAGGCCCCCAGCATAATCCTTCGACTCACCGTGTTGTCCCATCAAACTCATCATTCCCATTCTGTAGAGAGCAGCCGAGTCCTTAAGAGCCATGCCCTTATAGTAATGTTCCTTTGCTTTCGAAATTTCGTTGCGTTGCTCGTAGAGCATGCCGATGCGATAGTCGGATCTAGTGTGTCCGAGGGCGGATGCGCGGGCGTATCCGTTATAGGCCTCCTGCTTATCAGCTCTATTTCCGAATTTTCCAAACTCCAGCCACTTAGAGCGCATGTATAATGCATCGGGGTGCTCTTGGTCGGCGAGATAGTTGACGACATTGATGGCGTCGATACGGAGCTCGTGCTCGGTGCGCGGGGTAGATGGGCGTGGCACTCCGGCATTCTCGCGGGCCGCAGCTTCGACAGAGATTTCAACCCAGTTGAGAACATCTCTGGCCCAGCTGATTTGCATGGCGACGTTCTGCGAGTGGAGGACGTGCTTGCGTGAGTTCCAAAGAATCTCTTCTTTGGCGTCATCGCCAGGCGGGATATTGTCCCCTACCACTTTGGGAAACGAGGAGGACGGGGCGCCTTCCAAGGATATCGAGTCTAGGCGGTCGGAAAGCGAATCGTCTTTTTGATAGGCACTAGCATACTGCTTTGCAGAGTCGCTGGTTCTTTTACTTTGGTCCGGGGTCGCTGCGGGGGCGGCATATGAGGGCTGGGAATATGTCGAAGGTTCGCTAGCCTGGTTTGATGCGCCATCGCTCTCTCTTCGCGGGGGAACGTCTCCAGCTTCTAGCTCCATTCGCTGTATGTCGTCTTGCATAGCCTGCGGTACCTGGGGAGTGACCCTAGAGGAGAGATGAGAAGATTAGCGCAAACTGTTGCATTTGGGTGCAGCCCCTAGCTAACGAGTCGAGGGGCAGGTAGTAGATATACGTACCTTTGAGGGGATGGTGCCACTACTTCTGGCAGGTAGTAATCGTCCAAGCCGCCGGGGACAAAGGTGGCACCGAGCTTGGGGGGCATTTCGGGTGCGAAAGCGTGGGTATCGACTGTGTGTTGGAGGGGTAAGCGAGTGAATGAAGGAGCCGGCGGGCAAAGCAAGCGAGCAGGGTGGTAGGGAGCGATGGAAAAAGCAGCGACGCAGGCAAACCCCTCAGTCGGCGTTTCTATAAAAGAATCAGGCCGTGGTTCAAGGCTCAGCGGCAGCCCAGTTTCCACCGCGAGGCGAGATGTAGAGAAGCAGTAGCAGTAGCAGTGGCAGTGGCAGTAGCACGCAGGCGACAAGTTTCGCAAGGTTGGGCAAGAATGTAATGAAAGAGGGTGAAGCAAAGCCAGAATTGCGCCGAATTGCAACCAAAATGCGGGCAGCCAGGCCAAACAAGCGGTGGTGTTGAGCAAGACTGGCTCAAGCGCCAAGATGGTGGTGGAAGTGGGAGTGGCAGCGCAGCAGGTGGGTGAGTGAGGTCAAACTTGACGGGGATGTCTTCGTGGGGCTGGGTTGGGTTCCTAGCTCCACGTGGAGGCAGCAGGCGGAGCAGGCAAATGATGGTAATTAGAAACTGTCGTAGCTGAGCAGTGAGGAGTGAGGAGGGGTGATGAATCTGAGCATATCCGACTATTTAACCTGGGTCGTCTTTGTGGCCTTCCCCTCCCCTTGTGCCTTTGTCCGTTTCGCCTCGATAACGGCGGCATGCAGTGAGGTTCTGGATACCGGCCGGCACCCAGGAGGGGTTTGCTCCGGATACCATCCCGTCTATTTTTAGGGGCTGACGGCCTGAACCGACCAAGCCGATGCCTCTGCTCTGCTCTCTGCCCCGCCATGGCATGCGTCCATACCTGCTCGGCTTTTTCGTGCAACCAGAGCGGCCCAGCCAGATTCGTCATGATTGTGGCAATGCAAGCAAGCAAGCAATAATGGTCCATACCCCAGCACATAGTAATGCCCGGGTATTCCACCTAGTTAGGTAGGTAGGTAGGTATGTAGCAAAAAGGGGTTGGGGGTTTTCACACAGCTAATCCCTCACTGAAGGATCGGGTTCTATACCAGCTCTTCTGAAACAGGGACAAAGGTTCAAGATGGGACTCAGAAGTAAACATGAGGAAAAAGTTGCGAGCTCACCCTTTGGCTCAACTGGCCTGTGAATAGGGCCAACGGCATTCTCTGTCATCTTCACGGCAACCAGAGTAGGACCGCAAGGCTGCGCAAGGCTGCTAGCGGGGCGCTGTCGCAAGTACAGAACCACTCAGTAATGGTGTTTTGAGGGTGATCGTCACTGAAGATATCGCGAAACTGCCATGCGGAAAGGTGTATCTGTCGTCTCAATACATATCTTTAACTTCATTCATTATCACTTGGAGGCGAGGCAGCGATACGGCAGGTATTTATGCGCCAACCCCAATCCCAGCCCCCCACCTCATACCTCCGCCCGTTGGTTCTTCAACGCTCAAGTTCCTATTTCAGTCCTAGTTGTAATCTGCCCGAAGTTTGTTTCACACAGTTGCACATGCGCGGTCCCGTCATGTGCAGAGACAAAACGTACAAGGCGCCTCTGAGGTCCCACGTCCCACTGCTCCGCCTATCATGGTGCTTCCCTCCGAGACCTCCGAGAAGCAGGGACAAAGACCAGCCACCAATATTTGCAGACAGTCCTTTTTGTATTGTCAAAGCATAATTTGCACATTTGTACACACAAGGCGGAGTCAACCTGCTATGCCGTTGTAGTGGCTGACTTGCCCTACACTTCATACTCTTGTTAGCGCGGTTGCTCTCTGGGGGTGGAACGTCTTACTTTGCAAAACGCCTTGATTACAGGGCGTGGCGCCTGGCAAGGCTTACAGCTGTTTGCCCTGCAATAACTTATCAGGTACTACTGGAAAAGCCCTCCTTGAGTATTCCAGTGTCTATGCTTATGCTTTGCTAGTCGCAGCCGACTGGTCCTCTCTGCGTTGCCCACCTTTGCACTGGAAATCCTTACTTTTAAGTCTGCTCAATAAGTTTTTTCTGGGAGCCCGAATTTTGGTCCCTGTTTTCCGCTCAATCGAACTACCAAGTCGTCAGATCGCGATCTAGCTTAGGAGCGCCGCGGTTAAAATTGGCCAAAAAAAAATCATTTTAGTTCATAGCTTGGGGAAGCGATCTGAGAATTACTGCTATCCTGTGCCCATAGGTAAACTCTAACTGTACAGTAAACTTTATCCAGCTGAACTTTAATGTTTGCACCCGATCTTGGCAACGAGATCGGCTGGCTTTTCCAGTGGGGGGTCTTCACTGTGCAGGCGCTTGCTGTCCTATGTAACTGCCCACCCCAGGCAGTTATCTCTTCATTTTGGTCAAAAAGCCAGCGAGGACCTCTAATTCAAAAAGGACCGGAAACTCATGATATTCATACTGAGCATCACCACTCTTATTACAATACCTGCCTCACAATGCGGAAAAGGGAGAGCATTCAGGGTAGGCAGGCCGCAATAGCTTACGTAATCATACACACTTGTGCAGTTGTACCTCTGTCCCAAGGCGTTGGCGTCACCCACTGTCAGCCTGGCTTCCCTGCCAAGGGCTATTGACTTGCCGCCACCAACGCACCTCCGAACCCCGTCCCGTCGCTGCATTATATTCCCGCCCAGTCGAATTCCATCCTATCAACACTGAGAAGAAGCAAGAGACAGCTTCGAACAACGCGACGATGGCGGAACGAGCTCTTGGCCAGCTTCTTGGCCAGCTAAAGCACTCGCCGTCGATGAAGTACGACGAGGCCAATAAGCTCCTCTCCAAGGCCAAGCTGGCCCTGTTACGTCTGAACGCGCTCACCCCGACGCCAGGCGCATCACCGGAGCTCCTAGCCGCCGCCCGCGAGACGTATGAGCAGGGCGCGCTCTTCGCCATCCGCGCCCGCAACCCGGACGCCTTCACGCGCTACGTCCAGCAGCTGCAGCCCTTCTACGAGCTGCCGTCTGCCCGCCTCCCACCCAACCTGCCCGAGCGCAACAAGGTCACCGGCCTCAGCCTTCTCCTGCTCCTCACACAGGGCCGCTACGCAGAGTTCCACTCGGAGCTCGAGAGCCTCGCCAACCGCGACGGCGGCGGCACTGCCGGCGACGTCGAGGGCGACCGCTACCTCGGATACCCCATCCGCCTCGAGCGTTGGCTCATGGAGGGCAGCTACGATCGCGTATGGAAGGCCATGAAGAGCAGCGAGGTCCCATGTGACGAGTATAGCGTCTTCTCAGAGGTATGTGTGTCCCCGCCCTTGCCACCGTCATGACCCTCGGGTCCATTGGCTGCCACGAGAGCGCACGTTGACCGTCTTCCCAGATTCTGAAAAACCAGATCCGTTCCGAAATTGCCAGCAGCAGCGAGCGTGCATACCCCAGCCTGCCGATCAGCTCTACCAAGTCCCTGCTCTTCCTCGACTCGGAAGGAGAGGTTATCCAGTTCGCCCAACACCGCGGCTGGCTCGTCCGTGACGGCCACATCTACTTCCCCGACGAAGCTGCGGAGGCCGGCGAAGATTCGGCACAGAGCAAAGACATGGGACAAATGGTCATTGAAAACGCCCTAGGTTATGCCAGAGAACTAGAGACTATAGTTTAAAATAGGGCCTGCGAGATTATCACTCCAAAGACAACCATGTACCACTATCACGCACTCGTTACACTTGTGGCTACTCTAAACCAGTTTCGTCCTCGTACGCTAAATTAAGAAAGATCTTTTTCATGCCTCGACTGTCTGAGCTAGGCTATCATTTTCTTCTTGTTGACATGTCACGTCCCCCAGCTTTGAACAGGGGTCTACCCACTCCACACCTTGTGCCTCATAACCGAATTATCTTGAACCAGTCCTCAAAGTATCCATCATCTATATATCTATGCAAATAGTCGCAACCCACTTCCGTGCTTTCCAATCTCGCAAACCTCACAGACCTTGCATAACGTACCCTTGTACTTGGAGTGGTACTTGGATCCGTCAAAGGCGCATTCCTCATGTGATGTCCCGCTGTAGATTGGAGTAAAGCTGGCGGCGCAAATCTCAAACTCTGCAAATTGATCAAATTCTATATCAACAGCATCGTTAGGATTACGCTCGCATGCCGCCTTCGCCTTCTTAGCCTGCGTTATTTGTTAGTTTATATGTCATCGTACAAGACAAAGCAAATAACATACATTTTCTACAATCTTGCTGGCGCCACCGTTGGCAATGATGCGGTTTGCAAAACTCAAAGCGCTGTTGTAGTTTTTGTTCTTGCTTGCCAGTTGCATGGCGCTGAGTAGGGCGAGTTGTCTGTGGGGCACTTCGATCTTTGGTATCGTGAAGTAAGCTGAGAGCTCAAGGCTTCGCTTGAGCTTTTCGGAATCACTTGCGACGACGTCGGGGGAGCCTAGTTGTCTCCGGGCGAGTTCAATACTCATGGCGACAGTGTACTCACTGGCCGAAATAATCAGCTTCTTAGCCTCGGCAACCTCGCCCTCACTTGATACAGCGTTGATGAGGATTGTATGCAAGATGCCCTTGAAGATCTTCACACCATTTTCCAGATTATTGGTCTTCATGGAGTCGTAGCCGCGCTGCAGCTCATTGGCAGCGAGATATTCCAGATCTCGAGGCACAATTGGAAGCACCTTGCGAAGATCACTTTCTTCAACGGTGCGGCGAACATAGTTGATAAGAGGGGACAGACTGGAAGATGCAGGAAGGAAAGTCCTCGACGCCTTGTAAACCTCCAAGAAGCGAGGCTTCAAAGCAGTGAAGCTAACGGCGCCGACCTGGCGGTTAAGCAGCTGCATGGCGGTTTCAAAGGAGCCGCCGGCAATGTGATCCACCGCAAGAGGAGAGTTGCGAGCCCACAGGTCGGCTTCGCTGCTACCAGCACCTCCGGCATCAGCAGTGTCTACATTAACGAAGTCGCTGCCAACCTCGGGCAGGTCTTCATCACCCATGTCCCACCCAGCAGCGTCTTCATCGTCGTCGTCTGCGATAGCAGCCCCACGAGTCGATGTGTCGACATCTTCCATAGCGTCATCGAAGCCAGCCGCAGTATCGACATTGTCTTCGAGAGAAAGTCCCTCCACTTGCCCAAGGAGGGCCTTTTCAAAGAATGACTGCGATGTAGCTTTTGTAGGCCAGTTTTGCTTGAAGGTTGGCACGACGGGTTTAGGTGGGACAAAGGGTTCGCCAAGAGTAGGCATGGTGAGTTGATCCTCTGTAATTCCAGTCGCTTCCAAGATGGCCTGGCATTCATCGTCTAGGCCGTGGGACTTGGCGGTCATGTATGCTAGGGGGTCTATGTCTACTGATTAGTAATATATCGAGTCAACCAGAGGAAAGAATACACGTACACAAGTCGATTTCCTTGAACATCTGGATGCGGTCCTCGACTTCGCCCAGATACAGAGCGTTATGGAATCGAGCGGTGAAGTCGCCACGGTGCTCAGCAATCTTGGCCATGCGGGCAAGTTTGGAATGGTCACCAGTTGCCAAGTAAAGGAAAGACAGCTTATCAAACTGTTTGAGTTTTTGGTAGCACATTTCCACAATTTGGTGATTTCCATGAGAGAGGGCCTCAATACTGAGTCTGTTCCAGAATTTGGGCTTATCGAGCTCCTTAGCCATTTCTACTGCGACATCCAAGTTGCCGCATTCAATAGCGAGGTCAAATCTGGTGGTCGGATCCTGGACAAACTGTAGAGCAATATCGGGGTAACCCTTCTTCTGTAGGTAGGAAATAATGGATTGGCCGACAAGGCTAGAGTTGCGGATGATGTGAAGCATTTCCTCATAATTGCGCTTGACGAGTGCGAGCTTGAAACGATATTCAGTAGGATCGATTTGGAGGATGCGTGGCTTTGCGGACCGGTCCAGGCAGTAAACATTGCGTCCTTTGACTCGCACAAGGTACACGGTCTGATCCAATGTTCTGACAATACCGTTATCGCCGTTGAGGAGAGTGTACTTGACGTGGTTCAGGGTGGAGTATAGAAGCACACCAGCGTCGTCCCAAGTGGCGCTCTTGATTCTAATTGTCTCATGGAGAGTGCTCACTTGCTCAAGTGCCTTGGTGACAATAGTGACATTGTGCTTGCTAAGAAGCGCTGCATACAAACCATCGTTGGACCAGACAACGTACTTCACACCGTTCACGGCGAGCTCAGCAGTGCTTTTCTTTTGTTGAATGTCATAAAGGTGCACAGAAGTGGCGGTAATAATGAGAAGATTGCCTGTGCCACCAAAATAAATATCAGTGGTACCGGGAGGTGCTTTGAACGAACGTGTCGTGTTGTTGGATAGGTCCTTGATATCGATAGCTTGGGTTGAGAGACTGAGTACAGCGAATCTGTTCCGGGCCACGAATATGGCTGAATTGCCAGGGCCACGTTTAGATTCAGTGGGCTCAATGTTACCGCTGCCTTCCTTCGGAAGATTCACGAGTTCATACGAGCCTTCGTCTGCAGGAGTCGTCACGAGAACGGATCTCTCAGCTGGATTGTATGACAAAGTTCGGGGTGCAACCCATGCACTGCCTAACTTCTTGAGTGAGAGTAGAGTTGGGCTCTCGATGTTCTTCTGGAAGTCATAGGATTTGACGAGCTTCTCTTTGCTGAGAAAGAAGAGGTTATTCTGATGAACTGCAGAGGCTGGTCGCTCCCGTTCCAACTTGAATACCATGACGCCATTGTCGTGACCGGCAGCGAATAAATTAATCTCGGGGTGGGCAGCGATGACCCAGAATCTGTCGTTTTCACGCTTGAAAGTCTGGACTGCTGTTCTCTTGTTGAGATCCCAAACACGAATGGTCTTGTCTCCACCAGTCGAGAGAATCAGGTCTTGATGAGGGTGGAAAAGGCAGCCTTCGGCATTTTGAAAATGTCCTCGGCAAGTGTCTACCTCCCATGCCTTAGTTTCACTCATGCGCCAAAGCTTTACCAGGCGGTCATCGCCAGCAGAAACAATTAAGGGCATATGTGGATGGAAGGCAACCCAGTTAACACCGCGGTCGTGGCCCTCTAGGACAAACTTGACAACAGCATCAGTGTTTCCAAACATATCAGTCTGGTTTTGGTTGGAGCGAGCGACCTGGTCCTCGAAGCTCATAGACGTAGGGGCGGAGTGTTTCTTTCTAAGCCCGGAAATATCCCAAATGCGGACAGTCTGGTCGAGTGAGGCGGATACGACGAGGTCTTCTTTCGGGTGGAATTGAGCGCACATGGTGTAGTGGTTGTGTCCAGTCATGGTGCAAACTATTTCCGTCAGTGAACACAGCAACTTCTGGCGAATCTAGGGTTCATACTCAAGGAACGATTCTGCCAATTCCAGATTCGAATTGTCTGATCATCCGAGGAGGAAATAATCCATGGAAGCTCATGGTGGAAGAACACGGTACGAACATAATCCAAGTGACCGTTGAGTGTGAAGAGGCACCGTCTTGTTTGGTACGACCACACCTTGATCTTATAATCATCACCGCCAGAGACAAAGAGAGGCTGAGTCCTGTGGAAATCGACGCCGCGGACTGGGCCATCGTGCTCTTCGAATCTATCAATTAGAGTGCCCATACGGTAATCCCACAACTGGATCGTGGACGAATGGAGGGTGACGAGAATCCATGGTCTGCGTTCTCGGTATTAGTTTTAGGTGAGTCGGTCGTCGCGCAAATGAGCGTACCTCTTGGGGTGGAAGGCAAGGCCTTTGGCCCGAGAAGATTTGGACTCGAACTAACGCATTGTCAGTGCAAAGTGGCGAAACTGCCGCGCCTGGGAGGTTGCGCACCTTCGTCAGCATGTTAGGGGAGGACGACATTGTAGCGGGGGAGTTGAAGCCGTAGCCTCGTGCAAGAATGAAGATTGAAGAATGCCGGCCAAGGCTTCAACATAAAACACTTGTTGATCAGCTCGCCCGGTAATGACCGCAATTGCAAGCTAGCCAACCACTCGGGTCGAGAAGGTGTTGTATTGGTGATGTATGGGCATTCAGTTGTGCCTCCTTGGAACAGCGATTGAGCTTCGTGTCCATCTCCAATTGTGGGCTTGGGCCGGCCAAGCTGCCCCGCAACAATGTTCCGCCGGGCCAGATGTACACACCGCCTTGCCCCTTGCGCACCCCACCAAGTAGTTAGTTAGTTAGTTCTGTTCTGCCAAACAGCAATGACGCACTAAGCCCTTTTCAGAGAGCTTCTTGCGACTGTGTCAAGAAGAAGACGTGTGAAGTTCTAGAAACTCAACGAGATACTGGCAATCTTCTGGGGTTGTCTTCTCAGTGCTTTCACCTTCATTTTCAGGCGACCAGAAATTGGACAGCCGGGGTACATCGACATTTGGATCTCCATATAGAGTGCCACAGGATGGCCTCTACCCTGGGCCTCAGGCTGCTTGCTGCAGTAATATTGACTGCGTGGCAAGTGTCTGCTTCACCAGCAATCAATGTTCGCATGGAGGCAGCCTTCAGTGGCGGGCCCTATCTACTCGAACTACTGTCCGTTAACTCCGTTCGTCGACTTTCAAGGACCAATCGCTAACAAAAGGTCAGCGAAACTGCGACGGCTGAGAACTCGTCCGCCTACTTTCCTCTGCTCGATCGAATTGCAGAGGGACGATTCTCTAAATTTTACACCGATTCTGATCTCTATAGCGAATTCATCAGCGTTGTCAAAGATGATGGCCATATTAGCAGCCCAGAAGCGCTGTCTACCTTTGACCTTGGTCTCGCTTTGCGCTCTTCCGCCCCTAGAGTTGAGGCACACTATCAATTCTATGATACAGCTGTCGCCTTATCCCAGATAGATCCGTCATGCGACTCGTGGCTTCTCTTGGATGGAAATCAATACTGCACTCTGGATTTGGATCAAGCTGCTAGGATTGGGCTGTCTGACAAGTATGACCCCTGGTCTCTACTCGCGTGTGCTTGGGTCTTGTCCTTTTGCTGAACAAACTGTCTAGGAAGATCTCTGTTCTGCCTTTTGACCGTTCCATAGGGTCTGGTAAAGATGCAGTGTTGTATGCGGACCCTACATCCCCCAACTTCGGAACATTTCATAGGTATCTTGCGAGAGCTGCCAGAGCAGGCGAACTCAGTTATCGTGTACGATACCGTCGCCCCATAAATTTGAACCACAAACCGCTGCCCGTCAGCGGTTTTGGGGTTGAACTGGCTCTTAAAAGAACCGATTACATCGTTATTGACGATAGAACATCGCAAAACGACGGCACACAGAAGCCGTTGAATACGGAAGCTATGTTTGAGGACCGGGAGTTGACTGACATTCGTCCGTTGTCGACTTCGGAGTTGGAAGCCCTTGGTATGAAGTCGTCGTCTTTTATACAGAGTAGCGATGCACCCTTTGAGACTCTTGTCAGACTCATGCAAGACTTCCCGAAATTTTCTGCGTCAATTTCTGCACACAACGTCTCGGCAAGCTTCTCCGAAGAATATGAACGAGGGCACATTCAGCGTGTGCCAAGAGGGGTTAACGCATTGTGGATGAATGGCTTGCAATTGATAGAGCGGCAAATTGAACCATTCGCCCTGGTCGAAATGCTTCGCCGGGAGCGGAAATTCATCGAAACCCTTCGCAATCTGGGATTGAGCGGAGCTGAAGCTATATCACTACTTGGACACGATAAAGTTGCCGAATCCAAGTCAGACGCAGGACATGCCATACGATATGATTGGACTGACAGATCAGAGGAGGGAAATGCAATCACTTGGCTAAATGATCTGGAGAGTGACACCCGCTATGCCCAATATCCGGAGGAATTGAGCTCCGTAAGTTCCACCTACGAATGCTTATTGGCGTCCTCACTAATTGTGTGCAGCTACTTCAACGCACATTTCCAGGACAGATCCCTCCAATTGCTAGGAATGTTTTCAATGTCGTTTCTGCGCTTGACCTTTCGGACCGGGACGATCTGTCTCTGCTCGGCCAGATACTGGCACTCGTCGGCCGTGGCATTCCCATTCGCTTTGGAATCGTGCCTGCCACCACATCCCCGGAAGCCTTACAACACGCAAAACTCTTCTACCATTTAATGGGTACACATGGACTTGACTCGCTTCAAAATTACCTCGAGGGTCTTGGTGAAGAGCCTGACCCAGCCTTGGCCTCGACGAGCTTTTCTCGGGCGGTTGAAGGTGCAATGCTAGCCGCTGGTACCGAGTCGCAGGGATTTCTTGATGTTATTAAGACGGAAGAGTTTGATACGCAAGCAAAAATGGCCACCCAATGGATTACTAGACTCAAGGCGATGGAAAAATCGGCGCGAGTTTTCTTTGTCAATGGAGCTTCAACGCTGCGTACCGCAAGCTGGTTACAAGGCATGAGCATGCAAATCTCGGAAGATCTTCAAACGATTCAAAAAGGTGTCTACCATGGTGTGATCAGCGACGATATGTGGGTTCCTGAAATATTCCTGGAGGGCGCCTTGAACCATCGGAATGAGTATATATCTGTCGATGATGCCCACCCTCTTCGAATTCTGGATGCCAGCACGCTATACGGAGACCACAAAGACATATTCAACCTCATTCCGGTGCAAAAAGGCGACCCGAAAGCAGAACGGGAGGCCTGGGCTACGGTAGCTGTCATCGCTGATGCGACCACTTCGCATGGCGCTAAGCTGATCAAGTCAGCGCTGGAATTTAGGCAGACCAACTCCGGTGTCCAACTCGAGCTCATTCACAACCCGATCACTACTGATGGGGCTTCCGGTGTCAATGAAGCTCTCAAGGATACCTCTGATCTGTTTGGTCTACGTACGATTGATGAGATCACGAAAATAGTGCGTGAAGCGAAATTAGGGTCTTCGACCAATGCATATGACATTGCGCTGAAGCGATTCCTCTTATACGCAAACATTCAGCCAGGCACCAGCGGCGTACTCGTGAACGGACGCCTGGTAGGGCCCATTGCCCCGCAGGATGACTTTTTGCCTTACGATTTCACTCAGCTTTTGGGACTTGAGCGAAAGAGCCGCATTCTTCCCGTCTTTGAAGCTCTCGACGATCTCGGCTTAGGCAACAAGATTTCAGATCCCATTTCTGCCTCCAAATTGACGTCAATTGCCGCCCTATCAACCATTTCTGACCTGCCGGAAGGCATCTTTGAAACATCTTCCTCTATCCGATCAATGATATACAAAAAGTGGGATGCAAAGCACACAACAATTGAAGTTGGCGATGAGGCAACCGCCAGTATTCATCTTGTTGCCCTGATTAACCCCTTGAGCGAGCAAGCTCAGCGATGGACACCTCTGCTAAAAGTTTTGTCGGAGCTCGATGGCGTGTATCTGAAACTTTTCCTAAATCCCAAAGAGAAACTGGAAGAGCTCCCCATCAAGCGCTTTTTCCGTTACGTCTTGGAACCAAAGCCCTCGTTCGATGAAGATGGTGCGATCCGAGGTGGTCAGGCTACCTTCAATGGACTGCCATCTGAAGCCCTTCTTACTCTTGGGATGGATGTACCCCCCGCCTGGCTAGTGGCCGCTAAAGAGTCTATACATGACCTGGACAATATCAAGCTTTCTTCTGTCAACTTCGACGTCGACGCCACGTATGAGCTAGAACATATTCTCATACAGGGCCATTCAAGAGAAGGAAAGTCAACCCCCCCTCGCGGTGCCCAGCTTGTCTTGGGAACTGAGAAGGAGCCACATTTAACGGATACAATCGTCATGGCAAACCTCGGGTTCTTTCAGTTCCAAGCCAACCCTGGTATCTATGCCATCCATTTGAAAGAGGGTCGAAGCGCAGATATTTTTGATATTGAGAGCGTAGGCGCGCAGGGTTGGACAGCCGTACCTGGTGACGAGGGAACGTCTCTAGCTTTACTTGACTTTCAAGGAACAACTCTCTATCCACGTCTTATCCGCAAGCCAGGCATGGACGAAGTCGATGTGCTCGAGGACGGCAGCGCAGAATCTGACAGCTTTGTGTCCAAAGGCTTTAAGCTGGCCGAGGGCTTCTTGGGCAACACTTTGGGCAAAAAGTCCGCGTCTGACCTAGAGCACGCCGAAATCAACATTTTCTCCGTCGCGAGTGGCCACTTGTACGAGCGAATGCTTAAGATCATGATGGTTTCGGTCATGCGACACACAAAGCACACCGTCAAATTCTGGTTTATCGAGCAATTTTTGTCGCCATCTTTTAAAGAATTCATTCCTCATCTGGCGGAGGAGTATGGCTTTAAATATGAAATGGTGACGTACAAATGGCCACACTGGCTTCGACACCAAAAAGAGAAACAGAGGGAAATCTGGGGCTATAAGATTCTGTTTTTGGATGTTCTTTTCCCCCTTTCTGTCGACAAGGTGATTTTTGTCGACGCAGATCAAATTGTGCGGACAGACATGATGGACTTGGTCAAGCTTGATCTTAAAGGGGCTCCTTATGGATTTACTCCGATGTGCGATTCTAGGACTGAAATGGAGGGGTTTCGCTTCTGGAAGCAGGGGTACTGGGCAAACTACCTACGTGGGCGCCCTTATCACATTTCCGCCTTATACGTGGTTGATTTGCGTCGCTTCCGCGAGATCGCCGCCGGGGATCGCCTTCGACAGCAATATCAAGCCCTCTCTGCCGACCCGAACAGCCTGGCAAACTTGGACCAAGATTTACCTAATCACATGCAGTTCCAGCTCCCTATTCACAGCCTGCCGCAGGAGTGGCTGTGGTGCGAGACATGGTGCAGTGACGAGAGCCAGAGCAAGGCGCGGACTATTGACCTTTGCAACAACCCTGAGACCAAGGAGCCCAAGCTCGATCGCGCTCGTCGGCAAGTCCCCGAATGGACTGAGTACGATGACGAGATTGTGGCATTAGCCAAACGCGTCAAGCTAGCGAAGAATCCTGGCGAGAGTGAACCCCAGGCAGAGCCTGAAAGAAACACCAAGAGCAGGAACTTCGAGGAGGAACCTGTTCGTACCAAAGATGAACTATAAAGAAGGACGAAGAGGAAGTGTGATTATTTGATCGTTTTTAGACTAGAACCTGTATCGCCTTTGTTCATTGACTCGTTCACTGCTGCGGATAGATTTTGCGCTCGAGCCTTCCTTTGTAATGCAGGAAAGTGCATCGCCTCCTCTGCGTTCTGTATATTCTGGATACCTGACTCTTGTTACTGTATATAAAAGATCAAAAGAGACCAATTTCCCGGAAGAGTGTGCTGCTTTTTCTGCTGTACTTTAGTGCCGTTGAAGGACGATTGGCGACCATACTATCTCGCTTTACGGCTCGTCTGCCTCCGCAACCGACTTAGAGCATGGGGCCAAATACATCGGACAGTTGGAGATTTTGGGGGTAAATCGAGTGCATATATTTTTTAGAACCATGAAGCCATATCCTAATTTCCAGGGCGCTTTCTTTCTCATATCCAGGTATCTCCAACCAACCTATAAAAGCTCTGTCTTTTGCATATACTAAAGAGAGCTGAGCTTCTGGAAACAAATCCTATCTGAACCAAAGATTCCAAAGGCTAGATTTGGCAGAGTCGTAAAGGAAAATGAACAACCGGCGTGTAGGATATCTCCATTAGATCAGTCACGATAAGACTTCATCACTTGGCCGAGATACCAGTTAATAAATGGGTGTCAATCACCCCAGGATAAAAGCATCCGAAAGCGCTTGAAAAAAAAGACTATCAATTTCGATTCTCATCAGTGGAGAACTGTGGCGTGATAAATGAACAGAAGAAGAGGAACAAAGGCGTCGTATATATGATATCGTATGCTGGGTAATGCAGCTCATCCAAGTAGAATGAGTAGGAAAGGTGAAAGTGAAATTCATGATGCACTAATGGTTGCAAAATCAGCGGAGCGCTATCCTAGATTCAAGGTAGGCTAGTTTCTCGCTCTTCTCGAATTGAAGCCATCGCTGTACCAGCACTGACAGTGCGGTTCGTGGGCTGGCTGGTGGTAGACGAGGATATGGCATCCGCAGAAGCCGAATTTTCGGTTGTCGCTGATGTCTTGGCTTGAGGATTAGACGAGTTTGCGCTTGCAGATGCCTCCTTGTGCAGAGGCGATGAATGTATGGGTGACGCAGACTTTCGGCTTTGAGAGTCGTCGTTGCGTACGGAGTTGCGCGGCGACACTCGGCCCATCTGACATGAGGCTCGTTAGTCTCATCATCGCTGGCCTGACAGAGCGTTTTGGTGGGCTTACCTGTTTGGCCCATCGTAGGCCACAGCTGTTGCAAAGATCGCGCTGGCCACTGGGTCCTCGACGCCATTCTGGCGTATTGCGCGTATGGCAATTGGCGCAATCGCGAACTACGTTGCCGACCCCCTTGCGCCGCTTCCTCTTTTTCTTGCTAGATAGCAAGCCGCCAAGCTCTTCTGCTAGGATTCGATTTACTTTCTCCATCTGGCGTAGCTCAAATTGCCAGCTCGAACATTTCGTCGTTCTCAGCTCATCAAAGATGTTGTCGTCAGACGCAAGTGCCTCATCTTGACTACCGAGAGCTAGGCCGCCGTCTCCGGGCTGGGAAATCTGGCCATGCACCGATCTACTAGCCGTAGAACCCGCTGTCGAAATAGCTGGCGCAAGCGCTCTTGAGGATGCTTTTAACAGCTTCGTCTGAGCAAGTAAGAAGGACGGCTTTTGTCCTTCAGTGGCATCTCCGGGATAGAGTGTAGTTTGAGCTTGGAGCCCTTGGCCACGCCGGTTCAAAACTTCGTGTTTGCAGGTCACAATCTTTCCGCGTCGGGCCTTTTCCAATGTGCGACCGAACTCCTGCCTCGAATCTTTCCGCATAAGTTCCTGAATGCTTGTGGCGACCAGCGATTCGGGCTGTAAGTCAAGAAGAGATCGCACATTCGAGGATACGTAGAGGAAGGTGCCGGAGGTCGATAATTTGGTCCACAACTCGCTATCCCCGATGCCACCATTGGATTCAATATTTCGGCGACTGATGGAGAACACAGGTCGCTTTCTACCGACAAGAATGATGCATTTGCGGCCTTTACCTTGCTCAATGTACAGAGAACCATGGCTCTCAAACCACGTGTACCCGCTTTGTTTTCGTCGAATCCTGAAAACAATATTTACTTGATCGCCGGTGGTCGCATCTTTCAATTCGCGTGTAACAGGGACAATGTCGGAAGGATGGCAGATTGATGATAATGAGTTGCCAACCAACTCCGCGGCATCATACTCCAGGACGCGTTTGCAGGCTGGCGAGAGATAGAGGAAGAGGCCCTTGAGAGAGAGTACGTGGATCACGTCGTCGCAATTCTCAAGCAACATCTTGTCCCAAGACTGACGATGCCAATCGGATGCGATACCTTTGGCATTGAACTGTTGCAAAATTGTTGACACATCATCAACGCCTAAAGTCTGTCCGTTTTCGGCTTCCCAGAACGCGGAGGAAGGTGGTGTCCATATGTACTGGCCAATATCGGTGTGCTTATAATTCACGGCGACGCCACCAAATTCAGAGCCTGCAATAGCGTCGGGACATTCGACAAGGTCGATCTGGAATCCAATGAAATAGCGGGTCTCATCTGTATCCCAGGGTATCGGAATCATTGTCAGGAGGTTCAGAAACGGCTTGCCGCCTTTTCGGTAGTTGATGAGACTTTGTTGAACCTCCCGTCTCTCGTGTATCATCTTCTTCAAGTTGAAAACTGCGCCGTTATCAACGAATTCACGCTTAGTTCCAGCCTCGACTTTCCCATCCGGTGCCTGAAGAAAACGGCAGTTTTTGCCAACAATATCATGGCTGCTGTAACCAGTCAAGTTTTGAAAATTATCAGAGACGTATATAATAGGGCAATCGTTCATCGTGATGTCGCACACAACAAACGCACACGACATGTCCACTGCCCCTAGATCAATCGTGGGATTCTTTCTGGATGCGACAAGCCAGAGAGCTTTGAGCATATCAAAGCCGCTTTTGGAGTAAATCGATTTTTCGCGAAGATCCCTGGAAGTAGCTGGAGCGTTTGGGGTCGTAGAGACGGATGAGGTGCTTGGTTGGGTAGGTCCGGTTGATGAAGGTTTTTCTTGCACCGGGGAAGGGGCGGAGCAAGCTGATGATTCATGACGGGGGATTGATGACATGGATTGATCAACACCAGGAGCAGCCGCGCCAAGCCTCGGACCATGAGAAGTACTGGCGGCCGTTTCAAGCTGGTTCATTTGAAGGGGAGCCGGGACCGTATTGTCATGCGGGTTGGTAAAGGCGTCATATTCTGCAGTATTGCTAAAGTGAATAGCATCGTTGGAGGACATGGATAGCTGAATGGCGGTTGGTGACGTTTGTGTTCCAAGTACGGCACTTGATCCTGGGCCAGCATTAGGAAACATTGCTCCCATGTTGATATTGGCGAACTGAGCAGATACCAAGTTTCCCATGGCATCGGGAGATAAGTTCGGAAAACCATCGCCCTCGGGTATCATGTTGCCCATGTTCGAGGTATCCAGCATCGAAAAATTGTTGAGATGCTGCGCTGAAGGCTGAAATCCCATGAAACTGCCAGGCCCCGTAGCGGACGGAGGATTCATGGCTCCTTGCTCGGCAGCCAATGACATGCGCCTGGCATCTACCTCGTCCGACAGCTGCCGCGCCCCGAAGCCTAGGGAGGCGCTGGCACGGCGCTGTAGTAGTGTTGGATTGCCCATCATTTGACTTGTAAATGGGTTGCTGTGTGGCGTACTCATACTAGGAGGCATTTGTTGTTGTTGCTGCTGCTGCTGTTGCTGCTGCTGCTGCTGCTGCGTGTTGTCGATATTGTTCTGTCGCTGCCTCTGCTGCTCCTGAGTAGGCAACTGATTGGAAGGATAGTATCCTTCCATCTTGGCAGCATCTGAGCCGTGAGTATCGTATGTAAGGCGGATAGAGAATCGGTCGCGGAGAGGTAATAACCCGTGGCAGTGGTCAAGTCGGGCAGTGGGAGCTGATAACGCATAGGAGAGTGAGCCAATGAGGGAATACAGCGCCGTCGCCCGGCGGCTTTCAAATGAATAGAAAATGCGCTGAAGTGTTGGATAATTGACTTTCGGGATCCGAGGAAGCAAAGATGAAGGAACCAGCAAGCGAACGTCCCAACCATGCGGCGGTGGCGGGATGTTCTGCGCCCCTCTTGGATAATTTCTCGGCGGGTAGAGCGGGTTGCTTGTCGCGGTCGCCGGGGGCCACCCTTGGCCTTTCTATGCACCTTTAAGGGGGGCCGGTTTTGATAGCAAAGAAACGGTAGCAGAAACGGTCGCGCACCGCTCGAAACGAAGCCACGGTGTGAGTTGCAAGGGCGCCGAAGTGGCAGTTTGAGTCACCAAAGTCTGGAGGTCCCAATAATACGTTGATTACATATTACAATACCACCGCATAACCTCCAGGCTAACTAACTACCTACCCACGTCAGTACCAAGATCCGTCAAGCTTTGCCCCACCAGTATATAGACCCCGGACCTTCTTTACCAACACGGTTCTTCGGGCAGATAGATAGCCCGCCGCTGATTCAGTCACCCATCTACGCGTCAGTAGGTGCATAGGTGTTTTCCTACCTACTTACATAAGGCCGCAAGTTACTAAGTTACGCGTTTGGTCTTTCATTTGACAAACTCCTCGTGCGGACAAGATCAGTGGCGTGCTACCCCAGATACCTAGCTGCACTACATACACACACGCCTCCAACTAATTAGCCATCCTTTTTTACTCAAGGTAATAACTACTATTAAGCTAGGTACCTACTAAGGTAAGCACCTGTATACTATACCTAATAAACAATTCATACCTAAGTGCTAAGTGGTAGGCGGTTAAGGAGATAACTTAGTAGCTACAAATATTAAGTTGTCTTGCCCGCCTCGTGCTGGAACATCATTTGCCCGCGACTTTGTACAAAGTAGCAGCCATGCAAGCCCTGGTTTGCATCGTATGTCTGTCGCTTCTTATAGCCTAGGTGCTCTCCAAAGAAAATTAAGAAGAAAATATTGCAAACTAACTAGTAATCCTAAGAAGCTCTCAATATGCAACACGGCCATCGCTATCGGCTCGAGCACTTCCCGCTATCAATAAATATTCTCTACCTTGGTTTCGCATAAACCCGATTGCTATTGAGACTTCATTGCCAAATCTACAGCTCGAAATCAGACTCGCATCATTTACTCATCTAACTAAAGAAGCCCATGATCTTGCGTTGGGCATCTTGGGAAAATT
Source organism: Cordyceps tenuipes (assembly GCA_025583755.1). NCBI lineage: Eukaryota > Fungi > Ascomycota > Sordariomycetes > Hypocreales > Cordycipitaceae > Cordyceps > Cordyceps tenuipes. Next base: position 359,639 of record JANZYN010000006.1, on the reverse strand, counting down.
GCTGCAGTAGGGGCATCGGGTCGACGTTGGCAGTTGTGAGCATTGTCTTGGTTGCTGTTGCGACTCTGTTGGCGGTTTGGCCACGTAACGTTTCGGCCTCGAGAGCCTGTGCGATGAAAACAAACAACTTGGGTGCTTGGCCCATGATAATCGGGTTGCCCCTGCAGACAATATTAGTACTCCTCCCCTTCAACATACTCGCCCGCTACTTACTGGTCAATAAGCTCCGCGAGGTAAGCATAGGCATATGGTGCAGCCTCCTCGTCATTGGTAATAGGAAGTGTATCAATCCACTGTGTGATAACAGTCTGCAGATCACCAACACTGCTGGCATTGTAGTGTAGAATTTTGGCAATCGAAGCGCAAGAATTTTCTGTAGCATAGATATTGTCATCATTTCGTGCGTCGGGAATCTGCGTAGCCTGGAAAAGGATTGGAAGAGCACTCCCTAAGAATTGAGACCAGGCAGCACCGCCACGGTGAGCAGCGACACCAACGCCGTAGACTGCTGCTTGTCTAACTGCGGACGAGGGATGGCGGCATCCATCAACGAGGGCCGGTGAAATATAGTTAGCATATCTTATGCTATCAGGGCCGCAATACTCGAGCACATCATCCATGATGCACAGCCCCCACTGACGCTGCATAGGGTCGTCAGACCTCAGGAATACTTCGTATGTAGGAAGAAGTTTTTCCCATAAAGGAAAGAACGTAGCACCATGATTTTTGAAGATGGAGTGAAATGCTTTGTTCATGTCAGACAAGAGCGTTTGATCGTCGTCCATGGCAATCCGGGCCTCGTCTTCTTCATCTTCCACATCGTCTGCTGTGGCACCCTCTCTCTCCTCCGCTCGCTGGACAACACGAGCTTGGTAGTCAACAATAGTTGAATGAACACCATCCATGAACTTAGCCATGTGGTCGGTGTTGAGGCAATCTTTGCCCATTACCTCGACAGACTCATAGAAGCACTGGTACATCTCGCCCAGCGTATCGATAGCAGGCTCTGCGGCAAGAACTTCAATGAGCTTCTCTACACTTGCGTTCCACAAGCCGGTCAGTTCATTAGAGGGGCTTCCGTACGCTTTCTTATAACAGCTCAGTAGCTGGGGCACCAGTTTTCCCGACATGTACCTGACGGGATCATGGAAGAAGAATGCTAAACCAGGCAGCGCAATCTTCTCCATGATGCTGGCGACGTATGGGGCGAAGGCCCCTTCAAGCGTCTGTGCGTATACGACAAGTAGTTCAATGGCAATGTACTTGTCTTCCATAGTGCTCGTTCTGATGCCAATCATTCTCCCTTTCACAGGAACGAACTCCCAGCCATCCTCAGTTTGCAAAGCGGCGGCCTCCTCATTGTCATTCAGTAGCTGAATGTCAGCCTTGATCATCGCTTGCTCGAGAAGAGGAGGCATGACACTACTCATGAAGGGCACAAAATCAGAACCGAGGACACGGCACATGCGGCCCCAGCTGTGCATTAGGTACTGGGCCTGAGGGTCATCCGCATCAGTAATGTTGGCTTGGATATTCGCCAACAGATTGACAAGAGTTATGGCATCTTGGCCGAGGCGCTCCTTTCCAACCGCAATCGCAATCAAGGTGGCACACTCCATGGCCTTGGCGCGTAGAAGCCGGTATTCTTTCTCACTTTGATTCTGCAATACGTTTACCAAGAGTGGCATTAAAGTGTCATAGTACTTCGAAAATGCAGCCTCGGCAGCATCGGCAATCGTGGCAATCGTGGAGAGGGCCTGTTCTTGTACATATCTCATATCGCTCTGGAGCAGGTTGAAGAGATGAGATAGAAGATCGTCAAGATATGGCTCCAAGGTAGATTTCTCGGCCTCCTCGCAGAAATTGACCAGCGCCGCGGCACCATGGGATTTGACCCTGGGCTCAGGAGAGTCTAGCACTGGGATTATGGCTTTCAAGACTCGTTCATAGTAGTCACTTTGCATTGTAGGCGCGAAATCCGTGCTCATCTGGCCGAGAGCATTGCAGCCGGCCCATCGAACGCGAGGATGTGGGTGCTGTAGAGCAGGAATGACAAGGTCTAGAACTTGGCTCAGTTCTCCGACCATAAAATCACGACAACCTTCAGAAACGGCAGAAATGGCCATCAAAGCAGCATGCCGGTCTTTCCAGCCCGACTGCATCATGCGAGGCAGCCAGTTGAAAGTGGGAGCGAGAATAGCCTGGCCGCCGAGTTTATTTGCAAGTCGATCCATAGCTTGCTCTCCGGCAATGTGGTTTTGGTCGCTTTCGTCCTGATCTAGCTATTGTTCTGTATGTTAGTATCAATCAGGATGGTGGCTACCCGAGTTGCGTGTCCTTACATCGTCGGAGGCGAGCCACTCGGCAGCGTCGTCATCGTCTTCCCCGATTTCGGTCATCAGGCTCAGACACTGGGTAATCATATCGGAAGTGAAGGAGGGGTCTTTCCGACACATGGAAGGGGCGTATTCGGCAAAAGTAGCCATGAGCTCAAGGGCATTTTGGCGGCAGAGGTCCTCGAGTTCCTTATCTTGAATAACGGATACACAAAACTGAACGAGGTTCTGGAAGAGCTGCTTAAACATCTTCGGGGCGAGCTCAGCCAATTCGATCAGCGCAATGAGGGCTTTGCTAAGGTGGTCTGAGTCTTGGGAGTCTTTGATGGGTGGGAGGATGTTAAGAACATCCGGCGCCAAGACAAAGAACTTTGTTCGATCCTTTTTCTCGATTGTTCTGAAGAAAGCAGAAAAGGCACCCATGGCAGAAAGGCGGACCTGAAATGACGGTTTAGCAGGATGTTGCTGAGCTAATAACCCTTCAGATTCAAATTCACGTACATTAACGGCATCATCTTTAAATCCCTTCTGAAAGGCGAGGAGAACGGCGTCTGTCTGTTCCTTCCCAATGACGTTGGGAGTTGTTGTAAACACCCGGTAAGCCGTCTCGCGCTTGTCGGCTTCAGGTGCCTGCGTGAGCTGAAAGAGAGCCTGAAGCACCTCTGTCCATCGCTCCCCTGTGAAGCTTCAGTATCACCTTCTAGAATGTAAATTGTGGTATTGCGCTAGCCAAGACTTACCGTTTTCATTGTATTGACGCGCGATTTCAGCAACCGCATCGCCGATTTTGTTGCGCACAGCTCTGTCTGTTTCAGTGCCGAGAGTTTCTAGAAGCTTTTGTCGGATAACAGCTGCCTGGTCTTTCGCCATTCCAAGAAACATATCCACATTCTGGCCATTATCAAGTTTTCGGGTTCTGGAGGATATTCTTCGAAAAAGCAAAGCGGCGAAAGATCGTGTCTATAATAGGTCAGTCTCCAGTATCTGAAGATCTGAATACTCGATTGGGATAAATCAAACCTGTTCATCCCCGGCGCCTTGGATTTGTTCAGCAAGACCCATTAGAAGTATTTCTGGGCGCTTTGAAGTCCAGCTGCCATGGAGAAGCTCTTCCGCCCTCGTGCGTATGGCGTTGTCGGCGGACTGAAGGCCCTGGAGCAGCTGCGCCAGCTCAGAGTGAACGTCCGCAGAGAGAACTGACATGTCGGCAGTTTCAGTGGAAATTGGTATCGAAAATAGAAGAGAGCCGATGGTTGGTAGGTGCTTTGGTAGGTAGAACAATGGGAGCGGATAGGATAGAAATCTACCACGCCGAAGAGTTGTGGTTGGCTGTGTAGAGTTGAGCAGGCGGGGGAGGGGAAGTGTGTCCCGGTGACAGCCAAACCAGATCGTTTGTTTTGTTGAAGTGCTGTCAAGGTTATCCAGGTACAGATATCGGCGAGTATACGTTCTGGCAAAGCGGAGAGAAAAAAGGAAGGAGAAATTCGCAGTCAAGCAGCTTGTGTTTGGGTATTTAGACGCGCGCTGAAGCCGCGAGGGGTTATGGAGGGGAAAAAGCAGAGGAAAATTGCCAACAATTTTTTTGTCGGAAGTTGTTATTCGTACGCTGCGCTAGGCGACCTGAAAATCAGTAGCGGTCCCCACCAAGCCAGATTAATAAAATGGAAGAATGTGGAGATGCTTGCCATTACAAAGAAATTCCAGTACACAAATGAAGTGAATTTTATAGTTGAAAGCTATGATTATTTCATAGCAAGCCTTCCCCAATTTCAAATCCTTATACTTCGAATGCGGCAGATTTACAACCTTTCCAGCGCTGGCACAAAGGGCCGGCGCTTCTGTTCATGTTTGGGAGAGGGTTGTATCAGGTACTTACATAGCAGGTACCTCAGTATGTTAGTTTGGTGTAGTACACAGGTAGGTCCCTATGTCCAAGGTAATGAGTGAGAGAAGCTGTCTGTAAGAACAGACACGACGCAAGTCTCCGTAGAGAAAGTGCACGGCTTAGCACTGGCAGCAATAGTGACCCGAGTTCTGAGTCCTGGGGAGAACAGGGCATCCATTTTGATTACGCTTGTCGAGGTGTGTATGACATTGCTGTCCACACTAACGGCGCGCGCGAATTAGATTGCTACCATGAAATTAAGCACTCGCTGAATGTAGGTAGGTAATAATAACGGTGCAAGTGACGATGTAAGATCCTGCATGCCAGGTAGTCACGCACACAGAGGTACTGAATGGAAAGGAACTTCGGATAGCATTGGTGAGAGGACTCTGCTTAGCCGCCAAGTACCGTGTACTTCCGCTGCCCAGCCATACTATGAGACAGTACCTAGAGGGTCATGCAAAGGTGGCAGGGACTTGAATTCGAATTAAAAAAAAAATTAGCCAGAACGAGTCTATTATGAGGGTAGCTGAAGCACAACACTCAGCAACTGGTTAGGAAGAGCAACTGATTAGGAGGAGAGGCTGACATATCGAGGTACGTGAAGGAACCTGTGGACCTGTCGGTACAAAACATTCTCTATTCCATATGACTAGAGCAATCTAACAAAGCAAAATATACGGGGTCATCTCGAAGAAATAGAAACTTTGATTGTAGAACACTTATATTCTCCGCAATGAGGTAAAGCTCCTATTAAGCAGCCCAGTTTGCCCCTCAAGCCTCCGGAGACGGCCATGGTCCAGACCCGCCCCCGCTATTGCCTTACCACAGAGAAAGCTTGGTCGCCCATCATTGTAACGAGCGCAACGCTGCTTCAAATTCTAAGCAAAACCACCTTGCATCATCGTCATGGCATCTTCCTCAGCATCTGGTGCACAAGCTGCCGTGGGTCAAAGCGACTCCTCAGTATCAGAACAATCATCTCCTATACCCAACGCTACCATCCCAGCATCTCGGCAAACCCCTGCACGCTGTCCGTCTAATTCAAGTAACAATCTTTCTGGGCACCGGCAAAGCTTTGCTGAGAACATGCGCGCGATGCCATCTTCTCCACGTCATCGGCCACCTTCACTAACGCAAGCTGCCGTTCAAGAGCTGATGAACAACCCGCCGACAAAAAAGCATACCAAGTTCGCTGGGCGTGATTGGAGAGACATCACGGTCGGCGAACTCGTTTCCCCAGAGGATGTCTGCTGGGTCGAACTAGACGACAGCGTGGAGGCTGCAACAAAGGTGAGTATATGCATCTCATTCAACATTGCCAACCATGAGGAGCACGGCCTAATATTTCTCAGATACTGCTGAAAAGCCCCACCAGCGTCGTCCTGGTCCGTGACTCGCATACGTCGAATACGGTCGTCTCTACTTTCGATTTTAGCGACTTAAATACGTACCTTCTCCTTGTCGTTGGATTGGCGAAACCGGAGGATCATCAGATTGCTCTATACAACCACATTATATCCGAGGCCCAGCAAAATCAAAGAATACCTCTCCGGAGGTTACAGCCAATATTTCGCAGAGAAGCTACAGTCCAGCTAGACACCAACAGTAGTCTGTCCCAGGCCATCGAGATTCTTGGCAGCGGTATACACAGAGTTGTCATCTCCGACCTATCCAATAATGTGGTTGGTGTCGTGAGCCAACTACGTGTGGCCAACTTCTTCTGGAATGAAGGGATAAATTTTCCCACGATTGAGCGCCTGTATCCTACTATGCTACGTGATCTCAGCATAGGGACACAAAATACCATTTCAGTCAAGTAGGTCAAGCTTCATTTCAGATGACGTTGGTCTCTAGCTAACTGGCTGTAGCTCCGACTCGCCGCTCTCGGAAGCACTTATGACAATGCATGTAGAGGGGCTTTCGAGCGTTGCCGTGGTTGACAATGGCCACAATGTAGTTGGCAACATCTCAACGAAGGATGTTCGGCATCTTACAAGCACCTCAAGCGCTCCACTACTAAACTCATCCTGCATGCACTTCATTTCGATCATCCTAAATGAGCGTGGAGTGGAAAAGGGCCAGGATACGTTTCCGGTCTTCTATGTCAGTCCATATTCCAGCCTAGCCCACACTGTTGCCAAACTGGTGGCAACAAGATCACATCGTATGTGGGTTGTCGAGTCGGCTTCGCCTTCTCCTTCTACTCCAGCAACGCCATTACTGTCTGCACAAGCCTCCTCAGCCGCGGCACCACCATCTCCAGTGCCCGCAGCTTCCGTACCAGCTTCCGCGCTTGCCGGTGCACGACTTTCTGGGAAGCTCACAGGTGTCGTTTCATTGACTGATGTGCTCAACATTTTCGCCAAGACTACGGGTTTGAAGCCGGGCGACCCCACTGAGCTCCGCGCAAGACGTCGTAGGAGCTCTAGCAGCTCTATTCGGCCCAGCCTGGATCTGACCAGGGCTGGCACAGATTCCCGGCGGTAGCTGAGGCGTTTGTTTTGGTCATTCGTGTTTTCCTTCGGTCTCAGGGTCAGGGTCCCGTAACAAGGCTGTGGTTGATGAACGGGAACGGTTTACGATAATGTGACGTGTGGAGGTACACTGCTCTAAATTACCATTCTTTCCTTGTCCAAAAATGCAGCTATATCGTATGTAATGGAGCAACACCTGTGGTAATAAACGACGGCGAATCCTCGTAAGAGCTTGAGAGAGAACCCATCTGGGACATGGTTTGCCAAGTCAAGTGATATTTTATTATGCCTGGCTGCTGTAGCATTTTGTTGGTGGCAAATATCCACTTGTAGTGAGTGGTAGAGTCACACCAGTTTCATCCAGCGAGGCAACTTAGTGACTCATTATTAGTACCAGTAATAACTTCTGGGTTGTGCACAATTTCCATCCTCTTCACCCTTCCCACCGCCACACGCCCCCCAATTGAATTGAGATCCGACAACTTGGCTTGCAATTGCACCGTCTTCCCACAAGCTGGCCTACTCGCTCCTCGCCCCTCACTACTCGCTTTTCTATCCCATTTGCTCATTTCCTAGCGCTGGTCCTGGAGCCCAACAGCGTTCATAGCCTCGCCCATCTTGCCGCTGTGCCTCTTCCACATCACACGAATATCCTCATTTCGGGACAAGCTACCAAAAGATTACCTTTGATATCGCTAGCGGTTCCCTCACAAGACTGCAGCCAGCAAGACTCATCCCCTGCTTGCGAGACCATGCACTCGCCAGTCTCATGCATTTGGCCGCATTCCGTGTTGTTCAATGGTTGAAAAGAGTTTCTGTGCACCGGCTTCAATATGACTAGCAACCTGCCATGTCAAGATGGCAGTCAGCCAGGGTCTAGGTCGCATAACAGCGACGACCTACATGAACCAGCGCTACTTCAACATAGACCGCAGTCCTGTCCAAAGCTGGGCGATTTCGCTCTGTTACGGACCGCAGTAATGGACTTCCACCACCCTCACCACATTCTGAGTCGACGGCTGCCGTCTAAGAGCAATACGAGGCTCGGGGACTTGTCCAAAGTCGTGGATCAGCTACGGGTTTTGAAATCGGCACCGGAGCCTCTTGACGCAAATCTCGCCTTTGATGCGGATTCCTGCTCGCCGTGCTGTAAACCTGCTCGGCTAGTTTCCGTATCGGATTCCGAAACGCACATGCTATCCGGATCGAAGAAGCCGACTGCCACTCTCAACCCAACTGTCACCCCGTCCCAGATGACGGATGAGAAACCCTACACTTCAGCAGAAGCATCCTTGCTACGTCCGCTATCGGCTTCGGTCCATCGCACCTCTCAGATTCATCTGCAGCGGCAGACGCATCGCGCATCACATTTCGCCCGCATACTTACGTATGAGCTCTCCGACAAAGCCCTCGTCGTGCCCATCTTTGATGCCGTCCGTACAGTCGAAGCCGCACATCACTCCCTCACTTGCAATCTCATTCCATACTCTACAGCAGACCGTCACTTGGCACGGAAATATCCCTCCAACTCATCGCATGGCGTGCATGTATTTTTAGACATGTCAAATATCGAAATCAGCTTCCAGAAGGCACTGAAGAAAAAATACGGGGTTGCAGATTCTGCAAGATTCTCGCCTCTGCCCAGGCTTAACTTGCTATTCTTGACAGAGCTGCTTGTCCGACATCGCTCTTCACGGGGGCTTCACGTCAGTTGCTCAATTCTTCCCGGCCGGAAAGAACCTAAATATGTGCAGGCCCTGCGCGACCTTGGCTATCAAGTAGATGTGAGAGAGCGGAGACGTGTTGAGAACCCTGGGCTCAACAACTGCCAGACCAAATCATCCTGCGCAACAGGGGCTAAATCCATCTCCAGATATGTAGAGGATCTAGTCGACGAAACTCTCCACACCCGCATCGCCGAGGCTGTCATGGAGCATTTCCAAGAACAGGGCACCATTGTCTTGGCTACCGGCGACGCAAAACCGGCGCAATACTCGGATGGATTCTTTCGCTACGTTGATAGAGCTTTACGAATGGGGTGGAACGTAGAGCTCGTCGCTTGGCAGGGCAGTCTGTCGTCTTCATGGAGAGACATACACTGGACTGCGACTTGGGGCGAAAGGTTCCGTATCATCGAATTGGATGGATTCCTTTCTGACCTTTTGGATGTACAACTATAATTTAGCTAGCATTGTACGATATTTGTGCCTATTTTCAATACATCGTTCAAGACTTACTTACATGAATGCAGCTTCGACAGCTTTGCAGCTTTGGATGCTACTTCGGAAATCACATATTTCAGGATCAAAACCCGTTATGGAGTCATCTCGAGCAATCATGTGGTGACTTTTTTACACCAGAAAAGGCTAGGGGATCATAGTGTTGCGAAGTTTGATGGAGGCAGGGTTCTATATCATTATTGAAGCGAGTGCTTAGTAGCAGAGGGTAGATACAAAAAGGGAGAAACAAACAGTATATGTCTGGCCCCTTCCTAGAGAAATGTATCGTGCGGCAGAGCTAGCCTGTCCGAAAGGAACATTCTCAGGCGACGTTGCAGCAGCATGTCATCTCGTGGGAATTCCGCACAGGTTGGTGGCAACATCGACTGGACCCAAAACCACCGAGGCGTGATCGATGAGATCCTTTGTGGCATGGATTGACGCGGGTGGCCCGGATTCAACACGAGATCACAAGTCGCATTTCGCCACAGCACCATTGATACCCCAAAATTGATCAGCATCAAAAGTTGACGCAGTATTCTCCTTCCAGAGATCATTGAAAGCGGAGAGAAAGACAATATCCCCTGGAGTTGCAGCAAAAGCCTCCTGAATGGAATCCAGAGCCAGCTTCTGGTTGGCGAGGCTTGGGACAGCAAGGCCGTTGGCGAGCCCCTTGGTCGGCCAGCCGGTTTCTGTAACGACAACCCTTTTAGAAGTAGACAAGACAGACTTGACACGATGAACAGTGTCAACCAACCAGGGCCCAGCTTGAGAAGCCTCAGTGGTGCTGTCAAAGAAGGGATGGGCATTCATGGCGCAATAGTCAGAAGCATCGCAGAGTTCGGGGTGAGCCTCAACCGCCATAAAGGTATCAACCGTCACAACCGGTCCCTGGTATCCTGCCGCTCGTAGCATCGATCGAGCCGACCTCACCGCGCTGATTACGTCGCTAGGAGACGCCTGACCATTATTGACAAGCTCATTGCCAACACTGACGGTATGAACCGTGTCCCAGTCACCATTTATACCAGAAATAATTTTGTTGGCTTCATCCTCAACTTGAGAAGGTTCCCAGATGCCTAGGAACAGCTTCATTCCGCTCTTTTTAGCGGAGTTGTACATCATGGGGACTTGATCGCAGTCTGTGCCATAGACGCGCACCACAGAGTATTGTCCAGCGAGCTGCTCCATGTCATCATCGACATCATTCTGACTCTTACATCCGTGATCCGCTCGGTACGGCGCATAAGAGACACCGAAGAGCTCAGTAGAGTTTCTGGAGGGAGGTGCTCCCTTGCCGTGTGCCGATTGAGTCGGCGCAGCCACGGTCACAGTCTGCGTAGAGAATGATGTCATGATTTTCGTAACTGTCAGTTCGCTAGGAAAGTGCAAATTTCCAGCTGCATAGTCAGACGCCATGCTTAATGGAAGGTGAAGAACTGTCTCGATCGCGGTCGTCACCTGTTCCTTTTCCTTCCATTCGACAACCTCGGGCACATAGACGGCGGAGTCGACCTCAGAGTCAAAAACAACAATTTTTCCGTGCAATTCATCCTCATATGTAGCTTCAATGACTGTTAGAAGAAGTGTTGAACCTCAAATAGCTAGGCATCATCTTACGAGCGGTGCGGGAAGCGGCCAGTGGCGCTGCGGCCAAAACGGCGAGCAGGGTTAGTCCAAGAGACATATTCCGAGAAGAAGTAAAAGATGATAATAAAAGATATAGTAAGTTTAAAAATGATGGATACGGATCCTAGGAGACGGAAGATGGCGAAGCTCTACTTCTAAGGGGGATCAGTGGGACGAAGAGGAGAGAGAAGGTACATATTAGAAAATCACTATCCAGACAATATACGGGCGTTGCCATGGAGGTCAACTAGCTGCCTGCGGTTCATTTCACAGATTTTTAACTCTGTCTAATGCTATCAACAAACAGAAGGCTCGTGGAATGCGTCACGCAATAACATCTGAGACAAGCAAGGCAAGAGCGATGGCTGAGAGAGGAATGTTAGTTAACGCTGGGGCTACTGAAAGCGCGCAAGCTATACCCGCTAGGGGCTTGAGAAGAGGGAGGAAATGTCGAAGTAGGGCAGATCTAATGCTTCGCATTATCGTCGACAATCTCTCGTTACTCAGCAGCAGGCAAGTAATTAGCCCTTGGTGACTAGATGCGAAGTCAGGCGGGGAACTACTCATGCAAAACGGTCATGTGGCACGAGAAAAGAAACGGGAAAAAAGAGTAAGCACATTAAATAACAATACTATGTATTCTAGAATATCCACCATCCACATTGGCATTATCGAAGTTTCCCGAACTCATTAACTTATAGTGCTTTGCCAGTTTGCTTCCGCATCATGACTTTGCTGATTGCATTTCGGATAGTAACTCCAGCCTTTTCGGTATCCTTCCTTGACAAACCCGAAGTGATGCAAACCTTGAGCGCGGGTTGGACGAACCAGTCGCTTGTCTTGGCCGTCATGACGTTTGCATACATACGAGTTTTGAGGCGAGAAATCATTACGCCATTAGCCAATGACTGGGAAATGTTAGTCGCCAATGATGCCTCACGGAGACCGTACATACCTCGTCTGCGCAGTCCATCAAAATGCGTTCTTGTTCATCAATGCTGAGATTGCGTGCTTTGATCACCTCGGGCTTCAGGACCAGGAGCATTATGGGGTTATCCAAATTGCTCGTACATGTGACCCATTCGCTACGAGGGTCCAATTGAAGCTTCATCGTTTTGATATTTTCGCGGCATTGGCTAAGAATGTCTGGGTTCGACTGCAGAAGATGCACAGTCTCGCTAGCTGTCATCGCCAGCATGGCTGGTAGTGCTGCTGAATACGTGTAGGCGGATGAGGTAATTCTCTGGTGTTCAACGACATCCTTGGCACCTGCACAGAAGCCTCCGCCAGCACAGAGAGGACCAGACAGGGACCCGACAATCATGTCCACTTGTTGGGGGTCAACATTCTGCGCCTCCGTCAGACCACGCCCGGAACGGCCCAGGACGCCAAATGACCATGTTTCATCCAAGATAATCCTGAATTTGTATCTTTCCTTCAACTCAACGAGTTTTGGTAAGTTGGTTGCATCGCCTGTTGTTTCAAATAATCCCTCGGTGACGATGAATCGACGGGTCAATTTTTTCAGCTTCGCTTGCTCCTTGACAACAGCTTTCATAGCTCTTTCCAAGTCGTCCATGTCGCCGTGATTATACCATTTGATGTTGCTGCGCGACGCTTGGAGACCCTTTCGAATGGAGTAGTTGACGCCCTTATCAGCGATGATAACGTCTCCCCTCTTGCAGAACGTTGGAATGACACTAGAGACCGTAGAGAAAGACTGTGCATACACAATACAGCCCTCAGTGCCAAGATATTCGGCAATATCTGCCTCGGCTTTGACATGAACATCTTGGGTGCCGTAAAACTGTGGCGGACCACAAGGTCCCACACCGTAGGTCCGAAGGGTTTGAATCGCTTTCTCCTTGAGTTGTTCATTCGAGTTGAAGTTGTAGAAGTTGTACGAGGCGAGATTCGTAACCGTGCGTCCGGTGGATAACTTGACTTTGGGTCCGGTCGGGCTGTAGACAAATTAGAATAATGACACACTAATTGACAGGGAAGTATCTACAAACCCAACAATGATAGGGAGCTTCTCGATTTCTGCTTCCTCCAATGGTGTTTGGTCGGCAACTAGTGGCTCGGGAGTCCAGTCGTCCACCAGCTCTTCAATTTCCTAAGTCAAATCAGTATAGTTTATCTACAAATAGAAGGCAGTACACGCAAACCTCTTCCTTCAGCTTGACGTAGTTCTGTTTATGCGTCGAGTACGACGGTGACAACAGATATCGGATGAAGAACAGGACCAGAACAAGTTCGATGGCGGATCGAACAGGGTCGTTCTGGTAGCTCGACTGTATGTAGCGGATCAAGACAGCAGAGCCGGGTACTCTCTGAAAAAGTAACGAGGCACCATGTGCCAATTCATGAGCCTGCTGGTTGAGATGGTCAAAATCCATGGTGGCTTGGATGCAAGGTTTGGTATATACTGTCGTGGCTAGGTGGTAATGGCAGATACTGGTGGCCGAGTCAGCCGACGGAGCCTTTTAGTTAGTAGTAAGCGCGAAACATCATTGCAGAGTGGACACTCAGGAGTCAGGGGTCAGCAAGCATCTCTGCGAGGACTTGTTTTTTTTTTCCGAGCTGCCAGGTAGTTACTACCCATTGTAGGTACTAACGTATATTGCCTTGGAAAATTAGTACCTTAGTAAGTTACCAGCCAGTACCTTAGGTAATTTTGCAAGCTGTGCTAGCTAACTGGAAAGTCGTTCATAAAACCGCTACCGAATAAAGCCACCACCTAAGTTACTATTTACCTGCCTGTAGGTAGGTACCTTAACGTAGCAACAGGCCTACTTACAGACGGAAGCACCAATTAGATGCCTTAGTACGTAGCTAATAGTAACCTAAACGTCTTCTACCTGGAATTAAATTGAGTTGTTTGTTTTCTTGTAGGCTTCAAGATGAAGATTAAGCCGTGACCTTGACGTTGTGGCCAAGACAACACAATCACAAGGGAGATATTTGAGTACAGTGTACCAACCACAAAACATCTTTATTAACCCTATCAGAGACAAAATGATCAAAATAATAACAAGAACGAGGCAAACAATCTAATAATCAGTACAGTAGTTTGTGAAGTGTAAAACATGTGCTTTCCGAGCTACGCACAAGTTTACCCAGCTTAGAAAAGGCGTAGTTTCGATGAACCATCCGTAGATGTCGCAGCTGCATCACCCGCTTTAGTACCAGTCTCAGTCTTCCCTTCCGTATTATTGTGGTCCAGCCCCCAAGGCTGCAGAAGGTACATGCCGGCTGGGCCACCATTGCGACTATACAGAGCTTTGAAGATCATGTCGCCGAGCACCTTCTTGCCAATGACGCCAGGAGCAACCACTAGTGCGAGGAAAAGAATGAAGAGCACAAAGTACAGTATGGCAAAGCGAATTACGCGTCTGCGACGGAGTTTTGACTGCTTCATGGAATAGATGGGGGGGCGAATCTGACGACTGTGCGTGACGTATTAGTTATTGTTCCCGGAAGTTCCTTATTAGAAAGACTTACCTAGGCAGCAACCAGAAGAGCATCATGGAATGGATCTTATCAATCTGTGGGGTCAAGACAAAGGGTACCATCATGAACAAAATCCAATGTCCCAATATGAAATCGGCGGAGAACATGCTGAGTTCCGTAATCTTGCATAGAAACTCTCGCGCCGGTTGAGAAATGGAATGCCACCCCATAGAATACCATTTTCCGTTCCAGAACGCAATATTAGACTGATCAGTTTTGAACTCTCGCGTCAACGCGAGTGACACAATGAGTTTGAAAACAAACCGCTGGATACACATGGCAGCGATTATGCCAGAGAGGGCCCTGGAAAAGTTGAATCCTTCCAAAACATACATGACTTCAAAAAAGATAATCATGAAGACGGCAGCCGCACCGTGGGCGATGCCCGCAAGAACAGGGCCAAACTTCTTGCAACACATGTTCAGAACCGGTCCCATGCAGCACGCCATACCAAACATGGCTGCAAGAACACCAGCGTTGATACCGATAGGTGCAAAGGCCACAACTGCCAATCGAATCAATGAGCCAGAAGGGGCAACATTGAACGCGGGCGAAGGACTCTGATTGTTGTCGGATGTGACACCTGTCTGTGCATTCATGAACAAGTAAGCAACAGTTGTAGTGACAGCAAGTAGCAGCGGTGTTAGGATCTCGGTAAGGAAAATGTTGGCCACAGCAGCGCGTGGGACGTCGGCAGACATTTTGGCAGAAGCGTCACCCATGACTTTGCGCTTGTAACCTGTGATGCGAGTGCGTGAGAGTCGGCAAAATGCGATCCAGGAAGAAGCATGCGAACGAGAATTGCCTCGCGACAGCCAACGAAGGAAGTCACGGTAATCGATGAAGAAATCGGTCCAAGCAAACTGATGAGGGTTATACAGGAACGGAGAAATAATGAGACCAAGCAACACAATCCAGAAGTAAGTTAGAGCCGGTTGCCAGGCTGTCGCAGTCGCGAACAGGAGCATCATCAATAATCTGGCACCAAAGTAGATCGACTGCCCCGCAAACCGTGAGTACAAAACGCCGAAAGGAATACGGGCTGTTGCGAAACCACGCCCAGTACCGATATATCGTGCACCGCCAAATGCCAGATCCTGTTGGACCGAGTTGGCATAAATCTGGCAGACAAAAACTTCGAAAAAGGGGGATAAAGAGCAGAACTGTTTGATGAAGCGCAAAGCCGCACGCCAGACTCCGCGTTCCGTTAGCTCTTGGACGATGAGGGGCACGAAAGAGATGAAGAAAACGAAGAAGATGGAGATAATGCACCGGTAAATCCAGCCCATTAACTCATCGGTATTGGAGCACTTCGTAGGGTAGAGAGGGTCCGTGATCGGTTTTTGCGGATTGTAATCGCAGCGAATCGTTTCATGTCGAAGGGCACCAATGGACATCAGCGTCAGCATGAATGATTGGACAGACAGCATAATGAACATGTTGTTGACGTGGAAGCCAGCGTGTGCATAGTAAAAAGACAGGAATCTGTCGAGAGGCAGCTGAGTACCAAGATAGTAGTACTCTCGGGAGAGCCATTGCTCGCCCATGCCGGTACCAATCTTCGTGGTGAAGTTAAGAATAGAACCAAAACCAAGATCGCGGCCCTTGCCACACTGGTAGTATTCACAGTGCTTAATGCGTCCACCACGGACAAGTGCATTCATACCCGCAAAAATATCCTCGTTCAGATGGAGTCCCTTCTGGGCCTTCGATACACCGCCTCGCGTTGTCATGAAAATGCCGTTGAGGAAATCGGGATGGCCGTAGTGAAGTTTACCGCCAATCTGCGCCATTGTGCGTGCAAAGAGAGTACCAAATGTCTGTTCCTTTCCGGCAGCGACGTCACCAAGAATACCAATATTCTCCGAGAAAATATATTCCCGAGCACCTAGAATAGCAACAGGTGTGTGGACATCATTCTGCACTCCAGGCGTGTATGGCGACTGATTATCGGGCTTCATCTCCTCGAATTCTGCAAGAACGCTGCGAATCTTCAGGCATTCTTCCAGATAATTGTCTTGATTGGCGTCAATGAGCTGAATGTATTCACCACGATAGAAGATGATCGCGTGATTTTGGTTGTCAGATTTGCCATCGCCCAGAACAGGGTTGCCAGAGAGCTGGACGCGGAATTTAGGTCGCCTCATACCGTTTTCCATGAGTTCCGAATGACCGTCAATCAGTGCCGAGTACAGTCGAGGTTCCTCACCTTCTGCAAGTGGAGGCTCTTCATCGAGATAGGCGATTTGTAGGTCTGGGTAAGCGCGCAGAAGAAATTCTGCGTTCTCCATCTCTTCCTTCTTAAACTTAGAGTAACGTTGCATAGAAACGACGAGTTTGAACTTGCGCCGAGCCATTCTTTCCAGTTCTCGCTCCAGTTTTTCCGAGTTTCCACCAAACATTTGAACAACCTCCGGGTTCTCAACACGATAAAGGAGTTTAATAGCACGGCTGTAATTCATAAAACCTGAGACGGTGCGATAGAGTGTTTGAGACCGCAATGATGCCCAAATACGAGTGCGGAGGGTGTATTCTGGGGCAGAGGACTTGAAACCGATGCAGTAGAATGGTAAATCGTCAATTTTACTCTTAGCCGTGTCTTTTTCGCTCTTCTCCGGCTCGCCGTTCATCTGAGCTGTCTCATCCGCTAGAATCTTTGTGTCCTTGACAAAGCATTCCCATTCATGAGGATGTAGCTGCTTCAGATATTCCAAGAGAGTCACGCGGGAGTAAGGTTCATCTTCGCGGATGATTTCACGCAGGGAGAGAAGAATCTTCTCGCTGTAATGAGGAATCATGACAGTAAACGTGGGCATGTTGTCGACAGGTACAGGTTCGGGAATTGGCGTCGACAGAGACTGGGCGAAAAATGATATGCGACGTTCTGCTTCGCTATGGCTCGGGAAGAATTCTGTCTTGAAGGAGTGGTCTTCCTGGGAAACAAAGAAGGTTGGGGCGCGAAGTGTCCGTTTACCCTCCTGTTCAGAGGGGACCTGATGATACAACAGCTTTTGCACATGATCGATCGCAAGCAAGTGCTCGCGATACATTGAGATGACGATAGCATTCCAGACTTGGGAGATTAGGACTTTGGGTTTGTATTTGATCTCCATGTCAGTCGTTGCGAGTACCTTAGAATAGATACGCTTGGGAAGTCTTGAAAAGATGTTGCGCCATGGAGTCCAGATCGATGAACCAATATAGAATGAGCGTGCAATGGAGAAGACCGTGTTCAAGATGACGTAGAAGAGGTATGTGTCCAGGAAGAAAAAAATCAAATCGGTGAAGGTCATGAGAATCAGGACGATAGTGGGCTGGTTTTTGCAAAGTATTTGTTGTGTTGCCGCTGAGTTTCCAAACATTCTATCGCCCAAGCATTCAATTTTCATAATCGAGAGGTATCGAATTGGATCACGGAACGAGAGGGTGAGATAAACGTAGGATTCGCCGAACTTTGCACCGAAGACAGTGAGCCATAAACCAAAGGACATGGCCATGTCGTTGCCCGTTAGCCGAGGGTAGCTGGCTGTAAAAGTCTGGCTTGCCACGTATCGCCGGGACTTCTTGGTTAGATAGCTGCCAAAAAGACCACCAAGAGGCATAACCGAGAAGAAAAGAAACGTGAAAACAGCAATAACAAAGTGGACGATTCCTATCGCTTTATCAATAGGAGTGTCTTTGTTCCGCTGATCCGCGTTTGTAGCCTTGCCATTGCCATGAAACATGAAGACTTTGACACCTGGTGCAATATTGAGAACGAGTATGACAATCAAAAATAGCAGTCGCTTCGTAAGATGCTGCGCCCCGGCCCAACGGCGTGGAACGTACACCCATTCAGCCAAGGTCGCAAAAATTTGAATCAGTGACGCAATGGCGCCACCAAAACCGACAATAGAGAATTGCTTCGAGGCGGGCGGTTGGTTGTCCTTCTGCTGCTCGTACTGGTAGGTAATAAGCGATGGCGCGTTGTGGGAAGTGTAAAACCAGAACATGGTCAAATGGATGACCCAAATGCGGTTGAAATTGAGCAACAGGTGAAACCACGAGCGCGATTCCTTGTAAGTTTTGAAGAAGCACTTCTTCCAGTTTACCTCCCTTAACTTGAGGTACCGTTCAGCAGGAGGCAGGTCAACAAGTTTGCTTTTGTCCTCAAGAACGATGCGCTCAATGCCTTCGGGGTACCAGAACAATTGGTTGCAGTCATCGTAGCCGATAATATGTTTGTGATCGCGTTCACGGCGAACATAGACGCCGTTGAGAATCTCGTATCCTTGATCGCGACAGTATTGATACAAGGGCGTGATAACGTTGTTTAGAAAGGTAAATTCCTCAACAGGCTCAACGAGCGCCTGGCAGGCGGGGGAATTGAGATAGTCGTCCGCACATTTGAAAATAAAGCAGAGACATTCAGGCATAAAGCGTACCTGATTGGCTTCCCCCCAGCAGAGCAAGTAGAGGGCAATTTGGCGAACACGGTCATATTGAGACATGCGGTTCATGCGCGTCTTCCAGCGATACTCCGCCGCCTCGAGGCTGTCATCGCCCTCAAGCTCTTGAAGGATTTCGGCCTCATTCCCAGTATCAGCACCCTTCTTTTTGCCCTTCTTGGCTTTGCGCTTTCTATTCTTGGTGGAGGCATTGGCAAAGCCGACCGCATCGTCCAGATCAAGATGAGCAGCGAAATACCATTTGCGGTAATTGGCATTATCACCTCCGATATAATCAGCGTGGAGGGACAGGAGCGCCTGATTGGGTGTCATGCGGGAAGCTCTTGAGTCCAGAAGGGTCATAAGATGGTCGTACATGTTGCGCATGCTATCGCGTTGAAATCCGAATTTTGAGGTCAGGTCGAGAAAAATGTCCTCAATTTCTTCCTTCGAGAGAGGAATTTGAGCATCAGATGTCCAAGCGGGATACGGTTCCTTGGATCGCTGGCTCGGTAGGCCGTTGCCATATTCCATACCGTAGTTGGGGGTCGAAGCACCGGAAGACCTGTTACCGCCGTACGACATCTGGGAGGATGGCGGGCGATAGCCACGTCCACCATCTCCATATCCATTATATTGCTCATCGCCACGACCATAGTAATCCATTTCGGCAGCGCGAGCCATGTCGGATCTCATCGTGAAGTCGCTGAACGTCTCAGACTCTTCCTCAGATGGGTGGCGACCGCCTTGAGCGTATCCCTGGTTGTAGTCGCCATCATAATACCCTTGATTATTATTGTAGTAGTCATCTTGATACTGATCATGGCCATCGTAGTAGCCCCCATCTTGATGGTACGGATTGTTGGCATCGGCGTGGTAATATCCACTAGTTCAGGTTAGTTATCTTAACTTGATCACGAATACAGAGAAGCACTCACGATTCGTCATAGTAACCATCGCCTTGGGCACCATGGGCACCATGGTCGCCGTGTGCGCCATGGTCGCCTTGACCATTGTCATAGTAGTGATCGTCTTGATAATATGCATCACCATGTCCGGCCTGGGTATAGCCCTGGTCATACTGGTCGTGATGACCACCTTGGTAGCCCGACATCTTGTTTCCTGCAATCTGCTACCAGAAAAAAAAAAGAGAATTAGCGTTGAACGTAAGATGTCCTGTTACACATGAATTGACAAACCTGCAGATATATTACAGCATTTGTAGCAATCGAAAGGTTGGGCCTCTGTGCCAAAGACCAGCGACGTTGGAAGTTCGTGCCGCGATTTCGTTCCGCTGGGTTGACAAATTGCGATTGGAGCCGGGAGACGAAATGACACTGCAAGTGTCGAGTAAACGAAAACCGCAAGAAGGGAACAACGTTGTTGGCAGGACCTGCCTGTGTGAGCGCAGCGAGACAGCGACCAGAAAACGAATGTGGATAGAAAGGAGAACGAGAGAAACGTTACTATACGCAGTACGTGTAGTAGATTAATAGGCGGCACGGCGAAGGGAGGGTGTAGCCCATATAGAGCAGTAGCGTTGCCTCCTATCCTGCGATGTTGGTGATGGAGTTAGAAGAGAGGAGCATTAAAAATCTCTTGGGAGGAAGGGGGGCCAGGGGGAATGTGGCGGTGCTGTGATTCGTGTCCTGCCTTGTCAAATCTGCAATAGGTAAGCAGTTAGTTAGGTAGGTAGTGTACTGCACCCCTCGCCCAGGTACATGGGTGCCCCAGCTAAGGTACCTCTATTAGGGCATACATCACATTCAACAAGAAGTATCGCGCGGCGGGCAGCAGGTATCTCGGTTGGATCAAACCTCAGTGGAGTACTGCCAGCCCTCCCTTTCCCGTGTAACCAGTAAGATGCCAGCTCTGATTGTATTCCAGGGGCAAAAGCTGGCGATGCCCCACTAACTCCGGCTTATCCGCCGCTCGCTCAGCAGGAAAAAATAGCTTGGGATGGCAGGGAAAAGTGTAAAAACATCGATGGGCTTTGATCACCCATGATTCATGCTCTACCTATTTGAACCCTAGGCGAATGCTGATCAACGGATCAGCTCTCATGCCCGTTTTCCCACCAAACCACACATGTTTAAAAGGTACTGGTACAATTGAGTAACGTACATACTTGAGGTCTACCTCAAAAAGATCGGGCACACAAATCAGGCTCCTCCTCTTGCCAGGCTTCTCAGGGGTACACCTTTCAGCGCTGCAAGGGGGCAAAGCATCCAGTTCCATTAATTAGGTACCTACTAACCTAGTAGGTAGCCCATAAATACTCCGCACGTACCAGTGACAATACGTGCTCAAGAGGTAAGTTAACATCTAGGTTAACCAAGTTAGTAGGTAGTTTTACCTTTACTTCAAACTGGTAGCGTAGACCGCTGGCATGCTGCACTAAATGGGGAAACCATCACAAGTTATTGATTTATCAAGCAAGAGGTATCAAGCAAGAGGTATCAAAGAATGAAAGAAAGAATCATGGCTCATTAGATCGCCTAGTCATCCGAATTGAGAAAAGCAGCTATTGCACCATCTGAAAGTTTGGACTCCGACTCTGAATATTCCTCCAGGGCTCCCTCCCATCCTGATCCAAAGCCATACCGCCATCTAGCGCCAGAGATTTGCCAGTTAAGATATAAACGGCCCGAGTTTCGATTACCGGAACCGAATGAGTTAATATACTTGGCATCCTGGGTGTTTTGATTCGAGGCACAAGGCTTTCTGCCTGCGTCTACATATCTGCTCTCAATTCAAGTATCCTTCCACCGCTAAAACCAACCCACAGCCAGCGTCTAGAGTGGGCGGTCAATGCTCTCCATGAAGAATTTGTAGCCAGGTTAACCACAACTGTAGTTGAACTCAGCCCGTTGCTATCATGTTGGGGCCAATAGTGGGGCAGAGTTTGCAGCCAGCCTCTTATGAATATTCAAATAATCCTAGAATCGCAGCCAGATCTAGCACCAGAACAGCAAGACTGCAAATATAAAATATAGCCCCACTGACTCTCAAAGGGACTGTGCGGAAGGCAGCATATGTGCGTCACTTTTGATAGCTGTACTGTATGTCCATCAAGAAGCTAAGTAAGGTCGTTCTCTGGCGTTGCGCAGTTCACCAGAGCGTCTGCCTCGGACATCTCATCCATGCTGGCAGCTTCATTGCTCAGTATGTTTAATAAGCCTCGCAGCAGTTGAAAGGCGCCGATGGTTGTTTGGGAGTCCCAGCGTCGACCAAAGTGTGACCGAAGGGGGTGATTCGCTTCAGACACTGGGGAAGAGCGAACTCGTACCAGCGTCTGCAGATCGTCAAGTGGTTGGTATTTCCTTAGAAGAAGACAGAGTCGACATTTTCGAAAATGAGTCGAAGTATTTCGGGGGTCAGTTGTAGAAGTACCATGGTAAAGGAAGGACCAGGCTAAGAGTTCTGAAAAGCAAGGTTGGTCCTACAAAGAGAAATTAAATACCAAAAGTGACATTAAAATGAATGCCCCCTGATCCTTAGAAAAAGAAGAAAGGAAGGGAACCGAGCCTTGGTCCATAAAAAGGCAACCGCAAGAAAAGGCAAGCTGTCGTCGTCATCCTTGAGAAAGGAAAGCCGGCCGCCAGCCTGATTCCTCCATATGTTTTTTTAAACGACAGCTCAGTTATCCTGTCAGTAGACACATTCTAACTTAGTAAAGGCTACCTAACTTAGTACCTAGGAAGTTCTAGTTAGTGTTAGAGGAACGCAAAGCGCCGCATTCTAGTTAGACGCTACCCGTCGAAAATGAAAATGCGCCATTTTCGTTTTGTTCTGCTGTCGTAATATCTAAAGCTACTAATTTTGGGACCAAGTTACGCAGTCCGCCTGTCGTAGAAATTGCAGAACAATATTCTTTTGCTCGACAGTGGGTCGGGCCAGCTCCTCTGATAACCGTGGAATAGCAACAACTGCGCGAGCAGCGTGGCCTGTGCATTGCTCCAGTTAATAATTTAATAATACCCGTTAGGTTATAATCTGCATCAAACAGCATGTTACCATAATGAAGGTTAAGATAACATAGCGGGAATGGACCTCGCACTCGGTCCTCAATCATCATGCAGGGCAAGGCGGATTTCAACACCCAGCCACGCCGGGTCTGGTCCAGGGTGTATCGTCATTATTTCTCGATTTTCTGATTGTCTCTGATTGTAAAAAATATTTAAGCGATGTTTCAAGAGGTCTAGGTGAACAACGCCCAGGGATGGGAATCACCTCAACAAGTCCATTAGCTTTATCCAGGCAAGTGTGAGAGTCGGGAGTTCCGAAAACACATTCGCCAGCTGTCTGCTGTCTGGCTACTCTGGCAAGGAATCGACGCCGCGCCATTTGAACCATGATTGCCAGGCAAGCGCTCCATCTCAACGAGTACGGGTAGCTAAAATGATGGTTTGCTGACGCTTAGAAGTCGTAAACTTGAGGGATAGGGATGGTGGTGTGTTTTTTAATGAGTGCTATGGTAGCAATCTCGCTGAGCATTGAGAGACCCTGACACTTGTTGCTAACGTCTTTGGATGGCACTCGCGCGACCCATTGAACATCGTCCGAGAATCCGACTTCGAAGACGACATTATTGAAGCCAGACGTGGAGTCCGTTACATTGATTTGGAGATTCCCTTATAGAGTAGAACATCGTCTTTCCGGCCTAAGTTTGACCGGGGAAAATCGGGCTGAATGAAGTAGATCATTGGTTTTCTGACCTGTATTATGTGTACTAACATATTTCGCTGCCTACGAGTAGCTACTAGGTAGTGGCACTTATTAGAAGGACCCAGAACGATGAGAGCAGAGAAGAAACACTCGTCTACTTATTTGGAGCCTGGTGATTTGATGCAACATATTGTGCTATTTTTAACTGCAGGGTAACGTACGGCGGTTTGCAGTTAAACCAACGTTATAACTAGAAGCCAAGTGGCGTGATCACGTGTCACACTGGAGGGATGTCTTGGTTGTCATGGCAACATACCTAAATAAACGTGGGACCAAGGCGCCTTCGATTTCTTGCGCAACGGTAGACCTTCACGCTCCCACTATCTCTACAAACACCAGTTTACAGACTCACCTGCAAGCTACGGCAAACAACATGTCTCGACTGATAGACCATCATGAAGACCACGACGACGAACCCACGACCCAAGAGCTCCCAACAATTGGGCTAGAACCCAAGACTCCCATGCAGAGGAGAGAGCTTGTACCGAGATCTACCGTCCAGACATCTACACGCAGAGTTCGTCGCCTGGACGGCGAGAAGCTCGCTGCCGTCAACCCTCTTTTCCAGCCTTGGACCATGGAGAGCTCCAAGAAAGTTCTAGACTTCTCCAGGAATCTATCGCCTCGCAAGGCTGAGCAGAGGATGAAACCCCCTCCTCTGGGAGATACCATCCTAGCCAATCGAAGACAGGCACGACAAGTCCCCAACACCACACTCCTTAGCTCCACAATGCCTCATCCTACGCCCCTAGAGAATGATTCGGCCTCAACATCGTTCTCGGAGGTGGACATGGGTGACGTTACCCTGCCGGCAAGCCTCCAGCTTGCAAATCACCCCACCGAGCTGTCCCAACGCATGGCTCGATTGAAGCAAGATGATTGTGTCACAATAATCGAAGATAGCATATCCATCGATAGCGTGGGGCTTGAGGATGAGATGCAAACTATGAACACCAGGCTCAGTCGCAGCAGAGAAGCCAGAATCACCGACGGCCTTTCCCTACCACTCTCACCTCAAGACGGCAATGTTCGCCGCCATGTTGATATTCTCCGTCCACAGTTCTACCAAGCCCCAGCGATAGACAGCGCTGAGAAAGAGAACACCGATGCGATCAATACACCAATCGTCGACGAGGGCGGATTAGTGAAACGGCGGGTGGATGAACAAATTTGGGGCAATGAATCCAGAAAAGATACCGAAACCCCGGATTTTGGCATGAGACTCTCGCGACAGGCCCTAACATCTCCCCCCAAAAAATGCAGTATCCCACAACCTCCCCACACGCCTACAAAAGATGAATTCTGGAGACAGAGTCTGGTTGATTGCTGGAATGATGAGCATAGCCCTCGGAAAGCTTCCAAAACAGTTATGCGATCTCCAGTTAAGCAAGGTGGCCCGCAAAAAGTCAGCAAACTGGCATTCGCGGCTGCGAAGTCAACAATCGCTGTTCAGTTTCTCAGGGAGCTGGATGAGCAGGTCACAAACGGGAAAATAACTGAGCTATCTGAATCGACAGGGGGGGTAAAGATCGAATGGTCAAAAACTCTCAACACAACGGCTGGGCGAGCAAATTGGAAAAAAGAAACCGTCCGGACTGCCGCATTAGATGGGACTGACGCTATTGTTACCTATAATCACTATGCACATATCGAGTTGGCTGAAAAGGTGATCGATGACGAGAGCAGACTTCTGAATGTCCTGGCCCACGAATTCTGTCATCTTGCCAATTTCATGATCAGTGGTGTCACTAACAACCCGCACGGCAAAGAATTCAAAAAATGGGCTGCAATGTGTTCGCGAGCATTTTCCAGTCGTGGGATCAAGGTTACGACGAAGCACAGCTACGAAATCGACTACAAGTATATGTGGCAGTGTGGCGGCTGCTCATGCAGCTACAAGAGACATTCGAAGAGTATCGACCCGGAAAAACACCGATGTAGTGGGTGTCACGGCAGACTTATACAAATCAAGCCGATCCCCCGAAATGGTGGAAAACCCAACGAATACCAACTCTTTATCAAAGACGAGATGAAAATCCTGAAGAAAGAAAACCCAACTAGCCCCCAGAAGGCTATTATGCAAAAGGCTGCAGAAAAGTGGGTGAACAGATCAAAGTTGTCAGTATCGCGACCTGCGCAAGAAGAAGCTGGTGATATCGCAGCTGAGCTACATGGTCTTAACTTGGGAGAGTGAAGATGGCGCGAGAAACTGGGCGCTTATTATTGTATATAAACTCTATCACGATATTTTGCGGATACCGTTGGGTTTCTCGGATGTAAATGCAACACAATACTAATGGCTGCTTCACATAACTTGTCGACATTAACTTATTATCCACTTGTTTGCGAGTGTAGAGTATCTAGGATAGTTTATTTCGCGGCACAGATTCTCACAATGGCAGTAACACCGTCTTTGTAGAGGTTGTGCATTCATACTATTTACTGATCAATAACGAAGAGACCCCGATCCTTGATATTAAATGACTTCCAGATGCGGGCAGAATACTCTACGGCGTCACCTATGAGCTTGCCTTGTCTGCCTAGCTCTAGATCCACGTCTTCCTCGTTGTACTCCCCTTTGATATGGGGCACGTTGATTGTGATTAGA
Source organism: Cordyceps tenuipes (assembly GCA_025583755.1). NCBI lineage: Eukaryota > Fungi > Ascomycota > Sordariomycetes > Hypocreales > Cordycipitaceae > Cordyceps > Cordyceps tenuipes. Next base: position 333,817 of record JANZYN010000006.1, on the reverse strand, counting down.
ATATCTGTCTTGTATTCCTCGAGTCGCAAAAGAGTCATAATTATCGCCGTGAAATCGGGAGCCGACGACCCGTCTCTGGGGTGGCTTGATCTGGGTGTCTGCGTCGCGATAAGAGTATATGCGGGGTATTTAGACCTTTTTGAGAGTTAGACAATATAAATCATGCCAAAGCAAACTGCATAGATCTGACAAGGCACGTACTCCAGGCGGCTGAACTCAGTGACGGCAGTGTTCCAAATCTTGACGCTTTTAATGTCAGATCCGACTAGCTCTTCTAGATGGGTCGAAATAGCACGGCCGTCAATCTCATCTCCCCTGCCCGACTCTCCTACACGTTCAGTTATGTCGAAAATTATGCTGGTGAAGCCATCCTCATCGATCCAGACTTCTTGGTTATCTGGGACCTGCCGCAATTTACTAAGAAGACATGGTCAGAAAACTCGAGCCTTTATCCCAGTTAAAATGGCATTACCTAACATCAGCGAACTTCTTGGGGAGATCGCAAACCACAGCGCCGCCGAAGAGCGGCGTGCTCAGGAAGTTTGGCATGTTTGGTAGTGGTGCTCTGCGTTAATTTTGCAGTCTCTCCGGGTATCTGATATCTTAAAGGGGTCTGCTCTAAGCGTATAACAAGGGGAAATATCCCTAATAGCAGAATTTTGCCCGTCCAGTACTGGCTGAAGAAACGCAATACACTGTGGCATGGGAGAAGCTGTGACGAGATGAGGTACAGAAATCAGCTTGGAATATATAGGGGGGTCATGTGGGGTGGGGTGGTCTACTAATAGCTACCAGAACTACGTCACATTCGTGAGTGTTGAATAGATGTCTCTCCTAGGTGATGCTACATGAAGTTAATTATCAAAAGATCTTTCCTTGAGCAGTCGCGTATAGTAAAATCACGAGTTAGAATCCTTAGTACTTGATCGCGGCTTTTTTTCTGTTTGTTCGACCGCCGGCTTTAGGTCAAAGGTGCCTGCTGTAGGTTAAACATGTCTGGTTTGGCTCCGAAATAGATACTGAGGAATTATTTAAACCGCGTTTTAACAAAATTTCACTCTTTTTTAGAAGAAAAAAGGACTAGTGAATTATCTTGCGGATCTTGATGACTGGCTAACAGGTCTGGAAAAATTTCTAGTTAAAAATCTTCGCAGACTGTACTGGCAAAAAGAGAATCGAATCTGGAAGCTCCAGATGAGTGGTGCCAAAGATTGGGATATCGGAGTTCGCTGGGCCAATCCCACGGTCACATCTGGTAAAAGGCAAGAGGTGAGTTCGATGGAAGGTCCCACTCCAATTCGTAGCACCCGTTATTTTTGCCTATAAGTGTATGCTCAATATTCTTTTGCATACCTACATTAATCCCCCGCTTTCGCCGCTACTACGAAATCTATTCTCCTCCCACAATACACTGAGCAAGCAGTGTATCTCTCCATACATGATCAATGAGCACAAAACAGCCCGACTTAAAGGTACCTGTAGCTATGCACATACATGCATATGATCGGCTCACTAATTAGTTAACTAGCTAGATAATTGTGAGCTCGTTAGTTCTCAAGTACCTTTAATGTACCTGTGTGCAGCCTAAGGTACCTACGTTATCTGCAGTATGTGGTAGATTGGGTAGTAGGCGCAGGCTAACTTAGTACAGACAAATTGCCACCTCCGCAAGCTCCTGCTCAGCTATCTCAACACAACAACACCCGAGACTCCGTGCGACAGCTTTGGATCTCTGTAAAGGCATCATGGCGGCGTGTATTTTTTGTCGTATCATCAAGGGTATGATTCCCAAGTTCTATTTATCCCCGAGACTGCCACTGATGGAACACCTAGGTGAAATCCCTTGCATGAAGCTCTTTGAGACTGAGAAGACATTGGCATTCCTTGATATCGGCCCTCTCAGTAAAGGACACGCAGTAAGACCTCTATTTCTACAAGCGTGGGAATTATCTCATGTGTGACAAAAACAGCTGGTCATACCTAAATTTCACGGCGCAAAATTGGCGGACATTCCTGATGATCAGCTTACTGAAATTCTGGTAAGCAATCTTTGACGTCATTTGCACGATGTTCAAATCTGCTAACGCTTGCAACAATAGCCAACACTCAAGAAGCTGGTTTCCGCGACTGGAGCTGTCGATTATAACATCTTACAGAACAACGGTACCATTGCTCATCAGCAAGTGCACCACGTAAGTTCGCACACCTTTGACTCTATCCCAGTGACGACTGCTGACTGCTGTGCCAGGTTCATTTTCATATGGTATAAAAATGGCCGATTATAACGAGTGCCCCAAAATGCACACTGACTTTGAGCAGATTCCAAAGCCGAATGAGACAGAAGGTCTTGGCATCAACTGGCCGGCCACCACCAGCGATATGGACAAGCTGAAGTCTCTCTGTGAAGATATCAAGTCCAAGATGTAACAGAGATAGAGAGAGCCACTATTTGAATGCTTGGTTGCCGGTAGTACTCAGCCTGGAGAGGGGGGGGGGGGGCATGGTGTAAAGTAGCGTGCAGTGAAGGGTCTGTCCGTTATTCAATCTATATGGCAATTCAAGAGTGTTACTGGGCGAAGGATTCCCTCGCCACTACAATTCTCAGGTGCTGCTTGGCACATCTAAATCTAGCCGCTGTATTAATTGGTCGTCGCCACACCTGGGTAGAACGTGATCGCGCCATTCGCGCCAATGACGCCTTGACGGTCGTAAAGTGACTTGGCACGGATGTATGGGTCCAACTTCCAATAGTTTTCTTTCAGCTGTGTTGCGAGGGAGTTGCGTTTTTCGCGAGCCTGTTTGCCACTCTCTTTTGTCCCGTCACGAAGCCAGGCATTCGTGGCATCTTCGAACTGTCGCACGAGTGCAGCTCTCTCTTGAAGAGCACTGTCCCTAGTAACAGTGTCTTGCATGGCGGCATTCTCATTTTCCGTGGGCTCGATGTATTTGTACTCCCAATCTTCATCTCCTTCGAGTTCTTTTGGTATCTGACTTGGCGCGATGAACTCTTCCAATCCGCTTCGGCCGTTGGTGAAATGAACCTTTGCCGCGACAACTGGGTCCAACCAAGGCTTGATAACACGCCAAATACCTTCAACTTACGCATTAGCGGGGTTTTATCATCGCGAATCTTGCAATATCCTTACCTTGGAAGATCCAGGGGGCATTCTGGATTAAAACAGCGCCAAGTGATTCAGGGTAATTCGCCTCGAAACATTTTATCATGAACTTGACAGGGGCATAGTCCATATTGGACAGAGTGAAGTTCGTCATGTCGAAGATGACTGTCTAATTACATGATTAGCAATAGGTTTGTCATTTGAATATGGAAGCACATGTTACTTACTGCTGTCTCAACTGGCGGACTGAGCAGCAGACGCGCAGTTTCGATGATGTGGACTGTGTACTTCTCAATGCTTTCAGCGCTCTGCTCGCCACCGTGGTGCAGGCGAACACGGACAACGCAAATTGGCCGACCTTCCCTGTCCGAACCATGAAGGAAGCTTTTACCCATGCGAAGTTGGGCGAGGAAATCAGCCCCTACCTGTTTTGCTCCACCACTGCCGTGTTGTTCATCATGTAGAGCACCAGCCTCGCCGTTTTTCATGATGTCACCATCAACCTTCATTTCATTCTTTCTCCAGTGAACAGCGGTAACGAGCATGACAAGAGCTTGCTGGACGTTCCATTTGCGTGCTCGGAGAAAGCGTAGCGCGAGAACATCTGGATGGTCGTGCTTCGTCATCTCCCAGATGGACTCTCGGATTGTTTCTGCTGGCTGTTGGGCCAGAATTTCGTTGAATTGCTTATTCAGGCCAAACTTGTCTTCAACGACAGCAGTTTTGCCAGAAGAATCTGCATTTTCATTCTTTCGGAACATGCTGAAGCCCCATCCGCCACTGCTCTGTTCGGGTACTGGCTCCGGCGCGGCAGCTTTCTTCGTAGCATCCTGCACAGCGCCATTCGTGCTTTCAGACCAGCCAGACACACTTGCAATAGCCTGCCAAAATTCCTGGAGCTTCTTCTCTTGTTCAGTGGAGAGATTTCCGAGGTGCCCAGGGGGGATCTCAGCGGTCGTCATTGCGCAAAATGAGGCCTCGTCAGCCAGGTCTCTGGGATCGCGTGTGGCAGAATAAAAGTTCCAGTAAAACGCTGCAGTTGATACAATAACAGCCAGAGCAACTATAGAGTGGGAGGTGTTGCTCTGTAGGAGGATCGTGCGATCTGGCAGCAGGCGCCTGTTGCGGCTTGAGCAGCCTATGTCGTCTGTTTTGGAAGCACCTCTTTTAGCTAGAAGCTTGATGGTGCGTGTTTGCCGGTATGAGGGTGCTGGGAACAATGATGATTGAATCGTACACCAGAGTGAGCAGTGTTTTCTGGGGTTGAATGCTCCAGGCAACTTCCTGTTCATATGGAATGCAGGCGAGATTGGATTTGAAGCAAGCGGGTTGGCTAAAGAGTTTCTCTGCTGTCTAGCGTTGGGATTGTGCAAATAGGCGTCAACTGCCTGTATTGTCGATGAAGCGGGTAACAGGAGGATAAGGACTGAAATATGTTGGACAAATTTCAGCTCGAGGTCATGTCTGCAGAGACAACCCCGCTGGCCCAACACCGTCCCCACAAGTTGCTATAGCACCGAAACGACTTTGCGATTATTAGCCAGGAGAGCGTCCAAGTTAGGACGCTACATTGCAGTGCACAGCTCGTCCCAGGCTGGATCTCTGCGTGCTGATTCAATAACGTACCAATTGTTGGAGAGTAGAAGGAATTAGTTATGTACTACATACTCTCCGAGATTCTATAGCATTGCTGGGTGGGGAAGGTCAATTGGTGTGGATGTGCGGGGCATTGTCGTGTCACGATTTTGCTGTCTAGACGCGTAACTAAATTACTAAGTTGGTCATTTTACTTTGCCTTGGTCAATACAGGGAATTCGAACATCGCTGAAATTTTTGACTTGCTCAATTCGCCAGGCTAGACTATCAATCTGGGTGAGAGCGCACAAACTCTTCTTAACGCGGGTCAACAACGTGTCGCCACGATGACACTCGACGCGACGGATCCGACTATGAAGCGCCCAGGCTCACGCCAACGAACACCACGACCAACCACACCGCTGCGCCCTTCATCGCGCTCATCATTGAGGGATTCAGCGCGACCAGTAGTGGACGGTGACTCGCCGTTTCCGCTCAACGCATTTGAACCGGCGTTCGCGGAGCTTTCGGATGCGATGGCGGACCTGGAAGCCAATATGATGCATTTTCAACTAATGCACGAAAGTTTGGCACGCTTCAGTGAATCTTTCGCCAGCTTTCTATACGGCCTAAATATGAACGCCTTCTGCGTGGATTTCCCGGAGGTATTGTTATACCTTGTCAACCCCCCCCTTAACAGTTTGTGACTGAGTATTGAAGGGACCTATTCTTGAATCCTTCCGACGCAGTCGACAGCAAGACAATCAACAGCCGGAGATGGCTAAGGCCGAGACTGACCCAGAAGTAACTTTTATGTGAGCTCTGCCGCTATCAATTTATCAGCCAACGCCGTGTTTGATGCTTGTCGTCACTAACTTTATATAGGACCACCGAGGTATCCTTCATTGACAATCCTCCAGCATCTAATAAACCGAAGACGCAAAATGCGCCTCAGGGACATCGCCAATCGCGCTTACCAGCAGCGCGAGGCAGTGCAACTAGAGGTCGTGCGACGACTCGCGCTTACGGTAGAACGGGCGGGATCGCACGACTAAGAGGCCGGGGTGTGAGGTAATCCAATGACTCTAAGGATTTCTGAATGAAACTAGATGCCGCAACCATGCATTTTATACACCATCATGCCATCATCTTCACGTCCTCGCTGGTACTCGGCTCGGCAGCTGGTTCCTCTATCGTATTGCATTGGGGAGGAGTATAACTTCCTCCTGGAAGTCTTGCGGTATTGGCCTCTTCGCGTAATTGCTTCAGACTAAGGCAGACTATCATTAGTATTAATACACTAATCTGGACAGGGCTGAGAACAAACCGTCGCTTATGAGGCTTTCCGCGAGAGTGGGATACCAGTGCCGAATTCGTATCGAACCATTTAGCGCATTCTATACAATAGTTTCGACCAAGACCGGGCAGCTCATCCGTAGCCTTAGCATCCTTAAAACGTCCCAGATGTTTCGCAGACGCAAGGTCGGCCTTTATTTGGTCGAGATCCCTACTCAGGTCAGAAAGCCCATGCTCTACTCGGTGGCCATGCACCCACCTCGTTTTCCTTCTTGTCTTTGTGACAGTTCTTTTGCTCGCAACACCCATTGTGTGTTTAGCGCCACGTGAAGCTGATGTAGAAACTTGCGTTCTGAAATGAATGGGAGGGATATGGAATTCAATGAGGCAAGAATGCCTGGAATTTTTAGTGGGGATGCGGCCTTATCATCACCCACCAATCAAAGTCACGTGAAGATTAGCGGCTTGCCTCATGGGATTCATGTGTTGAACATTTGGATATGGAGGAGGCATACACAACCACATAGTTAGTACCAGTTAATGCTATGAAGCACTGTAAAGTATCATGAAGTTCAACTTCTACGATGTGAGCCGGAAGACTCGAAGGAGCCGTAAGACTTATTAAAATATCAAGATACTTTGCAGACTCCCAGTCGTTGGCAAGGTTTGCATTCGCCTATATGACACAACAGAGCAAGACGAAATCCTTGCCCCATTAAAAAGGCTCGACAATGACTGTCCCTTTTACGAAGAATTGGCAGCATCGCGACCATGAACAGGACTTGAATGGTCATTTTGATGGGGCTGCCGTATTTTATCTCCTCTCGTAATTCCTTATAAAGGCGTCGGGGACCGAGCCAAGGGTGGCCAATTCCGACCAGCGGTACGGAACGAAGGCTTTACTAACGGTGACCGACACAAGCCCGGGTCCAACCGAGGTCAAGGTTGGTCTCCAGACCCGAAAAAAGTTTGCAGGGTACACAAGTCTTCTTTCATTTACTGTGGGCTGGCAGGCGTGTGAATGGCCCATTAGTGCGATTGCTGGAACACCAGGCTCTTTTTTTGAAGCATGGTTAGCGTGCATGTGGCTTGGTTCACCCACTTGTTACATCCGGCCACATCTGGCGCGGCCATTTTCATGTGCTGCAATTCGATTACCGACCCACGCATGCCCGATAGGCAGCCTGGAGAGCCTCTCTAAAAGTGAAAAATTTGAGCCTGTACAGCGACGGCTATTAAGTTGTTGTAGGGCAAATTGCCACTATGCTCACAGAATTACGTGATGCAGGAATGCATTTTGGCATGATACCGCGTTTACCTTGTGCCGTGTTCGTGATGCAGTAACCCCGGCTCAGTCCGCACAACCCATGACGAAAGCAACGTGAGTATTATTTTCGCCTGTGCCGTGAGTGGCTGGTTTCCTCCAAAAGCCTCAGAATGTCTCCACACTCCAAGTGTAAGCTGTGCAACCAGATAGTGGATCCGCCGGGGGCCATCGTCTGGCCAGCTCGGCAACAAACCTGAGAACTCCTCAAATTGCCTGCCTCTCCCTTCCTTCTCTTTATAACCCTGCTTCCCCGCTGACCCGTGGAATTGACTTTTCTCCTCGAGTGAACGGCCTCGCTCGTGTGACCTATACAGACAATCTCCCCTCTCTTCACAAATTGGCCCAGTATGCTTGCCTCAAGACAGGTTCTGGGCAACGTTGCCCGGAGCCGCGCCTTCGCCGGCACCACCGCCGGCATCCGTCGCCTCGCCACTGTCTCCGACTCTCCTCTAGACAGAAAGGTACGCAATATTTATCGATCACGGGTACACCGTTTTGCTGCACGATGCATCGCGATGCTCCCGTCTGCAGCACCGCGCTAACAAGGACTTTCCCTACAGGTGCGCCAGAACAACTGGGAGGAAAGCAACTTCATCAACTACAAGAAGATGTCAGAGAACTTGGCTATTGTTCGCGGTCGCCTCAACCGACCCCTGAACTATGCCGAGAAGATTCTTTACTCTCATCTGGACGATCCCCATGGGCAAGAGATTGAACGTGGCAAGTCGTACCTCAAGCTTCGCCCTGACCGTGTTGCTTGCCAGGATGCCACCGCGCAAATGGCCATTCTGCAGTTCATGTCGGCCGGTATGGATGCCGTGGCCAACCCCAGCACTGTACACTGCGATCACTTGATTGAGGCCCAGGTTGGTGGCAGCAAGGATCTCGCTCGCGCCATTAACATCAACAAGGAGGTGTATGACTTCCTCTCTAGTGCTTGTGCAAAGTACAACATTGGTTTCTGGAAGCCCGGCTCTGGTATTATTCACCAGATTATTATGGAAAACTATGCTTTCCCTGGTGGCCTTCTCATTGGTACCGACTCCCACACACCCAATGGTGGTGGTCTTGGTATGGCCGCTATTGGCGTCGGTGGTGCTGACGCCGTCGATGTCATGGCCAACTTGCCTTGGGAGCTGAAAGCTCCCAAGGTCATCGGCGTCAAGCTTACTGGCGAGCTCTCTGGCTGGACCTCGCCAAAGGATATCATTCTCAAGGTCGCCGACATTTTGACCGTCAAGGGTGGTACTGGCGCTATTGTCGAGTACCATGGTCCCGGCGTGGACAACATTTCATGCACTGGTATGGCCACGATATGTAATATGCAAGTAAAACCAACAACGAGGACGGGCCGCCGTCGTTCCAATGAACTCATAACTAATTATCTCTTTAGGGGTGCTGAAATTGGTGCAACGACGTCAGTTTTTCCCTTCAACGACCGCATGTACGACTACCTTGTTGCCACTAAGCGCAAGGACATTGGCGACTTCGCACGCGTTTATGCCAAAGAGCTTCGCGAAGATGAGGGCGCTGAGTATGATCAGCTCATTGAACTCAATCTCTCCGAACTCGAACCTCACATCAACGGACCGTTCACACCCGACCTGGGCACGCCGATTTCTAAATTCAGCCAGGCTGTGAAAGAGAACGGCTGGCCTGAGGAGCTGCGAGTTGGCCTCATTGGCTCTTGCACCAACTCCTCGTATGAAGACATGTCCCGTGCTGCATCCATCGCACGAGATGCGCTCGACCACGGCATCAAGGCCAAGGCCGCCTTTACGGTTACCCCTGGATCTGAGCAAATCCGGGCTACCATTGCTCGTGATGGCCAGCTTCAGACTTTCGAGGAGTTCGGGGGCATCGTTCTTGCCAATGCATGTGGCCCTTGCATTGGTCAGTGGGATCGCACAGATGTGAAGAAGGGTGAGGCCAACTCCATTCTTTCCTCATACAATCGCAACTTCACTGGACGAAATGACGGTAACCCCGCAACCCACTCCTTCGTGACTTCACCTGATCTTGTCGTGGCTCTCACCATCGCTGGTTCTCTACACTTCAATCCCCTGACCGACAAGCTCAAGGACAAGGATGGCAATGAGTTCATGTTGAAGCCGCCCACAGGTAACGGTCTTCCTACTGCGGGCTATGACCCCGGCAACAACACCTATCAAGCACCTCCCAAGGATCGCTCTACTGTCAATGTCCAGGTCGCGCCCACATCGGACCGTCTCCAAGTTCTTGAGCCTTTCCAGCCTTGGGATGGCAAGGATGCTAAGGACATTCCCATTCTCATCAAGGCGCAAGGCAAAACTACTACCGACCACATCTCTATGGCCGGTCCTTGGCTCAAGTATCGTGGCCACCTCGACAACATCTCCAACAATATGTTGATTGGTGCTATCAATGAAGCCAACGGCGAGGCCAACAAAATCAAGAACTTCACCACCGGTGACTGGGATGCCGTGCCTGCTGTTGCCCGCGATTACAAGAAGAAGGGTATCAAGTGGGTCGTTGTTGGTGACTGGAACTATGGCGAAGGCAGTTCTCGCGAGCATGCTGCCCTAGAGCCCCGTCATCTTGGTGGTCTGGCCATCGTTACTCGTAGCTTTGCTCGGATTCACGAGACAAATCTGAAGAAGCAGGGCATGCTTCCTCTCACCTTTGCCGACCCCGCTGACTACGACAAGATCAAGCCCGAGGACAAGGTAAACTCCGTTCCAACACAGGATGTGCGACTATTCTAATCATTCGTCATAGGTTGATATTCTTGCCACCCAGCTTGCAGTTGGACAGCCCATCACGATGGTTGTTCATCCCAAGGATGGCAAATCTTACGAGATTCCTCTGCAGCACACATTCAACGAGGCTCAGATTGAATGGTTCAAGAACGGCAGTGCTCTCAACACCATGGCCAAGGCCGCTCGTAAGTAGGATCAAACGCACTTTTTGAAGGGAAATATACCTAGGCGCTATTTTTGCATGAATTATTTTACGCTGTGAACAGAGAGAAGGAGTTGGTCGGGTTCAGAGTGGCGCTTTCGAGTACAAAGGCTGCGTCGCTTCTTCTTTTTTCGGTCTGGAAAGACTTGTTATATATACGTGTACCAAGAGAGAAAATTTCCTTCAACTGATGGCAATGTTATTTAAAATCCTCCCTATGCTTCTTATATGGTCGTAACATTTGGAGTGATGCCAGCAATCCCAGGACACAGAGCATTGCGCACACTTCCTTTGTCTGTTAATAATGACAACTGTATTTGATATTTGATGAGGTGACTAAATATGGTGGAGCATTCCACTGTGGCTAGGAAGGCGCAAACGTCACGTGTCGATATCGACCCCTTGCGGCCATACTGCGAGAAACAATGGCACCGACAACCTACTCTTCAATTAAATACTTTCTGGCGAATTGGCCCCCGATCTGCGGGAGTAGCTAGAATATCGGGAATCTGGTGTGTTTGAGATTATTGCGCTGGCAGCATTGACCCAACTGGTAGCTATTTTTTCGGACACAAGCCGGCGCAGTGCGGCCTACACCTGAAGCCATGCCGACCGTTCGACTTCCGTTACATACAAGAGCTATCGTTCTGATTGTTCGACTACCTCTATTTACAAGAGCTATTGTTTTTGTAATATTTTTACTCTCGCTTCTCAGCCTCCCAGGATTCTGGAACGTTCAAGCCTGGGGTGCTCTTGTTCCCAGCAAAGTATCCCTATTCGCTGGTGCGCACTCTCGATACAAGACAGTAATCTCGAAGGCCGCTGACTATCTATAGCACATCGCATCAATACTTTCCCACTTGTTCATTTGAACATCTTACATGCGGTCCTCAATGTGGTTGCGCTAACGCCGTTGATGGAGCGGTTCGAAAATGAATATGGCACGTTGACATCGCTGGCGCTCTTCTTCGGGCGTGAGTTCTCATATCTCTAGATATCATGTCGCCTCAATCATGCTGACTGAAGCAGCTTTAACCACAGTTCCGGCGCTATTATATCTTGCAATCGAAGCGGGCATTTTTCGAATGGACAACGCTGTTATGGGTGCAAGGTAAATCTAAACACACGCTGTCGCGAGAACAGCTTCACGAGCTAACTTATCCGTAGCATATGGGTCTTTTTACTTCTCGGTATGGAGGCTATCCGAACCTATCGATCGAACCCTCACCTTATAATTGGCACGCATCATATTCCGACTTGGACAACTCCGCTACTTCTGGCCTTCGTAGTAGCAGCGCTAGTTCCGAGCTCAAGTCTGCTTGGGCATCTCTGTGGTCTCAGTGTTGGATATATAGGTACGAGAACTCCTCTTACGTTTAGCTTTTTTCTAGCTAACAATTTGCCAGCCGGCCTTGGCTACGTCAAATACATTGCGCCCCCTGAATGGGCGCTTCGATGGTTGGAGTCGAAGCTCAAACTTGTTGCGATCCTCCCTCACTATGTCAGTGTAGATCAAAAGACGTATGGTAGATTTGGTGTTTTGCCGTCTACTAGCCGTGTGGGGGGGAGTCCGGCCATTGAGTTGGTCGGCAGTACGCAACGTTTAGGGCCTTAGGTAGTCTTCCCTATTTCTCGTGGGCGGCATGCTCTTGGTTTGTACTTGCGTCGTTTGTTTCGTTGGGAAGACTTTGGTGCATCTTGCTTGGAGTTGAGGCGCTGACGGCTTTCGATGCATGGCATACATGTATTGTACATAGTAACTATAGACTACACCGTACCGTGCCACTTTGTTCTCAAACAAGATCGTTTCACTCAACTATATTCTCTGCCGATAAGCTCGAGTTAGCATAGATATTTAATCGCATACATAAAGTTCTGCTCGCATATTGGTGGTTGAGCTAACTCGGATGTTATGCGAAGAGTACCCACCCACATTAGCCCCCCATGCAACATCACCTGGTTCAACCTGGCAACAACGGGAAGTAACACCGGGCGTCGACCTCATTGCTGCGCTACGGGTCACCGTGGATGGATTAAAAATGCCACGCCTACTCTGTATGTTGACAAATACTTGGCCTGTCCGACGACACTAACAAACGAAACAGCTTCCGCCATGGCGCTGCGACGCGATCCCCGTTTGTTGAAGTTGCCTCCATATATCTCCCTCGCCTGTATAGTAGTGGGCTTTGCTTGGCTCCTCGTCCTTCCACTCGACAATTACTCCAGACGGACATACATATCCGAGAATGCCTTGCTACCTGGGCAAGTGCATACATATTTTGGCGGCAGCGAGCAGAATATCTTCAGAGCCTACAGACGTGAAGTCGATGCACTTGAGAACAGAAGCAACCACGAGTACGATCGAAACCTCCCCAGGATAGGCAGCGGAGAACGTCGAGCTAAGATTTTCTGGTTATAGGATCAATAACCAGATAGAAGTTTTTTTAAAAGAGGTCGGAATCAAAGTTGGACGACAAAATTACACCTACCATTACGGGGGAAACCAGCGCTCTGGCGAGAATATCTACGGCATTCTCCAGGCGCCTCGTGGCGACGCTACGGAAGCCATCGTCCTTGTGGCGGCATGGAATACTGTGAAAGAACAGATAAATCGCAATGGGGTCACTCTTGCGCTCACTCTCGCGCGATACTTCAAGCGTAAGCACACCTATTCCCTCTCGTGGTTCTGTTGAGTGCGTCATGATTGATATTTATCAGGATGGTCTCTTTGGTCGAAGGATATTATCATCGTCATCCCACCCGACAGCAAAGCCGGAACTCAGGCATGGGTCGACGCTTATCACGATGCGCACGATGCGAGATACGTTGCGCCTCTACCACTTAAGTCTGGCGCGCTTCAAGGGGCTCTGGCCCTCGATTACGCGGTAGATCACCGATTCGAAGCTCTGCATATCATGTATGACGGTACCAATGGCCAGCTGCCAAATTTAGATCTCATCAATTCGATGGTCAATATTGCGGGTGGTCAAATGGGCGTTCACACTGCTATTCAAGGCCTAGAAAATCACTCCAACAGCTACAAAGACCGTCTACACACTATCCTACGCGGTATGGCGAGGCAAAGTCTCGGGTTCGCGACAGGTCCCCATAGTAGCTTTATCCCTTACCATGTCGATGCTATCACGTTACAACCGTACGGAGAAGGCTGGCACGACGAGATGGCACTTGGGAGAATTGTCGAGGGCACCTTCCGGAGTCTGAACAACCTGTTGGAGCATCTCCATCAAAGTTTCTTCTTTTATCTCCTCATGCACAGGGATCATTTTGTGAGCATTGGAACATACCTTCCTAGTGCCATGCTTTTGGCCGCCAACTTCAGCATCATGGCTATTTTCCTGTGGGTTAAGAGTGGACAGGCGCCGCAAACCATACCACAACCTTCGGGTAGGCCCAAGGCATTGGGGTTAAATACAGATATCACTCAAGCCGCATCCACTACCGTTGAGAGAGATCTTTTCTTGCCTATATCTGTCGTCACCACCTGCCAGGCGCTTTCTGTTATTCCATTGTTCGTTTTCAACAATATTTCAGATTCGGTATGCTCTCTAAGCAATGTCATCCAAAGCCTATCAAGTTACCTGACCTCATTGCAGATCCTATCCCCAACATTCGCAGTATTCACAATGGCATCAGTCATGCTACCATGGCTAATTTCGTACCTGCTCTCAGTCTACAAAGCAACAGTTCAGCAGTTTCAACTGATTAAATCATTCTCTCTGTTGTTTCTCGGCATGTCACTTGCCACTCTAGCAACACTGAATTTCTCTCTAGCATTCTTTGTTGGGATGCTCGCTACACCCTTCACGTTTGTGCGGAGGTCAAATAATTTCGCGGTGAGACTGGGGCTCGCTGCCGTACTGACTGCCATCGCGCCTCCAGTCTTAGTCTACTTATCATCCCAGGTCCTCAGTATATCGGTGCCCAATATCTTGAAGGAGGCAAGCTTTGGTTGGAATGTCTGGGGCATGTATACATCTATAGTTATCTGGTGCGTCTGGTGGCCCTCGTGGGTGCTCGGCATGGTTAACGTCCTTGGTTCTCCATTAGCATAGGGAATATATGCAAGAATAGACGTTGGCAAGGATAGAACGAGTAAATTCTCTTGTCGGTTTTCTATTAGTACAAGATGGTAAAACTGCGCTCTGCAAATTGCAACGTCCTGAGCATGTATGCAAGACTAACGCCCTGCCAAAGTCTATCAATATAGCTTGTATGCGGCTTGAACGAGGATTGTCCATGCTTCAGCTTTTAGGCATGCGAATTGGCCAAACTCATTTTTTCCACTTTATGCCGCCCACACGTCCTTGCCGGCCTTCTCAATCCAGTTGCCCAGCTGGTTTACACTGGAGTCCCAGTCGAGAAGGCGCTGGCGCATACTTCCAATCTGTTTCATATCGAGCACCTTTGGTTGCACCCACGTAATCTGAGCTACCCCGTTCACTTGGTCGATTGTTCCTCGTAGCAAACCTAGGCTGAGAGCCTTCATAATTAAGTGTTCAATTTCATCTTGTCGGACCTTGGTCTCCTGCGAAATTGTGGCGAATGACATGGCCCGGTCATGGGGAGGGCGTCGGAAAACTGCTTCCGTCAGAGCAGCGAGATATATTTTCTGCTTCAAGTGGGTCGAGTTCTCGCTCAGTAGCTTGTTAGACGCGATGTGGTCGGAGAGTGACGCATACGCAGCCAAGTCACCGCGGTTGTAAGCAAAGAGAAGATCGCGTAACCAGGAATCATCGTCGCTCTGTGCTAGGACATCCAAAATTGGGTGAAGGAGAAGCTCGCCAAAATTGTAAATGCTGTTTGACACCAAGGCAGCGACGCTCAAATAGTACGCTCGGCGATGACGTTCATCTTCGGACATGGTTGACAAATCAATACATGCCAGGTACAATAAAGCGGTTCTGTAGTAGTTGGCAAAATCCATCTTCCTCTGTGAAGGGATTAGAATCTTTTATCACAAAGAAGAGACTTGATAGTGTGCAGAATGACTTGCCTGGTAGTAGCTGGCGTTCGCGTCGTAGAAAGCAGCATGGACAATAACCTCCACCGAATCTAACGAGTCGAGGACCCGTTCAGCTGCGTCTAAATCTTTCCTCGCCTCATCAATTTCACTCAAGTTTAATTTAACCTGCGCCACTGCGACAGATGCAAAAACAAAAGCGTCTTTTGAGTCCTCGGTATCGACCTTCTTCACAACAGACTGGAGGAACTCGAGACGGTGGCGATTGTCTAAGCAATGTTTAGAAATGGTATAGGATCGTGCGTATGAAGATTAATACCTTTACATTGCGATGCAGCCTTCAGCGCCAAGTCTACCAGCTTCAACTTGTTGATTTTGTCGGCGAACTTGAGGATAAAGACCCTATAAAAGGCGAGGCGCTGCGGTGCGCTACCATCCTCGCTGAAGAATTGGACCAGTGCATCGGTAAGCTGGTGCCAAAGTTTCCTTTCCCAATAATCCTCAAAGTCGAGTATCAGCGGCTGTAGCTCCTCTGGGGCAGTATCACGCTGCTCAGCGAGGAAGTCGGGGATTGTCTGGGCATTCATTGCGTCGGTAGCTGTAGAGATCGCGGAAATTGGTTCGTGTATCAGCTAGACGCTGGGCAAATGAAAAGATCACTGTTGGCGCCTGGAATTAAGCCACTAGAAGCCCAGCCGTTTCTCGTTGTCAAGGGGTCTAAACTGGTAGGTGGCTTTGTCAAATGTCGAAGACTTCTGCGATCGAGGTAGTCTGTTGGCGGCGTTGTGAAGTCAGGTCCACGCGATACTCTGCAGCCTGGAGCTAACAAGGTACTAAGGTACCTAGGTTGGCTGGGGCGGACGCCTGTAAGCTCGCGATGGCACTATGTGAGCTATCATGTGACTAGTCACGTGATTCAAATCCGGCTCCGCTCTTCCGCTAGCTCCTTACATTCCCAAGCCCCAGGATTGGATCAAGAGCGCGAGAAAGTATTGGAACTGGTTGCAAGAGAATAGCCATTCTTGCAATCCATACCACCACCGCAAGAATGGTTTCGTCCTTAATTGCAGCGCGTTCTACGCGAACCATAGTACTCAATACCGCTCGGAAGCGTCTCCTCTCTGACATTGCGATCACTAGAACTGGCAAGCCCATCATTCGCACTGAAGGCGGAAGGTATGAGCGCAAGTTCAATTGAGCCGTTTCTACAGGGCTAACCTTCATTGCTCGATAGATCCTCTCTTGGAGGTCAGCAGCTTCACCTGGATCGAAAACTGATGGAATATCTCTAATGTTCCCTAGGCCATACTGCAACGGTTTTTGGCGCAACGGGTCAACTCGGTCGGTACATTGTGAACAGACTCGGTATGACAACACATTGTGGAATGACACAAAAGCGCATGGCTGACTCTGTCAGCCCGACAAGGATGTACTGTTGTCATTCCCTTTCGCGAGGAGATGACGAAGCGCCATCTCAAAGTGACGGGAGACCTCGGCCGAGTTGTGTTTATCGTACGAAAGCTACGATTGATTGCAAAGCGCTGGGCTACAGTATTGACATGGCCGCATAGGAATATGATCTACGCAACACAGCCTCTATTGAAGCCAGTGTTCGCCACTCCGATGTCGTCTACAACCTTGTCGGCCGTGACTATCCTACCAAGTGCAGCATCTCCGGACGTGATTATAGGACACTAGCACTAACTCTTTCAGGAATTTCTCCCTCGCTGATGTCCATGTCGAAGGAACTGAACGGATTGTTGACGCCGTCGCGAAGTATGATATCGATCGCTATATCCATGTGTCCTCCCACAGCGCCAACACTGCGTCGCAGTCCGAATTCTTTGCTACGAAGGTGTGTCAAACCTGAGCATGCAACATGACTTGATGGTAACATTATCCAGGGACGCGGTGAGGAAGTTGCCCGAAGCATCTTCCCGGAAACCACAATCGTTCGTCCCGCTCCGATATTTGGCTTCGAGGACAACCTACTTCTAAAGCTGGCTTCTGTGCTGAACCTTTTCACGGCCAACAACATGCAGGAGAAGTTTTGGCCCGTTCACGTAAGTCAATCCCGAGGTTTGGCTAATTCAGACTCTGATTTATCAGTCAATCGACGTCGGTGCTGCTCTGGAAAAATTGCTGTATGATGACTCTACTGTCGGTCAAACTTTCGAACTCTTCGGCCCCAAGCAGTACAGCATGGCGCAAATCGCCGAAATGGTTGACAAAGAAATTTTCAAGCAAAGAAGGCATATTAATGTTCCGAGAGCTGTTCTTAAACCCGTCGCTGGTGTTCTCAACAAGGCTCTGTGGTGGCACACGATGTCGGCTGACGAGGTAGAGCGGGAGTTCATCGACCAAATCGTTGATCCCGAGGCCAAGACGTTCAAGGATCTCAGCATTGAGCCCGGTGACATTGCCAATTTCACCTATCATTACTTGGTGAGTTCTTTGCCAGCGGCCTGCCTTCAGCAACACATCTAACAGCAGACGCAGCAAGGATTCCGTAGCCAGAATTACTACGACCTACCCCCGGCCACGGAGAAGGAGAAGCGCGAAGACAAGAAGTACATTCATGTCTTGGATGAGTTGTAAAACCCATACCCCGTTTCCTCCTGTGTATATATATAGAGCCGTTTTCTAGGGGATTGCTGGAACCCAAGCGGCGTCCAGTTTATCAAAACCGACCTTTTTCCAGTTCATGCGAACCGCTCATCTGTCTAACAAGTCTCCAATTTTGCACAGAAAATATATGTTCAGGCTCATGGCAAGCTGCAATCTAGGATAAATCGGTGTGGAGTTGAACCGCGAGAGACTGGATTTCGGGAGCTAATGTCTTACGGCTGGAATTTCGTTTTAAACATGTGTATATTATTACAGTAGAATATATGACACATACAGTGTTCGATAAACGTCGATATCCATCGCTGACTGCGCCGCAGCCACCAGGCCAAGTTGACCTCAAATAGAAGTCGACGCATCTAGCTTTCCGCGGCCTGAGGCCCTGGCTCCTTGGGAAGGTGATTTCGGTGATACCTTACGCCAGGGACCGAATGATATAGAAAAGAAGATACGCCTGGGCTCCGAGCACATCGGATAGGCTTGCAAGTTCAACTTTGTGGTCATTGAACTTAAACCACTAGAGAGAGACAATATGAGCAGAAGGGAAGACACATATCCGAGGAACAAACACACCTGGTCACCTACGCGGCAGTAGGACGTATAATGCCCCGTCTCGAGCTCTCCAACGTGAACAACGACGCTGAGGAGGTCATACACACATGACCGTTGCAGCTCCATGTTTTCCCGGCTATCACGGCTACGAACTCGATTTGTGTACGGGAGCATGTTCAGCTGGAGAGGAAAGTGTACGGGTACATCAACCTTGGAGGCGGCATGATCATGGCGCCCTTGTTTGTACTCGAATCGCTGGAATTTTAAGAATTTAGTCATTTTCAATTGACTTGGTCTTGGAGAGAAGGTAGGGGTGTCTACCTTGAGTTGTATAGAGAGCACATTTGGTAGGCGTTTGACGCTTGTGTACCGTCTCGCTTGCTGTGTTGAAGCGCAGTGATGGCATCGATACTCACACTTATCTGATTTAATATATTCCTCATCAAGACAGTCCGTTAGGGTAAGAGTTGGGGCCTTATGACCGGCTTTCTTGTTTCTCCTCTGTGCCAGGCTGTCAAGCCCAACGCTCAAGTCCAAAAACGATTGCACTGTATTGCTGGAACTGTTGCAATTTTGGCATGTTGTTGTCGTTTGCATTTTACCGTAGAATGTCTGATGGATAATGCAATTGCAGCTATGCTCACTTCCAATTTCAGGCTTCTTACCGTCCCCATTGCGTTCGTGTAAATCTTCCGCAAGGAATTGGAAGAATTCATGAGCATCCTGTTCTTTGGTTGTGACAAGATTTTCGAACGCTTTCTTTTCCGAAATCCAGAACCCTGACAGAATATTGGCGGCCGTATAGCCATTTGTGTTCTCCAAGGCATAGAAATCTTGGAACATATCATCCATAGCGCAGCTCAAGCAATGAGGCACGTTGCATTCGTTGCTTTGATGCCCGTCGCTTAAATAAAAGTTTCGCAAGAGGGGATTGTGTAAGAAGCTCTGTAAAACAACATTTTGGTAGCATGTTGCTCCTGCATTGTATATTCCTCGAAGGCCATCCGCACGGCAAGAAGCGAGAGTCGTATTTGAGGAAATGTACCGCGGGTCATCCTTGATCGAATCGGTGAAGAGTTCGCCATGTTTCCTTTTGCGGCCTTCTTAGACGTTAGTTTCGTTACATTCAAAAGCATCGCGGGTAATTTACCAGAAAAGGAACCAGTTCCGATTTTGCGCAAACGAAGTTCTTCGAGGGTAGGGTCCCAGACCAAATCGTCGCAAATTTGGCAGTACAGAGCTCCATTTCGAGAATCGACATCTGAATGATTTGGTCAGATAAATATTCACACACGTCGCGAATAGTACCATACAGAATCGATGAAACTTTTTGTTTCCATGCCCCAATCTATCCTCTTCGGAAACCGTAGTCGGACATTGGAGGCAAAGATAATTTGATGTCAATGTGGTGATCGGTCGGCCCTCCTTGGTTGTAGACGTCTGTGGAACAATCGGGTTCGTGTCAAATATACCACGGAGTATCATCTTGTAGTGCGCTATCGAGCTATTCATCACCTCCTGTCCTTGGGAAAGAAGCGACTGGACGTGCTCTAGTCGGAGAGTCAGTAATCTATTCATTGGTGGCAAGGAGTAGGGATTTAGTTGTACCGCATCCGAACATAGGAAACCCCGGCGTAGGCGACTTCACACGCGCATTTCGCGGGGACGCCGGAGTAACTGGCCGGCTGGACATGGTGTCCAACACTAATGACCAATCGTCGTGGCGTGCAGCGTGTCACGAAGTCAGCAAGATGTTGGTACATGCAATAAGCTTGCTCTGTCGCCGTAGGTCAAATAGCTTGAGCCGCCGCTTTTTCTCTCGATGGTTTAATGAGTAGCCAAACACTATTCCAGTCGAATATGAGTTGAGCTGGTTGCTTGCGCGGGAGTAAAGGGGATAACTGCAGTGCGCGGCTCCTAACTAAAGGGCGCCGTCGTAGCCGAAGCACTTGCGACCATAGAGGTAATAAGGTGCTTGCTTCCCCTGTCGAATTGGGCGCGGAGGTTGACGTCTAGCGCCCAATTACTGCCATAACATACGAATCTCGAAGCTGCAATGAGTTTCATGCTTTGAGAGCAAGTGACAAGTATCGCGCCAGGTATTGCTCCAGCGCTACACTACTGATACCATGCGCCCTTATCGATTACAGGGGGCGCGGAAATGGATAACTCCGGCGCCGCCTTGTGATTCACCACTTGGTGGTATTTAATTCAATCAACATCGCTTTCAAATTCCAAGCATGAGAACTATAAATCTACTTCAGTTATCATTGTTGAGTTTCTAGCGAAAAAGTAGAAGCTATCCATCGGGCAGATCATCAGCCATCTCTTCTTTGCAAGATCCGCGCGGAGCTGCTGCAACTCATATGCTCCTTCTAACCGTAATTTCAGAGTACTCTATCATTGATGGCTACCATGCGTAGGCTAGGTTCATAACTACCTGTTACTTTTTTGTTTGTTACTGATTCTTCTATTTGGGTGGCAGAGAATGCCGCTTACTTACCAGCGAGTAGCGCAGCCGAGGTCCTGGTTTTGCGTGCCCGACAGGCGCTCCGCCGAGGAACCTCTCCACCTTAACTTCTCGGGATGATGCCATCTCGTCTAAAGTACGCGTTCCAGCATAGCCGCACCCTTCTCCTCCTCCCATTACATCAATCATTACGTCCAATTCCAGGAACACTATTACTTGGCACCTGTCAATTCCCTGCCAACGGTCGAGGAATAATGAATCTCGCTCCGCTACCCGATGTGAAGCGACTCAGTCCGGCATGCATCCGGATTCTCGGCGGCAACCCCGGCAAGTTCACACTGCAGGGAACCAATACATATTTACTCGGCTCTGGGAAGCGTCGCATATTGATAGACTCGGGAGAGGGGAAGCCAGCATGGGCTGCATCTTTAAAGGGTGTCCTTGAGGCAGAGGATGCGACCGTCGATATTCTGCTGCTTTCACACTGGCATCATGACCACGTCGGTGGTATAGATGACTTGCGGGAGATCTCTCCACAAGCTATCGTCTATAAATTCGACCCGGTAGAGGGGCAAGCCGCGATTTCAAACGGCCAAAGCTTTCGCGCCGAGGGCGTTACGCTGACAGCGCACCATACACCAGGACACACCACGGACCATCTAGTCTTTACTTGGGAGGAAGAGAACGCAATGTTCACAGCAGATAATGTGCTTGGCGAAGGTACAGCGGTCTTTGAAGACATGGCAACATATCTGAGCAGTCTGCACAAAATGAAGATGTTGTTTCGAGGCAGAGCATATCCCGGTCACGGCGATCTCATCGAAAATGGTCCCCAAAAAATTACCGAATACATCAAGCATCGCAAACAGCGAGAGGAGCAGGTAGTCCAGGTAATGAGGAGTACAAAGGCGGATGGTAGCCAGAAATGGACTGGGATGGAGGTTGTGAAGATCATTTACCGAGAGGTTCATGAGGAATTGCACCCAGCGGCGTGCGCTGGTATCCTGCAGATACTACGAAAGTTGGAGCAGGAAGGCAGGGCAACCAGCGCGGATGATGGTGACAGCTGGGTGCTTACTAGCCAGGCAGCTTTGTAGCGTATTATGACTTGTTATGCAGAAGATTTCAACGGGGTCAAGTAGGCGCATTTGTTCGTAGTAACCATTTGACTGGGAAGCTGTACCTGAGGTGACAGCCATGGGGCGTTAAAAACCGCGCATCTCACTAGCATATATTTCACCTAAAAATGTTTCACCTAAAAATGTATCAAGACGAAATGAACGAGAAAGCCAAACTGCATTTTCGGCTTCGACGCGGCTAGATATTGGCTGGGTTGGTTCTGGCGGGCGACGAAGTGCCAAAGGAATTTCGCAATTGCCAAGTAGACCTCGACCGAAGCACGGGGCTCCACAGCATATCTCATTCGGTATGACGACATATGTGTGTTAGCAGATGAAAACAGCTCGTTACAGGTTAATATTGGGAGCTCACAATTTTGGCAGTTAGTAATTCCTAACAAGCAGACTAATGAGGTCCAGTAGAGCGGGTAAATAGCCGGCCACGAGAGGCGGAAGTGACGAGTAAGGTCTTGGTCGTGAGGCAATTATTGCAGAGAGCTACCAGACAGGTCTTAGATTTTAGCCATGTGTACTTTTCTTAAACTCTAATAAATCCGTGTAAAGCCATGCTGGCCGCCTGATAGAAACAGAGCGGGTATGGCAACCAGGCAGGCGAGGTGCTTAGCCCGGCCTTAAATTTTACTTTGTTCATTTTCCCAATATCACAATAGCGCGCTTTCCGCTAGTCACTGGAGTTACCTCCTCCTTACATTGGTGGCTGGAAGCTGGTTATTGGCCGCTGGGCACTTTGGTGCGCTTGGCTTGGCTTACACGTTGGGTCTGGAGGCATCGCCACTGGGCCTGGGCCGGGTGCAGGTTGATGTAACAGTAGGTGGCACAAGTCCGGATCACCCGGGTCAATGTTTGGGTCACAAGCTCGCATCCTTTTCTCCATCAGCAGACGGGCTGAAGCAGGCGCTGTACCGGTACAATTATATATTCACTGCCGTAACTATATAACGACCTTCAGTTAAACCAATACCAGAGTGAGGTTGTCCGCGTCGCTGGTTCTTGCCGTCCAATCCAGCTACGTACATGCTAGGTAATAAACTAAGCTAACACCTACGAGTTACTAATTAACTAGTTAACTACTAACCAGAATACAAGATAGGTAATAGGCAAAGGTCGGCCACAAGGCTGCTGAATGTTCAACCCATCCATGGACAGTCATAGGTACCGAGAAATTTGAATGTGTTTGCTGATAAGGCACTGTACTGGCCTGCTTAGGTCGAATCTGCTTGGGTGTGTTGATGTGTAGCCTCGGCATGGTGAGTCAGGCTGCCTTGTCTCTCTGTACCAGTACTTGGACAACTTAATAATTCCACCGCCACCAGCAGCCAGTCTCTGCCACTTTTTCTGTAGTTGGCCGTTTCCATTCACGCTCACCACAGCCCGCTCCGCTTCAGCGCCCTCGATTTTGAGGTAGCTTATTCTTATTAGCCCTAATGACTACCAGCAGCGTCCCGAGCAGTTCTTGACTAGATTTGGTGACAGCATCACGCCAGCCCAGGGTGAGGCAAAAAACAACGGGTCCGCGAATCATCTGTACGCCCATGTTGCCTGTTACATCTTTTTCTATCGCAGCCCGGGCCTCAAGCCATGGCCGGAAGCATCGGAGCTGACATATTCAATTGGCGAAGCCCCGGTTGTCCGGATATAAAGTCAACCGCACATCGTTGATCCCACGCCAGCACTCCTCGTAGCCATAGTTCTAAAGTTCCGCCGTTTGACTCATTCATATATCCCCTACTCTCTCTTCAGTCGAATAGCACGCAGACTTCGCCCGGTTCAATCTTCTTGCCAAAACGTGCGCGGTTCAGAGCCTGCTGTCCGTTGCTATACACCCACCCGTCAACAGAACCAGGGCTTATACATCTCTCATTCCTATCAAATACCCAGAGCCGTTGTGGCCTCACGCTGTCTCTTCATGTCTCTGCCGACCCTTGGCGGGCCTTCCCACGTCCTTCTCATTCTTCTTCGCTTCTTGGCAGCTCTCACCCCTGCCCTAGCTCATACCGACGACACGGAACGCATGCCCAGCCACAGCAGCATGATAAGCAAAGCTCCAATTCATAACGCAACGGAATACCCAAGCAGCTATTTTGTGTACGCCAGTCATGGCGGCACAATATATGCCCACATCGCCCTCATGGTTCTAGCGTGGGTTTTTCTCTTGCCAATCGGTAAGCCTTTGTCCTCGAATTCTTCTTCCCGCCAAGCCATACGGGTGCTAATTTGTAATATTCAAGCGGTAATGCTTTCAATCGCAAATTCTAGGCATACCCTCACGATTCAGCTCATTTTTCTTGCCACTAATAC
Organism: Cordyceps tenuipes; assembly: GCA_025583755.1. Classification (NCBI taxonomy): domain Eukaryota; kingdom Fungi; phylum Ascomycota; class Sordariomycetes; order Hypocreales; family Cordycipitaceae; genus Cordyceps; species Cordyceps tenuipes. The sequence goes on along the minus strand of JANZYN010000006.1, from coordinate 309,495 downwards.
ACTAGCTGTTGCCTTATCCGCAGTATATAATGCGGGCACACCTGACCTGTATCCCAATAATGCGCACCACAAGATTGGCTGGATCATTACCTGGGTAATTTCTGCACATGTTTTGGTCCATTTTGTGGGTAGTCGTGTTTTAAAAGCGCGGGGGAATACTACCTCAAGCGCCAAGTACCAGATGCTTTACCCATTTCCTTCCATGCTTGGACAAGAATCCGCCCCCGGATACCACGGCCAGGAGAGCCGCGAGTCTGACGACAGCGGTCATGGAACTGCCTCACAATCATCTTCATTTCGCAGCGACTCGTTGTCTACCGTATGCGCTGAAGAGGGCTGCGCTCCAGCCAATCATTCCAAGGAGTACGGTAGCGAGAATGACGAATTCGACCATCTACCGCTTTCACCCGCAGACTTGTCAGACACCACACTCCAAGTCAGGCTAACACAGGTAGCACTTCACACCCTCTGGAAATACATGGAGCTTGGCTATAAAGTTGTAGATCGCGTCATCCTACCCTTTGGGTTTATCGCGCTGACTACCGGGATCATCACCTTTGGTCGTTTGTTTGTAAGTCTGGTGCCTGTTGTTCTCTTCACGCTGCTGTGCTTACTCACTCTAACCATATTTCTCAACTCGCAGGAGGGACACGCCGTTTTTGGAGGGCTCGCACACTGGATCAAAGGCGGAGTCTTCGTTTGGCTTGGGCTGTTCAATCTCGGCCGATGGTCAGGCAGCTTCGCTGAGCTCGGGTGGGCTTGGAATCTAAGGCCAAGAACGTACACCCGAAAGTTCCGCCCTTCTGCTGAGTTTATGGAAAGCTCTCTCATTCTTTTCTATGGCTCAACCAATATTTTCCTCGAGCACTTGGGTGGCTGGGGCGGTGCATGGACTGCGCAGGATCTTGAGCACATGGCAATTACCGTACTATTCATTGGAGGAGGCTTGGTAGGTGACTCGACTCTTGGCTCTAATCCTGTAGGTCTAATCAATCCATAGTGCGGCATGCTCATTGAGTCAACTCGAATTCGCGACTTTCTCAATACCACTGCCACTGTCTTTCCTGCTCATTATTATGCCAGCAGAGAACGGGAACATGTTGAGCCTCCGGAAACTTATGAGTTTTCATTGAATCCCGTCCCAGCTTTTGTCATTCTTCTCTTGGGCATCATGATGAGCTCTCATCATCAGGCAACGAGGACAGCGAGCATGCTTCATAGGCAATGGGGAACTCTGCTACTTTGGGCGTCGGTGGCGCGAGGCCTCACCTACGTGTTATTCTACCTCCGACCACCGAAATCTATTTTGCCATCTCGCCCACCAACAGAGCTCCTCACTTCCTTCGGTCTCATTGCTGGTGGCATCATTTTTATGGCTAGTGTGAGTCCGCTCCTCTTGTGTCGCATTTGGTTTACGCTAATCCATGTTGTAGAGTGCAGATACTGTGAATGGCATGATTTATTATGAGTTGGATGCCATGCTTATCTATGCAGTTACCATGGGAATCGTTGGGATGCTCATGGCCTGGGAAATTGCCGTTCTCGCAATCAAGGGCTGGGCCGTTCGGAGAGAACTAACCCTCGGCAGCTCAACTCATTGACCTAGGTACTGGACTTCCTCCGGGTTCTCGGACTTAGGTGTGTGTTGTGACTTGAACCTCACTCTTTCAACCTCTGTGCCACGTATTTATTTGGCTCGGCGATATTACACCCCTTTGTGTGTTGGCTTAGCCAGTGATACCATCGTTTGGTATATTCAGGATATATAGATATGTCTTCATTATTTGCTTCGTCGTTTCCTCTATTGCGTTTTGTCACGCTCATTCGCTATTCTTCCAACATCCCGGTTGTCGGTTACTCTTTGGTCCGTAATACTTCCACTGCGGCATATTGGCGACGCAGGTATGCGCATTCAGTCCTCGTTCGCTTTCTCGTGAGTTTCTCGAGCTCTGTGGCAAGTATAAACGGTATATTCTTGCAGGAAAATCTACGCCGATTCGGGCAGTTCCCTCCTTTGAGTTTGGTTGTCGTGTGCCGATTCGGCGGGGTTTTTTTTTATCCGTGGGTAGTAGATCGTTTTATCGCTTGCTCTTCTCGTCCGCCTTCGCTTGTTTGGTAGCTTGGGTGACTTGCTTTTTGTCGTCTTCGGAGAACTGAGAGCTGCCTTGTGCCAGTGCATGCACGAGGAACGGCACAGAGTCGGCCTTGAAGTCATCCGCGCTGCGGATTTTATCCAGGTCCTCTGAAAGCTCCGATGTGAGCCGCTGTAGGTATTGAGAGGAGAATTCGCCGTCTTCTTCTTTTTCTAGCATCTTGTATTTGCGCTGATGTGGGTGTCTATGGACTGAATCAGAATCAGATGGTGTAAGTTAACAAACATGAATTTTTCTGGCTATGTTATATGCCCTTTTGGACCAATGGGTTGGGTGGGTCCACTTAGTATCAGTCCTTACCCGGGAGCTTCCCCTTTGTCAGGTGAAAGTACCAGCAGCGATGTATTTTGCCTGTACGTATTGTCTATTCTGCTTTTTTTTCATTGTCCGATCCTTCTAGTTCGGTATCATTTTACCAGTGCGATTCGCGGAATCTGCTAAGTTGTGACTGACACATGCACATTGTTCCGTATAATTGACAATACTGCACTTCCTGGCATATCACTTCCTCATCTGGCCGTCATGAGACACTCGAGATCTGCCCATAGCAACTAGCTACCTAATGAATCGTCCGCATTTCAAGACCATAGAGCCGTGTTGGCGTCCGACAGTGTGATGCTACGAGTTCCACATTCGGTGGCTGCTTCGAAGTGGGTTGAAAGCTATATATTATAACAGCACACAGAGTTGCCAGCAAATTGCGCTACATAGCAAACCCGAGTAGTTCGTGTGCAGGGGTTCATTCGAAATGGTGATAGCAAACCATAGCCTGCACAATTTGCGACTTGTCGACCTCTCCCACCCCGATCGTAAAGATGTATTCTGGGCTGGAGCATGGAAAATACGACTTAGAGTACCTGCGGCAGACACCCGTCTAATGCGATATATACTGGAACACGGCCGATACGTCGCGCTCCCCGTATTCCTGTCTCAACAACAGATCCTGAATAAGCTTCAAGCCATCATTCGTGAAATGGTTCCAAGTACTCGTATCGCCGTACAGAAGTGCCGGAGCCTTGATATATTGGTTACCGTCCGGCCGGCATCGCTTGCATTTGAATGTATCATGCGTGTCGCTTCTCGTATCCGAACTGTACTGAAAGAGCTCCCTCAGGCTATCGAGAGAGAAATGGCGCTCAACGTCTTCTGCAGAGTCCACCACACAGGACGAAAGACTCTGTTTGTGCGACTGCCGCTGAAAAATTTTCTCCTCAATAGTTCCGGTAGCAATGAAGCGATAGACAAAGCAATCCTTCTTCTGGCCATCACGCCACACGCGTGCAAGAGCCTGTTGATCTGCGGCCGGGTTCCAATCGGGATCAAAGAGAATGAGCCGATTTGCGCCAATGAGATTGATACCACACCCCCCTGCCTTACTGCTGAGCAAAAACACAAATTCGTCGCCGTCAGGATCATTAAAACGATCCACCAGTTTCTGACGCTTGTTCACGTTCATCGTGCCATCTAGGCGTAGGCACCCGTACTGGCGTGATCGACAAAGTTTTTCGAACAAATCCAGTGTCGATGTATAGTTGCTAATCAGGACAATCTTATCATTTGTATCCTGGCGTATACGAGCCAGCATCCGATCTAAAACCTGCATTTTGCCAGAGTACCATGGCTTGACTTCACGGTCTCGCCCACGGGCCTCTTTTGGGACATAGTCGTCTGGAAAGCACGTTTCCGAGCCAGGGAGATCCTCGCCTAAACTGAGAAGATCGGGGTGATTGCAGAGCTTCTTGAGAATATTGATCGCCTTCAAGGGCTGACTTCCCTTACCTCGTAGTAAGGCCTGGATATCGGGGCTGGTGATGAAATAGTTGTATAGATCCAGCTGAAATGGCGCGAGGTTGCAGAAGACAACGTGTTCATATTTGACGGGCAGATATTTAGATAGAATATCGTTTGTTCTGCGGATCAGGAACTTGTTGACAATTGCAAGTAACTCGGCAGTACATGCATCACCACGCTCTTTGTCCTGCTCCGAGGCATCTGCATCGCGGCCTCTGAGGATGGGGATTTCGAATCGCTTTCGGAACTCAAGTCGGGAGCCCAACAGACCCGGGTTTGCAAAACTAGTCAGAGAAAAGTACTCTGTCAGGTCATTCTGAATGGGTGTGCCCGTTAAAATGACACGCCTCGACACATTCAGATTATTTAGCGCGTTGAATGTGTTGCTATCTCCGTTCTTCAGACGATGGCCCTCGTCACAGAAAAGCAGACCGATTTTCGTATGCCTGAGCTCTTCCACATTCAACCGCAATGTTTCATATGATACAATTATGACCGGTCTTGTGATCGAACGCCCTGAAGCAACAGACCACTGTCGAAGCTGACGCGTCAAATCTTCTTTTGTGGCCTTTCCATCGATTGCAAAAGGAGTGATGGCATTAGCACCAAGCCACTTTATTAATTCGTTGGCCCAGTTCTTCACCAAACTTGCAGGGCAAACAACGATTGCTTTTTGAATTGTTGGTTTTCCCGCATTAGGTGATTGTTTCAACAGTGTCCACAGGAGTGTTATGCATTGTAGAGTCTTCCCGAGACCCATCTCATCTGCCATGATGCACCCGTTCGCCTTCTCATCAATGAGACCGGCGACACAGCGATACATAAATTTGACACCCTCGACTTGATGAGGACGCAGAATTTTGGCTAGCTTGGGATCAAGAACGACCGGCACACGTGGGCGTTCCTTCTCAACATTTTTTTTGATCCCTAATATCTCGGCCAGGCTTTTGTGAACGAGGGGAGAATCAAGTTTTTGGGTATCTTCCACCTCCTTCTTTTCACCCAACGATGCTGGTTGCACAACTGTGCTTGGAATGTCGTGGATAGTTGGGTCGTGCAGCACAATAGCAAATTCTCCGCTGGGGTCATGTAAGGGCTTCGCGACAAAGACCGCGCCTCGTCTCAAGCCCAAGGTTGGTGGAGGCCGACTTGGACTGTAATGAACGCTGGATTTATCTTTCAGAGGAACGGAAAAAGCCCTGCGAAATACGGTAGCTTTATCTTTGGCTTCAAAGACTGGGAACCGGTTGGCATCTCGCGTTGCCAGAGCCAAGCGAGCGTCGTTTGTATAGGGCTTGTCGCCTTCAGTGTTCGCATCAGAGCCTCTGTAGTCAACACGCTTCCGCTTACGTGACGGCCTCTCGACCGAACCCGTATGCAAAGCTGATCCTGGACATTTGAACGGTTTATGAAGTTGGCTAACGCTGTGTGTGCGCTGGTATCGTGTCGGGGGAGCCGCATCTTTCGGCGTGGAGGAACCCCTGCTAAAGCAATTAGAAGTTGCACAATGTGGATTGAATAGCTCCAACTCACATGTTGGACAAAGAGATTAGTTGGCAGGTCGTTGCCCTTTCCAAGTGAGGATTGATTTGGTGTGGTAGTAGACGCGTAGCGCGTCGCTGCGACTTGCGCCGCGGTGTCAGGTGATCGATGGCGGCGTCGATGGCGGGCACGTGGCAATGCAGGGTTACTGGGCACAGGCTCCTGCAAATTACTTCGATTATTACCGTAATAACCAATTAAGTCGCTGTTCTCAGCATATATTTTTAAACGTATTGATACCTGGCCCCGAGGAGTACAGCACTGCGCAGAACCAACCTAGGTACAGACAGTAGGTAAGTAGTAAAATGGCCTCGTTACATGTGGGACTGTACGCTAAATTAATATAACAGCTCCAGCTGCTACATTACCAACCGTTCGTTCATTGCACCCCTTGGCTCGAGCACTCCAGTATATCGCAGCCACCCGTACCAGAGGTCCAAACAAGAGCCTATTAGGCTGGCCTCTGTTCACCATGTCTTCTGACTTCTGGGCCGGCTACTTGAGTGGCGCTGTGGGGATCATGGTCGGCAACCCACTTGATATCATGAAACTTCGCCAACAAATCCAGCATACAAACAAAACGGCAATTACATTCCAAAATACTAAATCGCTACTAGCCGGTGCTGCTGCGCCAGTCTTCGGTTACGGTGCACTGAATGCTCTTCTATTTGTGTCATATAATCGCACAGAATCGGCTCTCAGTCACGCTCTGCGAGCAGACAAGAGTCTGGGGATAACTTGGATTGCGGGAGCGGTCGGTGGCCTTGCGACATGGGTTGTTAGTGCCCCGACAGAGCTGGTTAAGTGCCAGGCTCAAATGCCCCTCCCAAAGCCGATTTCTAGCCTCAATATTGCTACGGAATTATGGCGCCAGACGGGAATTCGAGGTTTCTATTTCGGGGGACTTGTGACAGCAATGCGAGACAGCATAGGCTACGGGTTTTACTTCTGGTCTTATGAGCTAGCGATGCGAAATTGGCCGCTGCAGGATGGACAGAGACATCTCTCCATTCAAAGCGAAGCTCTGCGAGTGATGCTTTGCGGCGGTCTTGCGGGGATCGTTACGTGGGCAAGTGTCTTCCCACTCGACGTGATCAAGACCAGACTTCAGACGCAGATGTCAATACACCACAATATGACACAAGAGAGGATTCAACGGGCTAGAAAAGGAGCCTGGTTGATAGCCAAAGACATGTTTCGTGAAAATGGCATCAAGCCATTCTTCCGAGGTCTTACGGTATGTAGTATAAGAGCCTTCATTGTGAATGCAGCTCAATGGGCTGTCTACGAGGGCCTCATGCATAAATTCGGCAACGGTAGATTTCGAAACCACGAAGTTGCCGAACATTATTAGACGACATCGGATAACTAGTCACCTAGGAATCACATGCACCCAGAGACAACAAGGCAGGCAGAGAGACGGGGGACGAAAACACCGTCAGAAATCAAATCAAGTCAAATCCCACTATACCAAATAGTTTACATTAACAAGATTGGCCGATTTTGTTGGCGTCGCGCAGTGAATGTCGGCCCAAGAGAATTCGTTCCATGATGTGTAATGCTCTCTAGTAGTTTAGCAGGTCCACCAAGTGCTTGCACTGAGTTGATAACTTGCTGGTGGCAACTGCCACGAATAAAGAACACGGAGCAGGAACCTAAAGACTAAGGGCGGTCTCTTGTTTCCATTTTTCTATGTCCAGATCGATCTGGCTAAACCAGTGGTTGACAGCTTCTCTCGCCTCTGCGGCCAAACGTCCACCTGTTGAATCAGGTATCGATGCGGCACGCTTCGAAGGGCTCTGTGGCGTTAGTTGATTGCGCGCTTTTCGCTTCACTTCTCTCTGCGTTCGCCATTCATCCCGGCCTGCAAAATATCGCAAGCTATGCCCTAGGCCACTGTCCTTGGGAGATAAATGGTGATGCGGCCGGTCTGAAGGTGGTGCAGTAAAGAAAAGTACCCTTCCTGCATGATCATGCTGAAGCTGGGACCGAATATGAGCAGGCAAAGCCTCGTTTGTGCTGTCAGGTAGAGTATAGACCTCTGGCGGGCGAGGTGGATTATAAGCATTGTTATGGGGGCCTGCCTGGGGTTGTGCAGCCATGTTTCTTGAGCCATGAGCTAGATTGAACGCTGGCGTGCCTGGATTTCCCACTTGCTGATAACGCATGACTGCCGGAGATTGAGGAAAATTTGCTGCATAGCCTGGGGCAAATCCGGGATGATGCGGCTGTGCGTACTGAATGAGCCGCGCTGAACTTGTATGCGCAGGCATCTGTGGAAGTGGCACTGGGGTCTGATGTGGGAGATGTACCCCCGGCTGAGGTGTACTCGGCTGGGCATTTATTGTTTGAGTATGATAGTGACTGGGTGACGAAGGCCCGAGAGTACTAGCAAACGAAGCAGGACCTGGGGTCTGGTGGTCTCCGTGCAGGTCCCTGCCCTGCAGAGTGACTGATCCCAGACGGCTGGGATCCAGTTGGCTCTCGGACGCAGTGGTGGAATTCATGGAAATAGCCTCCGGAGGCGGCGTTTCCTAAACGAAGAAATCAGGGTCTTGTTGAACGAGAGAAATTTTCGAAGGAATAATAGAGAACTCACATGTGATTCGGGCGGCCGTCGATGGACAGCGCCGACAATTGGTGGCGCGTTCGGACTGCCCCAAGTTGGACGTGGAAGGTCGTCCGACACTTTAGCATCCTCACGTAATAGATGCTTGATCGGACTGGGCACCTTTCGCATTGGGCGAGGAGTATCGAAGAGATCCATTTCGTAATCCCGGTCTCTTACTTCATCTGGAACACAGCTTGCCCAGGTTTTGATCTTGTTGAACCGAAAGTTCTCTTCATTGTATCGGGACTCACACACGTAGACGTGCTTGTCAGCGGCAAGGCCACGGGGTCGGCCTTTGTTGAACCGGGTCACAAACATGACAAAACAACGATCCACAACTTCGCCAATTAGGTGGTCACGGTACTGTCCTGTTTTGACAACCTCATGCTCGAAAAAATGCTTCTCAAAGCGATGTACAGTTTGTTCCGGCCTATAGTACCAGCATGCATTGATCGACTTTTCCCCTTCGCGATCTTGCCACATGCGAAAGATCTGACCGACAGTCGGTTTGGCAAGATCATTCGGATTGCGAATATGGACCCAATCACCTGCTTCTTGTTAATTCATCAAGTCCCGGCAGCCGACGTGGGGCTCCACTACTTACCAACTCTCCAGATATTGCCATCGTGCTCAATACGATCTACAGATAGTTTCCCGTCCTCGTCACGAAACTCGTCATCTGACCTGGCTTTCTCTTGCCCCGCCAAGGACTGAGTTTCATTTTGTAGTTCGATAGCTGCTTTATGCAGTTCACTCCGGTCTTCATTGTATGCCTTTGCATTCTCAAACATCAGATTCATATCGGCAAGAAAGTTGTCAACGTTGTTGTATTTCTTGCGTTTGGCTTTTGTTTTGATGTTGTCCAGAGAAATTGGGGTCGTAATTGTTTGATAATAGTCCGGCAACGTTGATCTGTCAGGCAATTTTTCGAATGGAGTAATCAGCAGTGCGCCGTTGTCTGCCTTTAACCGTCGAATACCCTTTAGAACTGACGCGATGCGAGCCTCAACAGGTGTAAGTACTGTTGGAGGGCGTCCCCTTGCTCTGTGAGAATCGTCATCCATGTCAACATCGCGATCTTTAATGGGCAATCGCTGTTGCCGACGTCTACCACGTCTACCAGCACCAGCACCAGCGCCATATTCGTCGTCATCGTCGTCTTCCTCTTCTTCTTCGTCGTCGTCATCGTCGTCGTCATCTTCCTCGGAGTTCTCGGGTTCAGAATCGCGGAGCGGAGACTCCTCGACAGGAGGTAGTTCCCCGAGATCAGGCAGGGCCGCTTCTTCGTTGGAAATGATCGAGGATTGTACGAGTTTGTCCAGCTCTTGCCTGAAAATTCCTTGTAGTTTGATGGCAGCGCCGAAGATAGGGGCGGATGGGCGATTATAGACTTGAGCGTTGTGAAAGATCTGAGATACATCTTTCACAAATTCTGGGAAATTTGAGTATTGCTTCTTCTGTATCTTGCCCTGTTCAAGGTTAAATCTAAGTCTTGTTGTATGGCGATCTTGTACATACCCTGACAGTACTGAAAGCCACCGGATCGGAAATAATTTCGAAGTAATCAGGAACGGTGCGTCGGTTCGGAATGCGCTGAAAGCCTGCTGCAAGTTCTTCGCCGCTGATTGCCTGTTAGCTGTGCTTCGCGCTCTTTCTGCATTGCTCCTTACTCTTCAGATATCGTGCACAAAAACGTAGACAGACGTTCAATTAATGAATACAAGTCAGAACGCGTATCAATCACCATTTCCCCCTCCGCGTCGCTCTCAATGCAATCTGGAGTATTGTCTGCCATATTGACATCGTCGTCGCTGTGTGGAGTGGCAGATTTGCGCCGCGAAAGCGCAGAGCTGCGCCTACCAGTCATCTGGATGGCCTGGCTGAGTAGGAAGGCGAGAAGGTCACGAAGAGAAGCGCGAGAATATTAATTAAACGTTAGGTGATAAATTCGTGCGTTGCGTCGGTCCAGATGACAAACGCGTTGCAATGGCTTGAACTGTCTGGACGTGTGGAGGTGGACTGTAAATGCTTACGTAACCCAACTTTGAGACCCTCAAGGCAAGTCGAGCTTTTCAACGACAACACCGTGCAGGCCAGCAAAGCTGCAGGTTACTTGTATCTGATTTTATAAGGCATTTAGGTATGAGAAATGAATTTCAAGGATGCGGCTGACTATTAACCCGCTGCTTATGAGCTGTGCGCCTAGAGTCAAGCTTTGTCATCAAAAACTGATTGCTACGTAACGCACACCCATATTTGCTGACCAAGTTCGTGACCACGAGTTGTGTATCAACACGCTCCGATCCATTCTGCTTCTGAGTCTTTTCTACCCGAGATGAGATTTCGCTACAAGTGGCCAGGCGGGACCGGCATCATTACTCTTGGGGATGACGTCACGTTGGGGGATGTAGTGAAGGAACTGACTAGCAGAACTCTTGTTTCCAACTTTGGTATCAAATTTGGACCGCCTACTGCGATGGCAGATCTCGATATGACTGAAACCGATCAACCAGCAAAGTCGCTCGGCATTGACGGAGAGACACTGACTGTTGTGCCAATGGAGGAGCGCCGTCACCCATCGAAGCCGTCCGTCGACGAGCAACACAGTTTTCAGGCAGAAAACTGCGGAGAACAGAAGCTGGAACCTCACGAAGTTAATGTTCCTTGGGCATACAGGGAGGGCACTCTTTGTAAGTGATAAATATAAGAATGACATCGACAGCATACTAATTCCAAACCAGTGCTTCGAGTAATGCCAAGCGATAATAGCTGCCTATTTACTGCATTCGGTGGTTCCCTCCCAAAGCCAGTACGGGCTTCAAAACTACGAGAAATGATGGCCGACTACATTAAACAACACCCGCACGTGTATACCGAAGCTGTGCTGGGAGTCCCTCCAGAGGAGTATTGTCAACGCATCGTGGACCCTGACAGATGGGGCGGTGGCATTGAGTTGACCATTTTATCCGACATATTCGACATAAGAATCTGTACTTATGATGTGGAGGTTCGTATTGCCCAATCTATACAGCCTAGTCAATTGGAAACAAAGAGCATAAGCTGACAGATCACAGACCCAGATTCTTATTCCGTTCGGAGAAGGGAAACGTGACCAGTGCATTTTGGTGTATTCTGGCATTCACTACGACCGTATTTCTTTCAGTTATTCTGACTACCCATACACCAATCCGATGCTACCACCCGAGATGGACCGGACCACGTGGCCGATAGAAGATGTGGAGGTTCTTTCTAAGGCTCAGGAGCTGGTTGGGAAGCTTCACAGGGCTCACTACTTCACAAACATGGATGGGCTAATTCTGAAATGCGATGTTTCTGGATGCGGTTGGATTGGCTCAGGGCAAGTTGCGGGCCAAAAACATGCCGAAGCAACAGGCCATGGCCACCTCAGTGAAGTTGCTGATACCCAGGCAGATGCTATACTTCGCAGGTGTAATGTCCAAGGCTGTGACTTTATGGGCCAGGGAGAAAATTCTGCCAGGCAGCACTCACGAGATACCGGACACAAGTCCTATCTAGTGATTGAGGATGCGTAGCATTTGATCGCTAAGTACTTAAGAAACACGTGCATGCTTCAGAGTGCTTGTGCCCTAGCCGAATTTCTTGTCTGCGAGGGACTGAGGCTGCAAGCTGTCCAGATTTGACAAGGAGAGACTTAAAATCTCATGCTTGTTCCTCCATACCTGCTGACTCTCGGCGTACTTTCGGGCCTGTGATGCCGGTGGTGGCGGATCGGTGATTTTTGTAACCAGGTATGCCGTAGACGCCTCGGCAATTCCATATATCAATACTCCCACGAGGGGAACACGCGTAAGAACATAAAACCCAAGTCCAAAGCCAAACAAAACACCCTCGCGATTTCTGAACCAATTTCGCTTTTCATCCTTGGTAAAATGTATGCGGGAGAAATATGGCACCAGCAACTCTCGCATTAAGCTGCGGGACGAGAAGTATGTCTGCAAGAACATTACGAGACATCTTCGGGGCAAGAATACACTGGCGCCGAAAATAACAACTGCAGGTCCTATTCCAACGGCTTTCTTGAAGGTGTAGAAACTGGCAGCTGGCAGTACAAATTGACCAATCCCGGGAACATGGGATAGGGAAAAAATGGTAAGAGATATGAGGGCTTTCCGGCCAAACCTTCTCAAAAAGTTATAAGCCATGGCCCAAGCATCGTTCTTCTGGGACTTCACATTGGGAGGTCCCCCATATTGACTGAAATTCGGATAATAGAGGCCGCGAAGCTGATCCTGGTCATCGTGCCTGTGCTTTTGTGCGTATGTCAAATCAACCCAGTGAAGGGATTGCATGAACCTAGCCGGTCAGCGCGTTCCACAGTACGAGGGATAAAGCCATACAGGTTGTCTAGAGTCGGCACCATATACCGCATGAGTACCATTAGAAAGAAGGGAATTTGCAACACGTATTCAGCCACGAAGTCGAGACCATTGAGGAGAGAGTCGTCCCAAGCCGCCGATTCCAAAGGAAGAACGAACGAAAGCAGCCAGATGGTAACCTTGAGGATAGCAATCTGTATCATAGTACCTTAGTGAAAGTCTGGAGAGGCACAAAAGGCCCACACATACCGGGATGGAAACGATGAGGCGTATTGCAATGCCAATGGCAACGGCATATGCTGCCTGCTTATAGTGGTCGCTGGTGAACATGGCGGGATTCTGGAGCGCCCGATGAGCTTTCCAACGAAAATTAGTACATTATCATACTACCATCCCATCTATCTATACGGACGTACCGCCAACTAGGGTAAGCTGCATGCCTCGAAGAACAGCATTTATGTCGAAGTTGGACAGGTCCAGGAGTGCTGTGGATTTTGCATGCTGGTGAGGAGAGGTGAATGAGGCGCTGCCTACTTGAGCCGAGTCTTTCGCCATGAGAAATGAATAGATTGCGAGCGCTTTACTATTCAGGGTTGTTGGTGAGCATAGTAGAGCTCATTCAAGAGAAACGAGTCTGTAGAAAAGTCGTAGCTACTGGGTGGGATGAACATGCAGGTGCTTATGTACCTATTTAACTTTGTCGGCTTAAAAGTAAATCTACCTCCGTTAGCTAACTACCTAGCTGGGAGGTAGAGGCATGTACCGAGGTACTTCGGAATAATAGTAAGGGGGCTTAATGTAGTTCGCAGGTACTCTTAAGACAACGCGCACGTGTGTATTTAGCCATCCAAGATGTCTGTCTGTAATGCTCGACAAGCCTCCTTGTTTGCATAGTCGAGTCTTTACTAGCCATGCAAATGGCTGAATAGCTTGCACATGTGTTCTTCTTAACGACCATCCCTGAAATGCCTGGAAAGGCATTTTAACCCAGGAGGAAGAGCACCATGGAGCCGCGCGACCAGTCAAGGCTACTGAAGCGGCGAGTCGGAACTGCGCCAACGCTACTACAACCGTACCCTCCGACGCATCTTGCCGGGGAGAAACGTGAGGGAGATGTTGATACCCTATTCAAACATACGAACGCCAAGGTGGTCTCTCTCGTTGCTCTCGGCGACCAGACATTCTATTTGGAAAACAGTAATCGAGATACCATCGGGCCACGGCAGTCCCATTTTGAGAGGACAATCGCAGTCGGTTGGTTGCTTACTATAATTCCCTTCTACTTGACATTATTCTGACACTGCATGCATGCAGGCTCACTCAAGCTTTATCGAGCTCCTGGATCCGTGGCCTTCCTGAGTTGCGGAAGTGTCTTGCAGCCCATCTTGCCAAAAAGCCAGTGCTGGTGCATGGAAGAGGATGGGAGCAAATTCATCCTACAGATACGGCCACCTAGCTATTGGCGAATAGAACTCACTCTCCCATGCCGTCCTGGTAGCGAGAACAACCTTCGCGATTGTCTCGAGTCTGTTCTCCTCCTTGACAAGACCCCTTGCCCTCTCAAGGAGTCCGCGCCAATATTTTTCGCTTTGGAAACTCCACCGCCAAAGAATCGGCGCCCGTGGAAACCGCTACGCAGCTACCCGTCGGAGCCAATTCTTGCTAGGACATTGGGAGGCCGTAGCGACACCCTGTTGTTGAGCGGAGATGATCTGAAGAGTGGGACGCTTGCCGAACTGCAAGACAACGGCTCCGGTGAAAGGCCTCTCAGAGATGACTGCAATCGCGTGAATTCTAGGCCACCGTGCAGTCATATCCGAGATGAGACGGGGTCAGGTCGATCCGAGGCCACCGGCGAGCCAAGCTGGCAGATTAACATGCAGAACAACCCAAGCCTGGCATGCACGTTATACCATGCTCCACCTGGTATCGATCGGGTGAGCACTCTGTCACCGCGAGACCTTCTGGCGGTTTCCAGTGCAAGTCAGACCAACACACTGTTGCAACTGAGCGAAGAAGGGCTATCAAATGAGAAGCCACGCCTCATTGTCAATCAAGGGGCCAAGATTCAACGTCGGCATACCGTTGCCTCGAGTAGGAACGATGCAGAATTGGATCCTTCTGTCCAGAAAGAAAATACGAGCAGTGTGCATTCACAAGAGCCAAGTCGCCAGAATGAACCATCAAACACCGTCGTTTCTGCACAGTCACGACAGATGTTGTCGCAGACAACGATGCATGTCGCCACGGCCCATGTTGCGTCGCCGGTAGAGGAGAGCCGCCGTCATACCCGTTCTACATCGTCGCAGAATACTGCACGGCGACGGCCACATTACAAAGAGCCTGGCGATGTGGACAATTCGGGTGATGGAAGACGAGTCAGTGATACTCGCAACACAGCTACGTCTACAGGCACGCCGGGACCAGGACCGGGACCGCAAGCGCGACAAGCTGCTTCATTGCCAGAGTCCATATTCGTACTGCTCTATATATTTGCTCTTGTAACGTTTGTGGCAAAAATAATAAAGGCCGCGATCGTAAACTTGTGGAAGTTGGTTGAGAGTAGCGTACATCATCAGCAACACCACCAAGCCGACCATGTCCCAGATGTTGATCGCGATGATGATATATAGGCGATAGCAGTTCCTTATTAACGACAGGTAGGTAAGAAAATTCTTTTCTCTCAAAAACTAGCTAGCCGGTGTCACCCTCGTCTCCTCAGATATTCCGCCAGGTGTTGTCATCTATGGGTTGTGTATGCATGTTCTGGTCCCATTCATCTAAACACTCGAAACACGTTGGGAAAGTTGAAATGTGCCAGAATGAAAAGAGCAAGGTTTGGTACTATAATACGAAAGGTAGAATTGTAGGCGGGGTTAGTCTGGAGCTTTGAAAACCGAAAATATGGAATGGCGTTTTTGTTGGAGGGAAAGCACTTACAGGCGTCACACGTAAATAAAGGGTTCGGGGAAAAGCGACCGCTAGAGTCGTATTCAACAGGTAACGGGCAAGAAAAGGATAGCGAAAATTCTGCTATCTGTCATTATGTAAAATAAAGCTCAGCGCAGCAACTATTCCACTGCTAACTGAGCCGTTTATGTTTTTTGTTTGTTGAGCCTCCAAGGATCGAGCTCGGTGCGGAGCTACGTCGCGAGTGAAAAAAAAAACTAGATCTAGAAACACTGGAGCGGAATTACAAGTCCTTACGGCAACAAATACTATATTCACTGTGATCACTTTAACATTAACAGTTTGGCTGCGCAGCTATTTATGAATTTATGGCAGGATAGCAGCAATAATAAATCAGAAATCACGACTGGCCTTTAGAGCTCAATGTTTTAAAATTCCAACATGGCCCATTATACAATATTGGTATTTCTCGATGAAATTCAACTACCGACATTTTTTTTTTCCATATGCGCTCACTACAGTTTCTTGGAATACCAGAAACACCATCCAGCCAACACTCACGCTATTACCCCCCCACTGCTCCTCCTTCACCATTTGAGTCATCCAAACAAGGTGCCTCACCCACTGCGCCATTTCTGTAGAAACAAGGCACAAAAGAACGCGCCTTAAGCCACATCCCCATGACTCTTGAGATGTGCAAATAGCACATTGCCTTGAACGAGACGTTGGAGAGACCCTGTCAACGCTGCATCACACCACACACACTACTGAACCACCGGCACATCCATCCATCCATCCCGTCCCAAAAGAAGATGAGCATATAGCGCCGTTCGAATTAACCATGAGTCTGTTATTGTTGCATTCTTCCTCTGTGGCGCAGCTGCTTGTAGTACCCTAGCTACCTACCAACAAGTTCATTGGGACAAAGTGGGTGGAAGTACCTATGTAAATACCAAGTAATCTGGATCCGTGTCAGTAGCCAGTCTGTCTTCTACTGTCACCGTGAGGATCAAACGAATTGCGAGTCTGTTTTCTATTGTACAAATAACTAAGAATCTAAGATGTAGTACTTCTAGCAAGATTTTTAACAAATGTAAAGTTTACAGGAGCATGCGACGGGGATCTTCGATGTACTCCTTGATTTTGACAAGGAACTGCACAGCCTCGCGACCATCCAGAAGGCGATGGTCATAGGTGAGTGCGAGGTACATCATGGGCCGAATCTCGATTTTTCCGTTGACCACCACAGGGCGTTCCTTGATAGCATGAAGACCAAGAACAGCAGTCTGGGGCAAGTTGATGATCGGGGTGCCCATAAGGGAACCGAACACACCACCGTTGCTAATAGTGAACGTCCCGCCAGCCATGTCTTCAATCGTCAGCTTACCATCGCGAGCCTATTTCCAAAAAGAATTAGTGATATGACCGCCACATCATGCAGTTCGGCAACGGACCTTCTTTCCCATATCAGCAATGGAGCTTTCCACGCCGATCATGTCCATAGACTCAACATTGCGGACAACAGGTGTAACAAGGCCCTTCTCGGTAGCAACAGCGACGCTAATATCGACGTAGTCACGGTAGACAATTGTGTCACCACCATTTGGGCCCTCGATTGAGGCATTAACGGCGGGCAAGTCACGCATAGCAAGGACTGATGCACGCGCAAATGCACTCATGAAACCAAGCTTAACGCCAGTCTTTTTCAGCACATCGTCCTTGTAGAGCTTGCGAAAATCCATGATATTGGACATGTCCACTTCGTTGAATGTCGTGAGAGAAGCAGCAGTGTTTTGGGATTGCTTGAGACGTTCTGCGATACGCAATCGCATGCGGTTCATTTTAACCTGCCGAAGAAACATTAGTATTATGAGTTGAATACACAGTCTCCAAACATACTCGTCGTTCTTCGCGACTGCCAAGGCTAGGTCCGGAATCGGAAGTCTGGACCGACGAGCTCTTGTCCGCTGCAGGCCGTTGAGGAGTATACTGCGTGGCGGCTTCTGACCGCGGTTTCGCGTCTTGCTTGGCTTCCTGCTTGGGCTCGAGTTTCTTTTGCTTCTCGGATGGCTCTGGCTCAGCTGCCGGCTTCGCCTGCTCCTCAGCTTTGGGGGGGTTTTCGTTCTTGGGAGTTGGCGACCCGCCGGCTTCAATGCGAACCAGATCTTGTCCAACCGTGACCGTGTCTTCTTCATTCACGAAGAATTCTTTGATGGTACCGGCTTCCGTAGCATTAACGGCGACATCAATCTGAAGGACTCGGTCAGCAATGCGACTTGGCGAGACTGAATTATGTTACCTTGTCCGTTTCAATAGTCGCGATTTCTTCGTCCAGTTCAACATAGTCGCCAATACTTTTTGTAAATTGCTTCAGAGTCCCTTCAGAGATAGACTCTGCCATTTGCGGGACTTGAACAATCTTGTCCGCATAGGTACGGACTGTCTGCATTACGCTGGGGAGCATCATAGCAATCGGTTGGACTGCATGGCGTCGGTGAACTTGGCACATGGGCACCAATCGCACCGCGGTTGTCAATCGACGTGACAGCATGGTTGTAATTTGATACGCCTGTTCTGGACAGACCTGTTGAAGGTTGAAGGCAATGGACAACTACTTAACCGCACTTCGGTGTGACCCAAAGGAGGTCCCCACAAGCATCAAGCTCCCTGGTGGAAGAAAACGGTATATCACGTGATTCAGGCGTCTTTCAACTGACAAATGACAGCTGTGCCAGAGGAAGACGCACCCACCAAAGGCGACAGACAACGGCGCCATTGAAATTTTACAAAACGGTCGTGCAATATATCGGATTGCGTAGTCTAGATGTTGAGAAGGCGACACGAAGTAATTTAGTGGTACAATGTGCGTTGCTTGAGCAAGTCTAATACAACAACGCGCCTTATCATCTATTATGTCGCACCACCACAACTTCGTGTGGCTTACTAAGCCGTATAGTGCTGCATATGGTGCCACGAAGTCCGGCGACTAAACATGCCAATTGGAGCCTTGCGCCTACTCACCGAACCTTCAGCCATCATAAATTATCAACACCTAGTTGATCAAGAGCTTCAATTGTAAGCCAGCGTCGCGGAGAGGTCAATTCGTGCGCAGCAGGCCCGATTGCAGCTGCTTTGACGACCCGCTTTCCACGAGGGTCCAAACGAACAAGAGCAGACGAGGAACATCATGTCAACACGACAGGCCGCACTGTTCGTACTGAGCCAGCCTTCCCTTGGGGCAACGGTCATATTTCTCTAACAAACGTGTTGCCCAACGATAGATCCCTATATCGCAGATCGCTGCGACTCGCCCTTGACTGGGCTGTCCAACGGCAACTCTGGCGAGGCCAGGCGCTGTACATCCGATCGTTATTCGAAGCGAATCGCCATGTCACCGATCCTAGACAACAACGAGTGTGTTGTTCCACTCAATATCGAACCTTCTGCGCAGTCTAACAACTTGCTACAGGCCCTTCTGTCCGAAACCGAAAAACTGCTCAATGGCTGGAAGCATCCCGATCCTTATGTTCCGCCAACTGCCCCCGGAGGTACGCGCTTGTTGCACAGAGACAACCCACTGTCGACCTAGGAGAGGTAACATGCTTACGTTTTGCAGGATCTAAATACGAGAGGAACTTGCCATCACCGGTTTTGGATCGTACGTTTCTGTGGCCAGTTAAATAACCAGCTCTCCAGTCCACTAACAGCAAACTACAACTACAGCACCACCGCACTCGGCGAACGGGCATTGATACCAATGCACTAGCAATTTCGCTCGCCAAATTGGGATGTGGAGAGGCGGCTAGGAGGACATCTGCAATTTTGAAAGCTTGACACTGCTGCCAGCTGTGCAGCTTCTAGCTAAGATAATACAGCCTGAATTTACAAATTTCATCTCCGACTCTAACGGATGTTCTGTGGCTGAAATTGTATTTAAACCCCGCACGTTTTCCTCTGGGCATCGCCTAGAGGGAAACGTATACGCAACCTGGACAAGTGCGAAATGTGCATTAAGATTCTTTTGAAAATAGATGTGTAATCTCATTCATGACCATAGCCTTGGGGATTATTGTACAACCCTGAGCGCATATAAAAACAACCGAAAACCCGGAACCGTGACCCCTGTCATTGCAACCCAAACGAACCATCGCAAGAAAGCAAAAGAAATTGACCCATTTACAGTTCCTGGCTGGCGTTCTTGCCGCTCTTGCCTTTGCCAGTCTTCTGGGGCAGAAGGTCTGGTGCGAGTTAGCATCATCCCGTGTATGGTTTGCACCGATGTGTCCAGCTTGAAACTTACTCTGATGAATGTTGGGCAGGACACCGCCTTGTGCGATGGTGACGTGCCCCAGCAACTTGTTCAACTCCTCGTCATTGCGGATGGCGAGCTGCAGGTGGCGGGGAATAATACGTGTCTTCTTGTTGTCACGGGCGGCGTTGCCAGCGAGCTCGAGAATTTCGGCGGCGAGATACTCGAGAACTGCGGCGAGATACACAGGGGCACCGGCGCCAACACGCTGGGCATAGTTACCCTTGCGAAGGAGACGGTGGACACGGCCGACGGGGAAAGCCAAGCCAGCCTTGGAAGAACGGCTAGAACATCGTCAGCGACTTGGGGTGTGCGTGCGCGAGAACCAGAAAACACGTACGACTGGGCGTTCTTGGAGCCAGAGGCCTTGCCACCAGATTTGCCACCACCGGTCATTTTGGTTGATTTGAATAAGGATTTGAAAGTTGAAGAGTTTGTTGATTTGGTCGAATAGGACGACGGTGAGCAGGCTGCTGTTAGATGAGTTGCAGAGAGATAATTGACGGTACGCTGCACACTGGCGGGGGCACGGAGGTTAAGTACTTTTTGGCGCGTTTGCTACGTGATCTGGGATCACCCGCGCTCAGAAAAAGGTAGCCACAACGTGACGTTAAAGCTAGTCCTAAACAGGAACACAAGCGTAAAAAATAGTAAACATACACTCAGGGCAACGCAATCTACCCCTTGCAAATAAATTAAACAGCTCTCGCTCGCTCCATGTCCGTACGCCCAGCCGCCTGACTTCTCTCTTTACTCGAACTTCGGTCCCGGAAAATGCGTGTTGTTGTTTCCTTGACGCGCAACTTGCTTAGATCAGCCGAGGTCTGACCAAGTACCATCGAGGAAACTATGTTTTGATTTATCAAAACCTTTTTATCCTTTTTTGTTTATTTGATCCCATATTTTCGATGCAGTTGTTAGCCGACTTTTCATGGCCAGGAAGGCTGTCTCGCTATTCGGAGTATCGCGAGGATATCGGTACTATACATAGAACACTAAAGGTGCACCGATGTAAAGTATGTGAGGCAGGTGTGCTAATCCTCGGAAATTACAGTTTTTCAAGTATCTGAGATAGTTATCGCGAGTAGCCTCATGCGTACAAATATCAAGGTAAAACACAGGCAAGACAACGGAATATTGCTAGCTATGAGTCACTAGTTATAAAAATGTACTCTCCATAGATTACCAAAGTCTCCAGCGAACATCGTTAAGCATGGAGCCGATCCATTGTACGCAGCTCCGGTAAGGCGATCGTTGAACGGTTCCCCAAACTATGTGCGCCGAGACGACGTGTTGTTAGCTGGTAATTGACCGAATGCAGCGCAGATCTAACGGCGATAAGGACGCGATCGCGCCTTGAATAGCTGTCTCCATCAAGCCTAACTCGCAGGGGCGCGTGTGAGGGAATGCCGTTGTGGTGCAAACCGAAGCGCTGGTCCAATCAGAATTCAGGCCCAGAAAAAACAAAACATAAAAAACGCGCGACACGGGGCGGGTTGAGTGAGCTTGAAATCACCAGCCAGAACAGGTAGAAGCAGAATGTGGGGTCACTTGGAGGGCTTCAGCCAACCACATTTCAACTTCTGCCAGTGGCCACTAGCTCAACCACCTGATTTAGCTAGATCACTTCAGGCCTCGTCGCCCATCTCATTGACCACCTCCCCAGAGCAATCAGTAACCTGGCACCACTGCGCGTCACCCAGCTACAAAAACCCAGCCCGCCCCCCAACCGTTCTCCCTCCGCCATCAACTCTTGCAATCATCCGCTGCCTAACTCGTGCTTTTGACCACAGTCAAACAAAATACTCAAGTTCTTCCTCGGTCTTTTTTCTTCCGCCTTATATCATCAAAATGCCCCCCAAGGCCGCTGACAAGAAGCCCGCCGCCAAGGCTCCCGCCACTGCCTCCAAGGCGCCCGAGAAGAAGGATGCCGGCAAAAAGACAGCTGCTTCTGGTGACAAAAAGAAGCGCTCCAAGACCCGCAAGGAGACATACAGCTCTTACATCTACAAGGGTATGCTTTCAGGCGCATCGCGTCACGTTTTGCGTGCGTTTTGCTAATGTTGTTTCCAGTCCTCAAGCAGGTTCATCCCGACACTGGTATTTCCAACCGTGCCATGTCTATCCTGAACTCGTTCGTCAATGGTGAGAGCTTTCTGTCTATTCGTTTGTGCTCATACTAATTTGTTCAGATATCTTTGAGCGCGTCGCTACCGAAGCCTCCAAGCTTGCTGCCTACAACAAAAAATCCACCATCTCATCGCGCGAAATCCAGACCTCCGTCCGTCTCATCCTGCCCGGTGAACTAGCCAAGCACGCTGTCTCTGAGGGCACCAAGGCCGTCACCAAGTTCATCTCTTCCACAAAATAAATTTTGGCTGAGGTTTGATTGCTGGTTTTCTGTTACGGTGTCATTTGAATTTTATTATATGCGTGGCATCAGGGTCTCATGCTTTTGAGGATCTGCGGGCTGAAAGCCTTGCCGCCGTTGGGTTTCTTAATGCGTTACGGATGGTTTGCTTTATTGGGGGCAATGTCTTCACGGTCAATGGGGTTTTGCGGTTGTACAATAAATTTCGAGAATAGGGTCTCGAGGCAATGAATTCGTGCACATGATCATTTCAACGTTATTATGCCCTTTTTTGCGTGACACAGTCCCTTAGCCCAATCCAGCTTTGGATCTCTTCATGGTTTGCGTGACAGGGAGAAGTATTCCCTTGTTGTCAGCTGAGCCCAGTGCCGTTCCAGTACTCCATCCCATCTTCTCGAGTATGGCTCTGCCGCGATTTTCCATGCTGAGCTCTGGAGCAGACGCTCCAACGATCTCGCCATCACGGTAGCTTGCTTCAGCATATCCGTTGCGTGATGAAAATTGCCCCCGCGAGCTCTTGCCTTTATAATCGAGCCGGGGAAAGTATCGACGCTGGATTCGTCTAATAGCCAAGTCAAAGACTTCTTCATCAAACTTTGCTGTGCGCTTTGTGCGATGCAGTGTCGGTCGGCGCTGGTCAGCTTTGCCAATAGATTTCGATTTCATGTTGAATGTATTAGCCAGCTCGTGGATCATCTTTCTAGCGCGCTTGTCCATTGGCGGGAGGCAAATACTGCAGCAAAGTGTAAGTTCGTGTAATGCTCAACTCGGTATAGGACTCTGTGTATTTTACCTGTCATCAATGCCCATGAGGAATTTCTGGAGTTCGTCTGCAATCTGCTGAAGGCTCATGCCTTTGGGATACTTGATGCGCAGATCTTCAGTATCACTGCCTATCCGATCCATCGCTCGTAGCTGCTCGCGCTCTTTCTTCCGCCCGGCCTTTCTGAGGCGGTCGCTGTGCCATGCTGCTTGAAGTCTGTGTTCTGTCTCAGGGTCGAGGTCGGCGAACCTAAGATCAAGCTTCTGTTTTGTACCCTTGCTCTTTCTCCGCCGAAGACTCGGACGCTCCCAGTCCATAAGGTCGAGATCGCTATAATCCTTGCCGCTTTCTCCTGAAGTCCAGCCTGGGGTATGTTGCTTCAGCTGTTTGGCCATGATAGCTTCAACCGAGTGCTCAGCTGCGTCATTGTCGTCATCACTGGAGTCTTCACTGGCTTCGCTCTGGTCATCGGTCTCTACTGTAACTACTGTGGTCTGTAACAGACCGCGCAGCTCGTCATTTTCGCGCATGTTCGTAATGTAGTCAGCTAGCATCCCGTCGTCGTCATCTTCGGCATCGATTACGGTTCGTTTTGCCCTCACTTGCTTGCCGCCCCTTCTCCCGCGTCTTTTTTTTTTCGTCGCATTATTGACCTCTCTTTCTATTTGTTGCTCAACAACGTGTATTTCCGTGCGAATCGCCTCCATATCTATGGCGTCGTTTTTGATGTTTAATCTGCCTTTGAACAGGATGATTTCACCTTCGCTGTCGCTTCTTTCTGTGTTAAGTATTGCTTGTTCCTGTGCTTTCTGTGTTTGCGGTGTTGATTCTTCGGTTCTTGTTTGATTCAGGTCTGGCGAGCCGCGGCTAGTATCAAAGTAGAAGAGGGTATTCTCTAGTCCGCTGCTCGACATGGCTCCCGGTCCAGGTTCCGGGCTGCATCTTGTTGCCTCGTTTTGGTGTTGATCTGTCTCCATTTCCACTTTCAGCGCATTGATAGTCGGTGTTGTATTATTTTGATGCTTGTTGGATTCTGTGTATTGCTGCGCTTTGAGTGGCTCGCTCATTCCGGCACTTATGAACGAGATTGGCATGCGCCGAAGTTTTGTGGCCTGGCTCCAGAAGGAGTGGTCTTGTTGACCGGTTTGTCGTGCTTCATCGGCGAGCGTGAAGCCTTCTGCATCGTGGTTAGTCAGTGATATGGGCTCATTTGGGTAACGATAATTACTTGTTGGCCGCATAGTCGGCTCTGCGCGGGCTTCCGGTGCTCTTGCTGTATGGTGTGCCGGACTCATGCCTCCTTTCTTTTTGGTCCTGCTCTTCCTCGCCATCCTGTACGCCGGGTACTGGGTGCTTGCGTTGTCGGTCTCTGTACCTCTCTGGTCACAGTCATTTGGCGGAACCAGATTGGCGTTTTTCCTGTGGCCTTTGGCGGTCTCCTGCGGGGCGACACAACGGCTGGGTGGACGCCAGCTACCCTGTACATCCGCACTACGGTCGTGCTGCGCGTGCGCTGTGTGTAATCGCTGTTCGTTGGTGTACTGTTTCACTATGGTTCGTTTAAATCGGCGTTGCGTGAATGTTCTTCACGTTTTTTGGCGTCAGTATTATTCTTGTGGACGCGGATTGAGTTAAGTTGCTGGCTCACATACAGTAAGTCCGGTCGTATTTACATAGTAACTACTACAGTAGGAAGGTGCTAAAAGTCACGTACCTAGTGTATATAGGTACTAGCTGACTAGAAGGTCGTTTGTATGAGGGCTAGGTGGGTGGTACCTACAATGAAGCAGGTAGTGTCACGGGTCAAGACCACCCCAACTGCCTGCCATCTGACCCGCCTCCTAACATATAACAACATCATCTACCACACATAATATACAGACCAGCCGCCGCTCATCACGACCACGCCACGGCAAATACACAAGCGCAGCGCACACGAAACCATGGAGTCCACGATGGCCAGCGTAGACCTCGGTCGCTACCGCAAGATCGTACAACTATTCTGGGATCCCGAGCCATCAAATGACCCATTTCTCGACCAACCAGTATGGTGTCTCGGTCAACCATACACGCTGCAAAAGGGCCAGAAGCCACGGTCGAGTGGCCAAGGGCACAATAGCAACACCGTTGGCAAATACACGACCGATACGGTGGCGACAACACCGGATCAGAGCCAGGTAATAGACGTGCCCCCAAGCAACGCGCCGGACACCCCACCACAATCCACGGGGGGTAGCTTTTCGTCCATTGGTCGAAAGGAAAGAGATGACGGCAACGGGTGGCCGCAGAAGTTCGTCACAGACTTTGAATCCAGATTCTGGATGACATACAGGAACGAGTTCAAGCCAATACCCAGATCAATCGACCCCAAAGCCGCGTCATCGATGTCGCTGCCTATGCGAATCAGATATCAACTCGGGGACCAAGCGGGGTTTTCATCCGACAGCGGATGGGGTTGTATGATACGATCGGGCCAGAGTCTACTAGCGAATGCTATTGGCATGGTCCGACTCGGCCGAGGTTAGGATTATCGACCCTGTACCATCCATCACCCATACTGATCGAGTATAGAATGGCGCCGGGGTCAGCGCAAGGATGAGGAAGCTGAAATACTGCGGATGTTTGCAGATGACCCAGCGGCGTCATACTCCATCCACAACTTTGTCGAGTACGGCTCTTCCCGGTGTGGCAAATATCCTGGAGAGTGGTTTGGACCCTCAGCCACATCACAATGCATTAAGTACGCACCGAACCAGATCGAGATGAACTAGTGCTAACAGAAGACACATCAAGGGCATTGACCGACAAACACGAAACGGACATGAGAGTGTATATGACAAAGGACAGCCCCGATGTATACGAGGATAGTTTCATGGCCACGGCGAAATCCGACAACGGTACATTCAAACCGACTATCATCTTGATCAGCACGCGGCTTGGCATCGACAAAATTACGCAAGTCTATTGGGAAGCATTAATCTCGGCACTACAAATGCCGCAATCAATCGGCATCGCAGGGTAGGAGAGAAAGAATAATGACATCTGTTAAACGCCGTAGGAGCCATGCTGACGTCCGAAATCACAGTGGTCGTCCCTCCTCGTCACATTACTTCGTCGGCTCGCAAGGGAATTTTTTGTTCTATCTTGACCCGCACCACACAAGAGCGGCACTGCCGTACAAAGAGAATACAAATGACTATACCGCAGAAGAGATAGACAGCTGCCACACGTCGAGACTAAGACGGCTCCATGTGCAGGAGATGGACCCAAGTATGCTGATTGGGTTCATCATAAGAAGCGAGAAAGAGTGGGAAGAATGGCGATGTGGTATCAAATATGTACAAGGGAAGGCTATCATACATGTTGCCGACCACGATCCTAGGCTGCAGAACAAACCGGAAGGTAGAGAAGGGGCCATAGACGAGGTTGAAATCCTGAGCGATGACGACACGGGCAATGAAGCATAGGCCAGAACCACATGAGTACAGAGCAGTAATTTCTCGGTCAACCCGAAATATATTTCTAGTATGTTGATGTTTTGGCAGGCACAACCTACTGGGGGTGCATTGTGCGCGGAGTGAATCTGCCACAGCCGGTCCATACTTGAATGAACCCTCCGACCAACACTAACGTGGTAATTGTATAGGTAGGGTTCTACCTACCCGTTCTTCTTCCTAGTCTTGGGTATCTCGCCCCGAGGAGCAGCCGCATGACCCTCGGTCCGTATATGGGCGAAGAGTTTTGTGCGAGAATCAAACTCCTCTCTACAGACAGCACATGAGTGCTACCGAGAGAATGTCATCAGTAGAAGGCACGGTCATGAAAAAATATGGCACTGTACATACATTGGAGGTTGTATTGGTTTGTGCAGCCGCGGCCTTCCTTTCGCGTTTCGCTTTTGCCTTCCCGACTTTCCTCGGACGGTCTCCCAATCCGATGTCCATGGCGGAAGTAGTGGCCGATAGGCCGTCAATGCTATGACTATGTCGTGGCTCGGGGGCGGCGGTATCGACTGGCTGACTATTTACCACACGGTTCACAACTGCTTCCCTCGGCGCGTAGTCATCATCGTCCGCCGAGGAAGGGGCCGACTGGTGTGACCCGCAATTGATATCGGTATAGGCGTGACTCGAAATTGGGGAGCGCGTGCCTGCCTGCTCCGGGCTCGACAAAGCATCTGAGAAGTCACCGTCCTGTAAAGGAGCTTTTGTATCGCCAGCTTGCGGCGAGCTCCCATTCAGCTGTAATTCAACGCCCTCTTTCCTCATCTGCCATCGTAACTGTTGCACAGCCTTCAAGTGCTTCTTACTGCGCTCGTGAGCTTCAAGTTGCTTCTCACTCCTGAAGTTTTTGTCACAGACGACACACTCCAATATTTCCACCTCAGACTCAACTTCTGACAAGGAAAATTCTTCGCCAGAGTGGCTTTCTCGTGACGCGGCCCAGTCGGGTAGCTGATAGTTTGCCATACGCTCCTGATTTGCGGCACGATCTCGTGCAGCTTGTGCGGAGGCGGCTACGCGTGATGCGGCTTGTCGTTGTGATTCTGTCTGAGTATTGGGGGTGTATCGCGGGTCCCGTTTCCTGACAAACGTCACAAGAAACCGGACTGCATCATTGAATTCGCGAGCCGCGTCTTCGCGCAGCTTTTTGTTCGCTTTGTCCATCAATCTCCGGGTATGCCTGTCCGGCGCATCTGATAGTCGGTACTTGTCCTTCCATGCGAAAGTTTTTTTTGTGGCAAAACCCGCCCAGGAAGTGTAGAAGGGCTTCACAATCTCGTTATAGGAATCCTCTGCTTGACCAAATGTGGCGTAACAGGTGGCATCGATGTTCTCCTGTTCCGCGGCTACTTCTTCCTCCAAAGCCAAGTGCTCAAATGTCTCTCTAGCAATAGTGAAGAAACCGATGGGATCATCACTGAACGGGACGCTTGAATTAAATTTCCGTATGAGGCTCATGATCTCGTCTGCTGATGTTATGCGAACATTTCTGAATGAGGTCGGCTCCGTCCCGTCCTCTGCGATGTCTTGACCACCGAGAATAGCATCTCGATGTGAATCGTACCACGCTCGTTCGTGGGGATCTGACAAGATTTCATACGCAGACTGTAGCTCGGCAAATTTTTGCGTCGCAGCGGCAGCATCTCCGAAGTTTCTGTCCGGATGGAGCTCCAGTGCCCTTTTCCTATAGGCTTTCTTGATGCTGCAGGTCAGTCAGTTAGTTGATGTGAGTAATGATGTCCGGATATGTCAGCAACCTACTCTGTCTCGCTGGCGTCGCGGCCAACGCCAATGAGTTCGTAATAGCACGTTTTAGTGGCGGTCGAGTTGGTTTCCGAATACCCCTGCGACGTCGACTGAGCGGCACCCATTTTTACGGGCGACGTCGAAGTCTTTTTTCAAGATGTCGTGTAAGTTGCGAGGCTGTACAAAGCAAGTCGCGTTGATTTCCTCAACAACACTCTTCTCGCAAGCGGGATGTTTCTTGGCACAGAGAGTACGTTAAAGGTCGGCAGCCAAGGTATGACTCTTTATATCCCCACCCGCGCTAGACCCCCGTGCAGTTCTAGGTACCCTTCGTCGCCGCAGCTTATACAAATGCGAGAATTTGACCCTATGCTTTTCTTCTTTCAAATCATTATTTTGATGACGTGGTATTTATCCAATTCATGTTCGGTTGTGGGACTGATTTGCTTGTGGCCCAAGCGTGAGGTGTTCGTGTCACGCGTTACATTGCAACAGCAAGAAGCCTGTGTTGTGTGGTAGGTATGGACTGGGCTGTGGAGCGACCTTACCAGAGCTATCCAAGTCACAAGAATAAATTGACCAAGTACCTAATGGGTGGTACTCATGCCCATCTACTGGGCCAAATGCAGCCCATCGGACGACTCTCCTACAATTTGATAAATGGAACTCAGCATGAAGACTGAAAATCAAACAGGATGCTATCATAATTGTTGATGATACCTTCGTGTACAGGATCCTGTGGGACTCTTGAGTAAGGTCCGCCCAAAAATCCACTGTGATCCATTTAACATGGTACTTGGAGGTACCGATTACAAGTGCATACAGGTACCTGGTACCATCAGTACAGGGAGCACAAACGTGTCGAGTGGTTAGTGCCACGCCGTTGATCAAGGGCCACGAGATGCCGTTCACAAGCTGCCATAACCAACCCGTCAGTGACTTGCGCCACTTTGAACGCAAAATGCGAGATCAAGATTCGAGTCCTAGCAAAGGCATCTCACCAACATCAGGAAGCTGACTAGTGTCTCCTCGTGGATCTGGGCAGGATGAAATTTGCACACGATTTTAAGCAAAATCTTGCCAGCCAGGGTAAGCGCGCATGCATGTTCCAGCCCTGCATTGTCCCAGCCTCTAACCGCATCACGCGCAGATTTTCCACAACACTGGGTTGAACGAGCAATTCCCTACAGCCAATTGAAGAAATGCCTTAAGAAAGTCCAACGCGAACTTCAAGACTTGGGTTTGGACCAGGAAACCCTGCGCACTCTTCTGACTGCCGAAGAAACGGCACCAGTCGCTCTCCAGTATAAACTACGGGGTGAGATTCGAAATACTTACCTATGTACCTCTGCTCAATGCCAATCATCATATAGTGCTAACTCAGTACTTTTAAAACCGCAGAGTCGGGATCCAATTTCGTACGCCCCAAGCTCACCGTCAATGTCCACCTTCGTAACGGTGTCGCCGTTGACGCCTCTTTGACTTCAACCTCAAGAAGCTTCCTCGAGAAGCTGGCGGGCGAGATTTTAGACGAAAATACACGAGAATCATTAGCTCAAATACGAGCGAGCCGACAAATCGATCACGAGACTACTACCGACTCGAGCAATGGTGACAGCAATGGTGACAAGAATGGTGACAAGAATGGTGACAATGGCAACTACGAAACCATCCAGGTCCCGCTCGTATTTGATGGCAAATTCTTCGACATGCTACAATCTGATGTCAACGAGCTGGACGCCTTGCAAGCAGCCGAGCAAAAGCAATTGATTACTGAGATTACTCAGCTCTCAAGAGAGGTTTCCGCCGCATCCCGGCCCAGTCGCTTCTACAAGAGCGATCTGGCGCGCTGGCGTGAGATTTTTGAATTATATTTAGACTCGAACGTCTTCTTCGCGACTCAAGAATGCGACCATGGCGCAAGAAGCAGTCAAAGAGCTCTTAAACAACTTCAATGGTTCCAGAATGAAGTTGAGAATCGCAATCTGGCACGCAAATTCAAAGTGCCACAAAGTATCCAGGCCTTCTCCAGGTTTTTGCAGCTCAATGCTAGCCTGCTTAAGAATCTTCAATTTGAGGAGCTCAACAAACTTGCCGTATCCAAGATTCTAAAAAGTAAGTGGCCCAATAATGCAAGCTACTGCTGAGACTCCATCGCTGACATTTCCGTTTCAGAGTTTGATAAGAGAACGGCGCTTGGCGTCTCTAAATCGTTTCCGACGGTGACACTCTCCAAAGGCCTTCTTGCTGGTAGCATTGCCAAGGATGTGTGTGCTTCCATGTCTAAAGAGCTAGTTTCAGTTGTACCGCAGATCAACGACTACCTGTGCCCAGTCTGCTTCTCTGTGGCTTATAGGCCTGTAAGGCTTGATTGCCAGCATGTGTTTTGTATCAGATGCATAATCAAGATACAGAGGCGCAAGGAGACCAATTGCCCGCTCTGCAGAGCTGATGTGGTGATGTCTGCATCTGCCGGTGAGACCTTTGCTTGCGCTCGTGCCGGAACCCCTCTTTTGCTAATGATGGCAATAGACAACCTCGACCATCAGTTGGAAAAGTACCTGGAGAAGTATTTTCCGAAGGAGGTGAAAGAAAAACAGAGGTCGAACGACATAGAACGCGGTATTGAAGATTATGGACCTGGTTACAAGCATCAGGACTGCCTTGTGATGTGATTAGGGAGCATGCAAAGAAGCGTGTCAAGCCCACCACTTTACTTACCCCCAAGAACGATTAGAGGATACATTTTCCATCACAATAGAACGAAGGCTGCTAATGGTCTAGCATTGTTTATGACTATAGTTGAGCGCAAGCATCGGTTATAATTGGGTTTATCGATAATGTTGAAATGAGTAGTAATTATACCCACAGTTTTTCTCTCTGCCTTTTACGCACTTGTCTTGTTGATGATCACGCTCATCTTCTTGTGCATTTACTTTGAGGCCTTTTCCGCTGCTTCAAGAGCTCTGCGAAAGATGTCGATGAGCACATCTTTGTCCTCGAGCCCGACACTGACGCGTACCAAGTCTGGATCTACCCCAAACTGCGCCGCCCAAGGGAGTTCAGTGTAGTGAGCCAATAAAGCGTATGGAGAGCACAATGTGAAGTTTGTGCCTAGACTTGGCCCCTTTGCGATATCCATCTCGTCATAAAAAGCTTCCGCACTGGCTTGCTGATGAAAGACAACGGACAGCAGGCCGCCGTAGCCACCGTGTGGTAGACGGCAGCGCTCGTAGTGATCTCGTGACGGGTTCAACTTTGGGTAGAACAGGTCTTTTACCAGATGGTGACCCCGTAGCAGATCACAGATAGATTCGGCATTTTCGTTGACTCTTTCCACCCGGCTTTGGAAGTCTCGGCTATTCCTCTCCATAAAGATTATGTCTTCCGGCCAATAGTTGTCCTCGATTACACTGTCCATTGCGGTTTTCAGCAGAGTGTAGTATTTGCTGCCGGGGTTTAGAACAGCGCTTCCCCCCATCACATTGGAATCTCCGGAGAAGATTTTCGTGAGGCTACTGACCACAATATCGGCGAACGGAAGAACGTTGATGTTTGCAAATGTACCAATGGTTTCATCCACAACAACCGCGAAATCGAAGTCATTTGCAAGTTTGCGGATTCTTTGCAAATCTGGACTGGACAGAAGAGGATTGCCGGGAAACTCACAGAAGAGAGCCAACGCACGTTCCCCCTCCTTCAAACGAGCCTCAAGCTCTTCTAAATCCGAAGAAGAGCCATTTCCGTAAAAAATGCAACCAGGACCAAACTTTTGCAGAATTTTCAAGGTATCAACATAGGGAAACCCAAAGTTGACACTCTGGAGCTGACCTCTGGCGGCGAGCAATGCACGATGTGCGTTGAAAATTGCATTCATACCGGAAGGAAAGAGGTATATTTCGGACTCGGTCAAATTTTTGGTGCGTGTAGATGAAACCATGCACTCCGGAACTGTTTCTGCTGTTAGGTCAACTTCCCCGACCAGCGAGCCTGCGATTCGGCGACGAATTGCCGATTTGGCCTTTTCGGCCAGCATTAGGTCCAAATTTCTACCAAAACGCTCTTCAAGAAACCTAGAGCTTTCCTTGCTATCACTGGAAGCCGCAGGAAGGGGTTTCGTAGCGGGAAGTGCGGTTTCATCGATAGAGTTTGTACGTTGGTACCGCTTTGGGCCTCGCGATGGCTTCATAGCCATCTCGCGAAGCCCATTTGCGAATTTACTCGGTATTAAGATACTGGCACGTAGGAGGTCATGACAGAACTCTGCGCGTCGACTTGATACGCCATCACCGGTGTGTTGCCAATACTGCTTCGCGAGTCCAAAGGCATGTGCTGGGAACATTGCCGCAGCGATGGTGGATGGCAGGCCGCTCAGGATTGGGGAGGTGGTTTCAGAGAGACTCAGTTCAAAGGTCATTAAACTGAGTTCGGTTGATAGCGTCTCAGGTGCCCTTGCGCGCACAAAGTCCAGACACCGCTTCGCAGCTTCTGGTGTGGCGAAAAGCATTGCTTGTTGGTCTTGCTTTCCATATCGAGTGGCAATGACGTTGGCCAACTCGGAAATACTCTTGTGGATAAAGAATCTATGGAATCAACAGTCAGTTTACTGTTACGGTCCGATTGACGCAATCATACCTAGGATAGCCAGTAGTCATGCGACTAACAACCCATGATTCACCCTCTTCATAGCCGATGTTCGATTTCCAAGTTGGCAGCGATACACTAACAGCCTAGAATGGTTGTAAGTACATCGCCTTGGTCGGACACCATTTCAACGAGGCCATCTCACTCACA
This sequence comes from Cordyceps tenuipes, assembly GCA_025583755.1. Lineage (NCBI taxonomy): Eukaryota > Fungi > Ascomycota > Sordariomycetes > Hypocreales > Cordycipitaceae > Cordyceps > Cordyceps tenuipes. The sequence goes on along the minus strand of JANZYN010000006.1, from coordinate 276,644 downwards.
TGTGCCGTATCTGGCGGTATGGATTCGCCCAGCTCTATCGAAGGCATCCTTATGTGAGCACCTGCGATTATGCGGTGCACGATCGAGTCCTGAGTTTTCTTTCAAGTCGCTTGCTACAAGCTTCAAGTACTAAGGTAACTTTGTGTGAGAGTTCAGTGACCGGACGTTTTGAGTCGAATATGAGTGTAGAAATTTAGCGCGACGCCGAGGATCGGACCTGGTAGGAGGTGAGTGCGCGGGTGGGTGGATCTCAGGACCTTGTTCCAGTTTTTAGTTTCACGGAATAACAGAAACAACGTTTTGTGTAGGGCGGTACACCAAATGTATTACTGAAAATAAATAAATGAAATGATCCAATGGAGGAGTGAACTTGAGATCCTATCTTTACATAGCAAATAAGCAACGGTGGCTTGAAGCGATTCGGCGACCAAACTTAAGCAAAGGCATCAGCAAAAGCTATTTGGCTCCGACGCAGCTAATGCTGTCACTCGGCGCCACACTTCGAAGGTCATCGTCCCAATTCGCGCGACTGCTTCCAACATGGCTACCAGGTAGTGGAATATTCGGCGGGCCGTCGCCATAATTGGTACCAGCATAACTGGCAGGCAATGGAAAGTGTCGGGCTGAGACCCGACTATTGCGATCGCCAAACCCACTGCCACCACCCACGCAACTGCCCGGCAGGGGGACATTTCGCGCAGAAACACGGCTGTGCGAACCCTCAGCACCGGTAGTATCCCTATGGCTCGTGGAGGAGGATGCCTTGATCGTGGATACATGGCTGACCGTATCGAAAAACTCGCTGGTACCTACCCGACTACTGGGAAGCAGGACATTCCGAGCTGAAACTCGGCTGCGCTTATCATCGCCGTGGTCGGGGCCAGTGCAGACGTCCGTTTTCTTCGAAGACACATCCGTCTTCCGAGCTGACATATCCCCTTTTCTCGAAGAGACGTGGGTGACTGAATCGAAGAACTCGCTTGTACCTACCCGACTAGCAGGGAGCGGAACTTCTCTTGCTGAGCCCCGGCTGCCTTTATCGTCGGCGTTGCAGTTATGACTAGTAGATACATTCGTCCTTTTTGCAGAAGAATGGCTTTGTGTGTCGAAGAACTCGCCGGTGCCTGCTTCGCTAGGAGGCAGTGGGAACTTTCTTGCGGAAACACGGCTGCGCCTGTCCTCGGCGTTGTAGTCATTCCTAGCGGATATGCCCGTCATCTTTGTAGAAGAATGACTTTGCTTGTCGAAGAAATCGCTTGTGCCTGCTTGACTAGGGGGTAGGGCAACATTTCTTGCCGAAACATGACTGCGCTTATCTTCACCACTATGGTCGGTAGACACACTTTTCCCATCAGGGGAGCAGCTTTTCACGTCGAGGAACTCGCTGGTACCCGCGACACTTGGAGGTAGAGGGACATTTCTCGCCGAGACGTGGCTATGTTTATCGTCACTACTAGGTCGAATAGTAGACACACTTTTCCTAGTAGAAGCGCGGCTCTGGGTGTCGAAGAACTCGCTGGTGCCGGCGACGCTAGGGGGTAGTGGAACGTCCCTTGCAGAAATATGGCTGCGTTTATCGTCGCTGCTAGGGCGTACCGTAGACACGCTCTTCCTATCAGAAGCTCGGCTTTGTGTGTCAAAGAACTCGCTGGTACCAGCGACACTAGGAGGTAGTGGAACGTCTCTTGCGGAAACATGGCTGGTACAGGCGACACTAGGAGGCAGTGGAACGTCCCTTGCAGAAACGTGGCTGCGCTTATCCTCATTGCTGCGGCGAGTGGTGGATATATCCGTCTTCCTAGCGGAGGCATTGCTCTGTATATCGAAGAACTCGCTAGTACCGGCGATACTAGGAGGTAGTGGAACGTCTCTTGCGGAAACATGGCTGTTACAGGCGACACTAGGAGGCAGTGGAACGTCCTTTGCAGTAATATAGCTGTGCTTATCCTCACTGCGATAGGCAGATATATTGCCTCGTATAGGGGACTCTTCACCTGCGTTTGATCGATCAGGTACAACGGCCCTGGAAGAGCGCTGTGATACTTCGGTAGAGGGGCGCGATTTGAGGGAGGGCACGTCCAGTCTCGAATGTGGTGAACTCTCTGAGACGTAAGACTTCTCATCTGTGCTTCGTTGGCGAGAACCGTGCTTACTTGGTGAATCGCTTGGTGCCTTCGAGACTGTAGAAGCGGCCACCTGGCCGGGGGCAGTGGGCGCTGAAGAGCCGCGAGAATGGCCGGAAACGACGGTCTCATAGTCTTTCTTCAAAGACTGGCTATCGACGATGTTTGTTCCGGCTTCCGAAGACGGCTTTGAGGGTGGAAGCGATATCAACGGTCGAGGGAAATCATTTCCAATAGGTATGGATGTGGACACCATCGAACTTGGCTTTGCGGGGAAAATATTCGTGAGATCCTTTTCATTGTCTTTTTGGCCATCAATTCCGGCATCTTGGCCGCAGGTTTCAAGGATGTCACCGTCGTGAACTGACGTTGGCGCTCGCGTTGGCGCGGGTGTGCAAACCGATGAAGCTGGACGGACTGATGCCGGTGCACAAACCGATGAAGCTGGACGGACTGATGCCGGTGCACAAACCGATGAAGCTGGACGGACTGATGCCGGTGCACAAACCGATGAAGCTGGACGGACTGATGCCGGTGCATAAACCGATGAAGCTGGACGGACTGATGCTGGTGCACAAACCGATGAAGCTGGACGGACTGATGCCGGTGCATAAACCGATGAAGCTGGACGGACTGATGCCGGTGCACAAACCGATGAAGCTGGACGGACTGATGCTGGTGCACAAACCGATGAAGCTGGGCGGACTGATGCTGGTGCACAAACCGATGAAGCTGGACGGACTGAAGCTGGTGGACAATTTGATGCTGGGGCACGAACTGATGGTGGTGGTTGGCGAACTGACAGTGGAGGACAAACCGACGGTGGCGCTTCAGTTGGTGGTTTCCTTAGTATCGTCGAAGCCTGGTCATCCTGAAATGTAATTCGCTGCCTCACTGGAACAGGCAGCTGCTGATCTCTGTCAACCATGCCCAGTGGCACACTTTGTACGTCGCCGGAGAAAGACCTTTGCCTCGCATCCATATCGGCGGGAACCACCTCGGGTTTCCTGGTAGACATGACACCGTAGGTAATTGCCGCACCGGCTGCAGCGCCGGCTGCGACGCCCAAGAGAGCGCCTAGGACGGTAGAGACTCCGCCACTGCTCGGAGTTCCAGCATCCTCGGTCTTCGACTTGGCATCGGCTCCTTCACGCAAGGCTGGGTTTGCGGAGGCATCCTTGACGCTTCCAGCCCCTTCGATGGCCTTAACACCGGAAGCTTCAGGGCTTCCTCTATTCCAATCAAGGACTCGAGATGCGTGCAGCTCTGGCTGGGAATTCAGCATGAGAGCAAATTGGCCGGTGAGCGGATCGGGCCTGCAAATATGCCCAGTACAGATGGCCTGTAGCATATTGCCGTCTAAATCGAAGACCGCCGAGGGATTGAGGGGGTCTTGAGATGTGAACATGGACGTCGGGTTTGCTGCAGTGCCTTGTCTGTGAAATGCTAGGATCGACGCCGGAGACGGAGCGCTGATTCGGATAGAGGATAGCCGCAGCGCGGTAGGTCTTGCAATTTGACGGAGATTTAGAACCGGACCCTGGCAGCAACCAAACGTTGCAAAATCTGGGCCGGATGCTAGACTCTCTACTGCGAGATAGCGGAGGCCGAGAGGTTGAAGGACAGTGGCGTAGAAGGAGGTTGCAGGCGCCAGTTGTGATACTTCGATGCAAGGGAGTTGTTGCATGTTGCACTTTTTGATACACGGCGGGCTGTGTGGAGGTAGGGTGATGGAGAGCAGTACTGGCGATGCTGAAATTGCTGGGAGGACCGATTTGTATTTAATATTTTTTGATACTCACTCGATACTTAGGTCAGTAGCTTGCCCCAACCTCACCGATATTGTGGCTGCCGGTGTACACCTCTCTCGGCTGCATAAAAAAAGCGGAGTTATAACTGTGTGTAAGCCCGACGAGTTGCCAGCGAATTTCGATTTTGACGGAAGTGAGATGCTATGGTCCAATGACAGGTAAAATGGGTCTATTTTTGGGCATTTCTGCAGCTGTCGGAGCCCAACCAAGCGTGTGTGCGATAGGGTCGTCCCGCTGAGTTGGCACCAGGCAACAGTAGACGTGGACCTTTTCGGTCGGTGGTGGATAGGCGATGGGTGTGAAGATTCAAGTCGTAGGCAGACACGATCGACGTGGCAAATGTATTGGCCATTGATTCACTATGCTAGCTATTCAACGAATTGTGACTTGGGCTGCTTCCACCTGACGAAGCTGAGTTGTCTTTGCATGATGGCAGCGCCTGGTGCAAAACGGAAATTTACGCTGCTGCTGAGAATAAGGCGATGAAAGGGTGGCTTTCGCCACGGGGAGCGACTTCATGCCCAAGGGAGTTCTGGTGCCTGTCCACTCCCGCGAGTCTTGGTCAGGCTTGCGATGCTCTGGCTGCATCCGCTCGTGACATCTGCAGAATTCTGCCGAGCTCGTATGCCCAAAGGGAACATGTTTGGGTATTGCGAGGGCCACCCATGGGATGTTATGCGGCAAAGTGGGAAACCGGGCATGCAGACAGACAACTGGCACCTGATGCTCTTGCTTTCCATCTTGTACACCCGTAAGCGCCGCAATATGAATCGAAATTAGCAGCTTGACAGCTCTCCTTCATTGGCCGGTTCCAACAGCAGCCCTCCGTTGGGTTGATACTAGAGGTTTCCTGACGATGCTGCCGAGCTAGAAAGCCAATAGCTTGAAAGGCGACAGAAAACAGCTAGAGAATATCCCAAGCATCTTCAGCAGCGTGGCAGAACTTGCTGCACGCCACGCTAGCAGAGAGAGAATAGTTACTGATTGATATTTTTTCGTCAACCATGGAGTCAGCGAATGTATCTGCGCCTTTGGCCATGGCACCGACGAAAACACAGATGCTTTCCTTCGAGCCAACTGACTCGACGTACTCACGCACACGAACCAGCGGCGAATCAAAGCTCAGCGTGACCTTCCGGCAGTTTGGAGGCAAGTGATCCGTGATGGGGTTTTGAATTACTCGCAAGAGCTTCTCGTTCGAGTTCGTTGAGCGAATCGACAGACGGTGCAACAGCTGCACCATGAGACCAGCGAAGCGCTTGAATGTACGAGGAATGCGCACGGAGGGAGAGACCTCGATAAGAACACCCTTTGCAGTATGAATGTAGATTTGCAGCTTTCCTGCTTTGTTGATAGGTGAATCCAACAGGGTGAGCAGGCACTGACTAGTGTTAGCAACGTCTTTGGGCCTGTCGTAATAACACCAACCTGATGAGTAATATCGGGGCGAGCATCGCTTATATCGCGATTCATTTTACGCATAACTCCAATGTGTTCATCACTATTTAGCAGCGAATATTTTTCCTCTCTGTGTACGCCGCTTCGACTGCTGCTGCTGTGTGATGCTTTATAGGTTTCGAGGCTGGCGTTGGACAAGACGACGATGAGTCGTTGCGAATCCTTGTCTGTCGGGGGAATCGGCGTGCTTTGTTCTGCGACCAATTGCGGAAGCTTGGGAGGTGGAAGCGATTGCGTTCCTACACATCTCGTACCCATGGTCAGTACCTGCGACTATTATACGACTTGTCGTGTCAATTGACTCATACTCGGCCGCTTTACGCTTGATCGGTTATCTGGAGACGACATAGCGCCGCTTGAAAGAGGAAAAAAGGCGCAATGTGAAGTAAGGTTAGTGCTACCCCAAGATCCTTAATATTTGAGCTGCATCAATACTCGGTTCACCCGCTCGAGGGTGAAAAATGATTGAGCAGAATTCCACTATAATGTACGTGGCGGAAGCCGAAGGAAGCCCGCTGACTAACCAATACCAGTGTGGAGTGGCCAGTTAGTGCCTTATTGGCCAAGGCTGCCTTCCAAACCACTTGGCAGGAGGATGGGACTATTTCTATCGTCAAGCAATAAATACCTTTGGGTTCTGTGCCGGAATACCCTTCTCTAAACTCACTTCTGTGGCTATGTCATCTCAAGTATCCCGGGCAGCCCGCCGTGTGACCCATGAACTGCATGGTGTTGTGGTCTCAGCAGGATTGATGCAGAAGACTGTCAAAGTCAGAGTCGCAGGGCAAAAATGGAACAAGATTGTCAACAAGGTGCGTAGGTTGTCATATACCTTGCCGGATGCAAACCTTCGATTATTAACGTATCGCCTTCGATTGCTGTAGTTCTACGCCGATCCTAAGCACTACCTCGTTCACGATCCAAACTCGTCTCTTCGAACAGGCGACGTCGTTGCAATTGCACCAGGTTGGCCAACATCGCGGCATAAACGTCATGTGGTAAAACAAATCCTTGCGCCATATGGAGAACCCATCGAAAGCAGACCTACTGTACCGTCATTGGACGAAATCATAGCAGAAAGGGAGACCAAGAAAGCAGCCAAAGATGAGCGAAAAGCACAGAGGAAGCGATCTGAAGAGGAACAGCGTTTAGCCTTGAAGAAAGCTACAGAGACGGAGCGCGAATCGAAGCGCACGGCCTGGGAGAAGCTAAAAGCAAGGTCCGGCCAATAGGTACAAGGCCGTTGGATGGTGAGAACACCAGCGTCGAACAGCCGAACGCCACGAACTTTGTTGTGTCATGATAGGAAAGGGATGTGCTTGCTGTCTGAGCCGTTCGCCCGTATTTGTATTACATATCTTCGCGGATGCTAGCGAAACACGCATTGGACACCAGGCTTTTAATATTCATTAGTCAACAACAAGAGTAAGCAACTGCAGGATGAAGTGACCGGACAAAATTGCCAGACAATGACTGAGGTAACCATTGCATGTTGCTATTAACCGTGCCGGTGTTTCTAAGTCACCAAGAAGCTCGCATCGAGCCTGCCGGCCTATCCGCCGCGCTCTCCAAACTCTCGAGCCCAATCCTCGTACTCTTTCAATCCAGATTTACTTACACTGGGTCGTATGGTACGGAGACTTGCCTCAAAATCTAATAAGCCAATTGGTCGTATTTCGTCCATGGTCATATGAAGCAAGGCCTCGCCGAGAGACCGTAGTGGGCCCATGGCCGCATCCTTCGCGAGCGCAGTGATGTCCGACCCCGAGAAACCTGGCAGTGCTGTTAGAGATGGAGCCTATTGTTTCCGTCGGCATTTTTGGTCAACCTACCATCAGTCAAGTCAACCAGCCTCTGCACGTCGCTAGGTGATAAGCTATGTTTCTGCTGACCCAGTAGTGTGCGTATTTGTGTTTCCCTAGTAGTTGGTTCTGGCAAGGGGATGTACTGTCTCCTTACAAAGCGACGCCTTGCGGCCTCGTCAATGGCCCATGGCAGGTTAGTTGCAGCCAAGACAAGAACCCGATTTGCATCCCCCCGTTCTTTATCCCGTTCCGTCGTTTCACGACCAGCTGCGGCCCTTTGAAGGTCGCTCCATTGGATGAGAAACTCTGTTTTAATGCGACGAGTCGCTTCGTGCTCACCTGAGCCAGAGCGTTGGGAGAGAAGAGAATCAATCTCATCCACGAAAATGATACTCGGCGCGAGAGAGCGAGCCAGACCAAAAAGAGCGCGAACCAACTTCTCCGACTCTCCTAAATACTTGCTGGTTAAGCTGCTTGCCGAAATGGAAAAGAATGTAGATCGCGATTCGGTAGCTACCGCCCTGGCAAGCATGGTTTTCCCTGTTCCTGGCGGACCAAAAAGAAGCATTCCTCGAGCCGGTTCTCGCAGGCCCATGAACAGATCTGGCCGCAGGAACGGGTATACAACGGTCTCTCTCAAAGCGTTCTTTGCAATTTCAAGCCCAGCAATATCGCCCCAGCGTACTTCATCGCCTTTCACGACGATGTCGTTCAGAATCTGCTTTGCTGCGCCTTCATCGACTCCAGGAGGAAGACTCTTTAAAATTGAGGCCTTCTTCTTTTTCCATGCCTTTTCAGCGGCACTATCCTTGGCCTCCTCCTCCGAGTTACTGGTATTATCAATATTGACAGGGTCGTCATTGTCCTGGGAGTTCTTCGTATGTTTTGACTTGTTATGTGTAGCAACCGAGCGCATACCAGTGTTGCGATTTGTGAGAGTATGGCGTTGTGGTCTTGCAATCCGACCATCCAGATCATCACCCGAAGTGCTTGATACGGAAACATGCCTTGCCTTCGGCCGATCTCGCCTGCGATTGCTTGTTGCTTGTTCAGCAGTGACGGTATTTTGCATCGTTGTGGCCACATTGGATCGCCTCGCTGCTGCTTTCCACCGGATAGGAACATCGGATGCGCTTCTCCTTTCTGACAACTCTCCAGACTCATCCGCCGTTCCCGATCCGTTGGAGCGTTCCTCTCTGTGCTGCTTGACCGGTGATCGAGGCGGCTGCTGACGCTCCAGACGGGACGAAGCACTCTCCATTGCTTGTGATTCTAGTTGAATTGTTGAGTTAAGAGCACTAGACGCCGCACTCACAGACAGAAAAGACGGGTTCGTGTAGGGGTATTCATCAGAATGTCGGGCCCCGGTTAATTGACCATTGGTCAAGCCGTCAATGTCCTTTGGTTGCACGAGTCTTCTAGAGCGGCTATCCCATTGTGTCGGCGTCGATTTTTGCTTGAACAGATGCTCTGCAGCCTTTTTAGAGTTGCTGGTGGACGTCGAAGAAGGGTTTTCGGAGGGCGGTGTCCGTTGATGACGATCTCTCGATCCGAGAGCGCTCCAAGCTAGCGTCGCCGCCTTGCTTGGCCCTTCAGCCGCGGGCCGCGATGATTTTCTCGGCGGGGCTGGTCCCTTTTCACCAAGCTTAGAGGAGCGCAGCGTAGTGCGCATTGTATGCTTTTCGGGACTGGGTGATCGGTATGTTCGTTCTGACTTTGGTGGCGCGCTAAGCGCTGGCGGTCTGGAGTTTGGCCGGGCTGAAAACGAAGCATTGTTGGTCTGTGAGCTCTCTCCGGACTGCGGAGTCTCAGACACTGTGCGTATCGGCAGTGGAGGCCGCGGGGGGACTGCGGGACGTGATAACTCAGAATAAGTAACGGCGGGAATTGTACCGCTGCCTATTGAGCCCTTCGATCTAGTGGGTGAATCGAACGGACTTGGTGCTTTTGACGATTTCCCTCCTGTATTGGGGCTAGCTTCGTCCTCCCTGGAGGCTTTCAACGCTTCTAAAAGATCGAGCCTCTCCTTGCATTGAAGCTCCAATTCTTTCAGGGCGTCGACAAGAGCCTTTTCGGTATCGGTCTGTGGCCCGTAACCGGGGATCGTTTTGGTTGCGTTGTGTTCGTATATGAGAGCGAGGGCATTGCGCCAGTGTCTGAGGGCCTCGGCTTCATCTCCCTGCAGCGCAAAGGGTCAGGCTTTTAGTTGCACGGGAAAGTTGGGAACGAAATTACCTGACTCTCATAGTAAACCGCAGTGGAGCAGCTCAAGTAGCTTTCATCGTACGTCTTTTGAAGAGCGGTGAATACTCGGTTGCGCAACATTGCATAGGTGTTATGCACATAGTAGACGAGATGAGCGTGAGCTACCTCTATATCTATACCCCAGGCTGGAGGGAGAGACGTCCACGATGGTTTTGGAGAAAGAATGCCGTATGATGTATCTGGAAATTGGAACCGGTCCTGGCTCTGGTGTCTGGTGTTGCGGGCGGGCAGTGTTGTCCAAAAGTTAAACCTGCCTTGACAACCCGACCCGGATTCGTCTCTGTTGTGCCCGCCTACCTAGGCACGTCCCGTGCTCGTGCGCTAACTACCTGTATTTGCTTTGCGGCAGAGCCTGGCTGGTGACGTAAGGGCTTGGCCAACCAAAATCTGACAAGCAAAATTTACGCAGTAAGTTGGCCCTACTAGGTTAGTAGTTAGTCACTCCAGTGGCGGGCGGGGCATTTGGTGACTTCCTTGACTCTTGGCTCCGAAATGCGTAATAAACACGCATTCGCCAACCCGGTATCACAGACAAATGGCAGGTACAAATAGGCGCCCGATACACGGCGGTAGGTGGATGGGTGGCAAGAGACTGTGGGATTGTTTGGCCCTTCTCCCATTCTAAAACGAATCATGAAACAGGTAATTCATTTCGGCTCCGTCTTCTAAACATTCTACTCACCTGCTACCTAGATATTTATGTTTAGACTGTAATGATTATTTGCGCAGCCCTCTCCGACAATGCATCCATATTAACTATGACAATAATACCCGAATTTCACTCGCCGTTCGTGGGAACACGCTTCGGAGACGATCATTGTTGTTGTCCCCTTTACCTGCATCCAGTGAATCGATATACTTCTCCAGCAACTCAAAATCTGTGCAGAAGCGCTTCGCTGCATCTTCCGTTATCTCCCGTGCAAGACCTGAATCCTGAAGCGCTCCAATGCGCTCCAGGGCATCCATGTATGCCGATGGGAGAAAATGGTCCAATTCACTGCTTGAAGCAGAAAGCTTGCTGGCTGTGATGGAATCGCCGTCATCACGTACGTGTCCCCTTACTGTTGCGATTAAACTGGACAGACCGGAGCCCTGAAGGAAGAAGTCCAGTTGAGAGTCTGTAAGGGTGGCAATCTCCTCGTTCAATGATGCCGTCACCTCCCCCCCGCGCATTCTTGTCAACTTGCTGAGCTGAAAGCAGTTTGCGACTGCCAGACGGCAGTTCATCAAATATATAGACTTGTATGGGGCTTGCATAGATTTTGCCAATGCTTCACTGTCGAGAATGAAGGGGTCTATAGCCTCGGCCAAGACTTGTTCGATGCCGTCCTCCCTGGTTTCGTTGGTTGACAGGGACGTTTCGTAAGTGCTCAGCATGACTTGAATTTGTTTAAGTGCGTCCTGCAAGAACCCTGGCGGGCTAAGATCAGATGGTACAATTTGGGGCTCGGCTCGAACCGCGGCAATGTACTCTCTGAGTAAAGCTCTGAATTGCCTCATTGCCTCCTTTTCCAAGCCACCAACGGAGTCTAGAAGACTGCAGTCTGGCCCAAGTAGTTTCAGAAGCATGACGCCATAAAATTTGAGAAGATTCGCTAGCTTGTACGCCAGGATAGAATCCTCGTTAGATTGAATGACCTGCTCTACCTTTTGTCGGAGTATTCGAGCTGCGCCAGATAAGTCTCTGTCCACAAGATGGTCCAATGCCTTCAAAGTGTTGAAATCCTCGTTCTCACCATCAGATACAAACCGCCACAATTCAGCGTCGCGACCACTGTGAAAGCCTTTAACGAGCTCCTCGCCGTCGGCAATGAAAAGAACTTCGAGAAGCTCCCTTTCACCGACTGCAGCGGAGTGAATCCATGCAAGCATATCGCCGACATAGCGGAGAGGATCATGCGCGATCATGTCGATTGGTTTGACTGCAGAGCCGGCCGCCATGCCCTCTCCAGTCAGGGCCGCAAAGAAAGAAGCGGATAAAATTTGTTGCCTCGCATCTGCAAAAAAGTCTAGACAGTTTTGAAACAACGACGGTCTAGCAGCGAGTACTGTTAGAGCTTTTCTCATGGTAGTGTTCATTTGTGGATTTTCCAGATCAAGAGTCTTGAACTCCCGCTGAACCCATTTGTAGAGCTTTTGATAGCCAAAGCCGATGCTTTTGGTTGCCCTCTCCATAATTTCGGAAGCTAGCGTCTGTCTCTCAAAGCCAAGGAGCACTTCGCATTCTTGAGCAATCTTTTTAGCTTTTGCAAGAGTAGCAAAGAAAGCATCATCTACCGGCTCTGCAGTTGAAGCAAGCGCCAATTCTTCATCCTGTGACAAAACAAAGCGCTCACGCAGAGCCTGAAGTAGGTGCAGGCGCCTTTCAGTATTTCTTCGCTTCTCAAGAAGAGTAGACGCTTCTTCCAACGACGGTTCCATTTCGCTGTGTGCGGCAGCTACAATGCGCTTCATCTCAGAATAATCGGCATTAAGCTTTTCCAGTATAGATTTGATGTGTCTTAATTGCTATTTCGGTTAGCTGGGGAAGATTAGATGCATTTACTTGACTCACATCGGAAACGGAACTGAAGCCGTCCAGTACCTTGCCATTTTCTTCAATGACCTCCTTTTGCAGTTCTAGCCGAAGTCTCCGCCGCGTTTTCGCATCGTTATTTATGCCACGTTGATCTGTTAGAGCAACCGCACTGCGGAAATCCGCATCAGAGTATGATGTGGATAAGAGAGCTGATACTTTGGTGGTCAGAGGATTTGCTGCCTTGTTGGACAAGGCTAGGTGGCTCTGCGCTTCCGCCGCTCTTGCGGGCTTAGGGCCGTTGACAGCGCTCAAAGGCGCGGAACCTAACATGTTGATGCTGTAGGAAATAAACCACCATCTGCTCGGTGTTGACGTTCAGGGCCGGGGCTTCGCGGCTGGCGAGACGGATTGGGGTGTCAGGCCCGCACACCTCCTGTGAGGTAGCCCGACAGGCCAGGCGACAGAAAATGTGAGAATTGGATTCCGAGAAGGTCTTGATCGCTGCTAAACGATATCTCTCCGCGTCTAACCAACTTATCAGGGAAGGAGTGGCGGCTAGTAGGAATTGCGAAAGCGAATGGGAAAATCGGTATCTGCGTCGGCACCTGCCACCTGGGTACCTCCTGTGGGTCTCGACATCCCGCGCCAGTTAGCGCCTATTCTTACAAACTTTAGTAGCGTTTACAGCAATTTTGAACGTTGGTTTGAGTAACTGCATGTAGCGTCTTGCTTGAAATTTATAGCGATTTTTCCACTTTGAATTGTACGACTGATCTCCTTTATTCGTGGCGAGCGTGCGTGTAATCAGTCGGACGAGTCGTGGCCGAGTTGTGTCACTGCTGAGCGTGCAACCACCGGCCCACTTTAGAAGGCACATGAGCCTTTAAGGTAAGGTAGCTAGCTCGCACCACGGTAGCTTTAAGGTATCTGCTAGGTACAACTTAGCAGATATGTACATCCCGGGGGGGCTCTTAAAGTACTAACCCTACCTAATGGACCTCTAGGTACTTACAAGTACCTATCTATGTACATACTTTAATAGGTACCTATCGAGCCAAGCAAGGCACGCGTCCAGGGTCCATGACAGCACCTTCCAACCGCACCTGACGTTTTGATCTTCTCAGAAACACTAGGCTTCGTCCCCGACAATGCGCCTTGAATGAATGCCAGATTTTTGTCATTAGAATGGTCAAACCATAGCGATCACATCAGGGCAGAGCTAAGACATGGTGTCGGGCTAGTTTCTTCTTGTTTCTGTCATCCTATCTCGCATTCCGCAACATCACGAGAGGACTTCAGTGCACGCTTTGCTTGGAGACTTCCCCTTCAATATCGAATTACCGGTACCGTGGAGTTAGCGAACTCTTAATCACAATGGAAGCTTCATCTCGACACATGTTTAAATCGTTCTACGAACAACTTCGATCCCGAGACGATGACGTTGCCGACCTCGAAGATGGACACATGCGAGCGGTCGACGACGAGATCCTTGCACATGAATTTAGAGATATACAAGTGGACGATGTAAACAGCGGAGGCGATAATCTAACTGCAAGAAGCGCTATGGATGGGCATGTTCTCAAGAATACATCCTCCTTCTCGAAGCGACAGTACAAAGGCAAACAACCAGCTCCTGTTTGGGTAGCCGACGATGAGGACGTGGATGAAGATGTGCCTGCCTCCCTGCTGGTGGAGAATAATGCTGAACCTGTACGTCGGCTAGATGCAATGGCGCAAGCGACTGCCGATGGTGCACCTGATGCGACGACGTGGGAAGGACTATCGCTTGGGTCACACAGAGCCCAGTGGGAAACTGTTAAAAAGCAACGTGGATTATCCCGAGACGACAAAAACAAAAACTTCCAACGTCATTCCATGATGACTGGCAGCCAACTTGGGGGCAGGCGAGAGCGCGCTCTTTGGAGGTGGGCCAATACAACCAACTTGGACAGCTTCATGAGAGATGTCTATGACTACTACGAGGGGGGAGGCATGTGGTGTATTCTTTGTGCGAATGCACTTTGGCTTCTGTAAGATTATACTCGCTGTGGTTTGTGCGTTATTTGAATAGATGCTAACTTTTACTGTTTCTAGGGAAACACTCTTTGTCGCGGTTCTGCTCACGTTTCTCACCCAGTGTGTCGACTACGGCATAGTGCCACAGAGCAAATCCCTGGAACAGGTCATCGTCCCGCAATGCACCCAAAGAATGTCAGGTTTCTGGAATCTCGGATTATGGCTGTACTCTTTCTTCTTCATTTGGAAATCGGTTCAGTATTTTTTCGAGATCCGCCGCCTGATCCATATAAGGGAGTTCTATATCTGTCTCTTGGAGATCCCAGAACAAGATATGCAGACTGTGTCTTGGCAAGATATAGTCGCAAGGATTATGGCTCTACGGGATCAAAACCCCAAAACAGCAACAAATATACCGGCACGGCTGCGTCGCTTTATCGGTAGCCAGTCAAAGGAGAGGCTCGACGCTCATGATATTGCGAACAGACTCATGCGAAAAGAGAATTATCTTATTGCTATGATAAACAAGGATGTGCTGAACCTCTCATTGCCGATCCCCTTTCTTCAAGGGCGACAGCTCTTCTCCAAAACGATGGAGTGGTACCTTCACTATGGCATCCTTGACATGGCTTTCAATGAGCTTGGCCAGGTTCAACAAGACTTTTTGCGAGCCGACCGCCGAAGAGTTCTGAGTGAGAAACTGCGACAGAGGCTTTTTTTTGCAGGAGTCTTGAATCTTGTATTTGCCCCAGTTGTTCTTGCATATGTCATTATTGTCTACTTCTTCACCTACTACAATGTTAGTGATGTTGCTCCTTTCAGCATGCCCTCCTTGCTAATTTACTTTCGCAGGAATACCAAAAGGATCCTAAACTAGCGGCAGCGAGGAAGTATACTGCCCTTGCAGAGTGGAAGTTCCGCGAATTCAACGAGCTACCGCACATATTTTATGAAAGGCTGCATATGTCTTTTCCATTTGCCACTCGATATGTGGACCAGTTTCCGAAAAGGATGACTGAGGATATAGCCAGAAGTGTGGCGTTCATGACAGGTGCTATCACCGCTGTGTTGGCAGTGTGCACGGTGCTTGATTCTGAACTGTTTCTGGGGTTTGAAATAACCAAGGATAGAACTGTTTTGTTCTATCTAGGCATCTTCGGAGCTATATGGGCTATGACTCGAGGCATGGTTTCAGAGGAGACGGCGGTCTTTAACCCTGAATATGCCCTGCGCAACGTTATCGACTATACACACTATATGCCAGACCATTGGAAAGGTAGGCTGCATAGCTTTGAGGTGAAGAAGGAATTTGCCGAGCTTTATAAAATGAAGGTGGTGATTTTCCTGGAGGAAATCATGGGGATCATAACGACCCCGATGCTCCTTCTATTCGCACTTCCGAAATGCAGTGACCAGATTATCGACTTTTTCCGGGAATTTACTGTTCATGTTGATGGTCTAGGATATGTCTGCTCTTTTGCTGTTTTTGATTTCAAGAAGGGAATGGGCAGCGGCGGCACCAGAGGCACTGCAGTCGATGTGCGGGAGGATTATTACGCTACGAAGCATGGAAAAATGGCGGCATCATATTATGGCTTCTTGGATAACTATGTTATCAACCCAAGGACAGGTATTCCTGGTCATCTCCCCCCTGGGACGAGACACCAGTTCCACCCACCTCCTGCGTTTCCAAGCCTGAATTCGCCGACCCTAGCGGCAGACTTGCACACGTCTCAAATTGGGCGACCTGATGGACGACGTGAATTTCTTCATTCGCCCGGCGACAGAGCAGCAGTCAAAGGCTTGGCGGGAATAACGCAGCCGTCTCCCATGGCGTCAATGCTCTTGGATCCACGCCACCATCCCCCGAGCGGTGCGCGTGGCGTTAAAGGTCTGTCAAAGTCCCGTGTAGCACGGAATTCAAGAGAAGGTAGGATTGTCGAAGAGCCCGGGCAGACTCTGCCGAGGAAAGTGCATTCAAAAGCTGAGGACGAATCTGAGGACGACGCTGAAGATGGCGACGGAATCTTGGGTGAATCTGTTTGGGAGACATCACCGGCCAAAGGCTTGAGCCGTGAGAATAGTGCGGCAAATACTGCTGAACCGGATGCGGGCGTTTTGGGTCTGATATATCAGTTGCGGCAGACGCAGCATGGTCGTCGCGGAAGCAGTATGGTTTAAGGTAGTCGAGTAACTAGATGAAATACGTCATGTTTGATGTAATAATAATTTGTACTAAGCTCCACGATCTATTCGATGGTCCTTAAAATCAACAGGAGAAATAACACGAATGAAATTTTTGCGATGTTGCAACTGGGGATGGACACACAAAAGAATGGCCTGCCTGGGCCATGGAGGAGGTCGGAAATGAAAGCTGGTGGTGTTGTCCTACTGGTGGCTCGCTGTGTGGTCTGTCCTTCGGCGTTACGACAAAGGTTTTTTTGGCGCGGGTCGGCTTACTTTTCTTATTACCAGTATTCGTGTTACCGGAGCTAACAATGGAATTTGTGGATATCTGTTGCATCTAATACTTTAATATTTCATTACTTATCGGCCACGAAGTTAAAGATACTTCTGTATTTATGGAGAATGGCTACAGAAAGTTGGTGGTTGCACTGTAGGCTTCATAATCAGTAGCTACCTACCTACAGTAGTAACTACGGAATTTCCGAAGCCCCCCTTGTCGCAATTTCCCGCAAAGAAGTCCAGGCGTCAACGACGCTCGCCTCTTATCAGATCTCAGCCGCCGAGTAGCCGGTAGCCGGTGATGAACTTGATGGCAACAGTCGATTTTAAGCCGTCTTTTTAGGCAGTCGCTTATGGTTTGCCGGGCCCATTTCTTTGATTTATGGCTGGCGAGATTTTTTTGATGCCGTGGTTCTAACTTCGCGTGAGCTGAATGTGGTTGGCTGAGCGCCACGCGTAGATACATACAGTGGGTGGTAGCATCTCTTCCTAGCAGATGCCACCTTATCTCTACGACAGGTACAGAGTAAGATGGTTGCAATAATTACTGCTTAAAAAAATACTATGGATAGTTGGAATTGAAAAGAAAAATCTACTGGATACTTGAGGTGTGAAATACTGTTTAGACACGTAAAACAAATATATATAACCAAAATATTTACTATGGGGTAAATACAGTTTACCACGCAGTGTATTGCCTACCTATTGATGGGTGTGGCGTACTGATTGTGATTGCTGTGGGATTTAAAGCGTTGGCTGTCTAGATAGGTTGGTTGGTGGTAGCCAGAATTTACAAGAAGGACCGCCATACTTGCGCATTGTCGCTATGTATTCTTTTTCTAGCTGATAAAGAGGCGAGTTCAAGTGCCAAGCTGATGCCAATTTGACTTATTATCACTACCATCCCGGTACTAATAAAGTGCATTTCGGGTTGTGAAGTGGTTCTGAGCATTGGGCACCTGAAGGGCCAGCAAGGTTGGTAACAGGTAGTTAGCCCACCCTTCCTCGCATTGAGCGAGAGCGCACCCAGCCGCCTACCAACGCTGACCGGACTCCGAGGCCGTCAACGGAGAAACGTAAAATTTCCCATTTACCTACCTACCTAACTACCGACACTTACTCCAAACACTCGCACATACGGCTACACAGGTCGCATCCCGAGAATCCCCTTCATCATTTCTCCTTCGAGGCCTTCTCCTTCTTTACACTCGCTCTAGATCTATCCAGATCGGCTTTTGTCCGATAATCGGCTAAGGTAAACGGCCCTGGGTGCGTCCGCCAGGAGCGCTACGCTTTTTCTACCTCCGCCACACCACCACCACCAAAAAACTTCACCTTCGGCCATTCGACATTCGATACCGCGACAGTTTTGCGCCTGGCAGAAATTAGCTTCCCTTCTGCAGTCGTCACCCTGGCGGCCATAGACTCGAAAGCCTTCGGCCCAGCACCTACAGCTGTGGCCGAAATGGCCCTGCCAACTACCGAACCCGAGGAATATGAGTACGAATAGATGTTCCCGACCTATGCGATACCTTAAATGCTAACAATTCTCCATTAGCTATGAGTCGCTGCCACCCAACTTCTCTCTGCTGCAAAACATGGCGGCCGGTGCCTTCGCAGGCATAGCCGTATGTCCCCCCATTCGCTCGAGCTCTGAACATAATTTGTGCGCCGTCTGCCGTATGGCAATCATGCGTTGCTAATTGAAGCTCCAGGAACACACCGTTATGTATCCTATTGATGCAGTCAAGGTAAATATTCATGTACCCGCACCAATCTGCTAGCCATTGCGCACTTTTTCTAACTAGCTGTCGCCAGACTCGCATGCAAGTCCTCAACCCGAACACGACAATTGCCTACAGCGGCGTGCTTCGCAGCACATACCAGATGGCGGCTGGCGAAGGTTTCTTCAGCCTGTGGCGGGGAATGTCGAGTGTTATTGTTGGAGCTGGTATTATGACCGACATATTCACACACTGCACAACCCACTGACGCACTGAGCAGGCCCTGCGCACGCAGTGTACTTCGCTACATACGAGGCTGTCAAGCATGCCATGGGTGGAAACCAAGCAGGCGTTCACCATCCTTTAGCAGCCGGTAAGACTGTAGTGACTTGCGCGATGCGCAGCGGACTCTGCTGACCTGACTTCGTTTAGCTACTAGCGGCGCAGCAGCCACGATTGCCAGCGATGCTTTCATGAACCCCTTTGATGGTATTTTGACCCTCGCAAGCCCCTCATGGAAAGTCGTCTAACATTTGCGATGCAGTCATCAAACAACGAATGCAGATCCAAGACTCGAGCAAGATGTATCGATCCATGGTTGACTGTGCCAAGTACATTTATAGAAACGAAGGCATCGGCGCCTTTTACCTGTCATACCCTACGACGCTCTCCATGACTGTCCCCTTCACGGCGCTGCAGTTTCTCGCCTACGAGTCGCTATCGACTACCCTGAACCCCACCAAGAAGTACGACCCCGTCACCCACTGCTTAGCCGGTGCTGTTGCAGGCGGTTTCGCCGCCGGTCTCACCACTCCGATGGATGTCATCAAGACGATTTTACAGACAAAGGGCACGTCAACCGACCCCGCCGTTAAAAACATTAACAGCTTTGTCGGCGGCTGCCGCCTGCTTTACCAACGCGAAGGCTTCCGTGGCTTCTTCAAGGGTGTTCGGCCTCGCATCGTGACGACTATGCCTAGCACGGCCATTTGCTGGTCAGCTTACGAATTCTCCAAGTATGTTTACAGTCGCCTGGCGCCTTTCCCAAGATGAAAAATATTCCCGTTCTACAAGGTGTTAACTTCTCACTGTAGGGCTTATTTCATCCGACGCAACGATAGACAGTAATGCTTTTGGAGGGGGAAAGTCGACTGGTAGTCGGGGTCAATGCATGGCGGCGGCGTCTCGCCAATTTGATCCTTCTGGCTAGTGTGGCTATAAGTGCGCTCTAGCCTCTGTATTCTCATATATGCCTTTAAAAAGTTATTTTGAGACCTTTGATGCTTGTCGTATATGGGTAGCTATTAAAGTATAATGCTGGTAGTATGTATAGACCGCGAGGATCTGCCCGCCGTTATGTTTGGGTCACTTATATGTGAGCACTATGCAGGCGGAGTTGCTAACATGTATTTTTTCAAAGCTTTCGCGTCTGTTTCGTTTTCTCTGTTTCACCTGTCGATTATGTCTTGAAAACAAATTACTGCGTCCGCTCAGCAATTAGTTGGGCTGCTGTTTATCCGTACAATATTGCAACGTTGTGCGCAATGTGTTCGTACATTCTGGGATGGATTGTATTTTCTAGTGAATTTGGTTGTGTCATGATATTATATTTATCTACAGGACCAGGGTGAGCGGAAAAAACAGCTTCGACTGAGCGCCAGGCAACTGCTGCACAACTCCATCCAGCCGGTCTTTTAGAACCCAAACGGACCACCACCGCCGGGGAACTCGAACTTGAAATGCTGCTGGCCGCCACCTTGCTGGAACATGAACGGATGGCCGCCGCCGCCAAAGGGGTTGCCTTGGAAGGGGTTCCCACTCTCTTGGGAATTTGGGTCGTCGCCACGGTCAAAGCGGGCGCGGAGCTCGGGATCGCCCAGTACCTCGTAGGCTTCATTGATGGCGGCCATCTTCTTCTCGGCCTCCTCCTTTGACATGTCCAGCTTGTGCGCCTTATCTGGGTGGAACTGCTTTGAAGCCTTTCGGTAGGCTGACTTGATCTGCCGCGCGTCGGCATCGTTGGCCACACCGAGGACCTTGTAGTAGTCTTTGGTTTTGCTGCGCTTCAGCGCAATCTGAGCCTTTTCTAGGATGGGGTTGATCTTGTCGCGCTTGTCGGGGTGAGCTTCTTCGGCACTTTGAAGGGTCTTGATAGCAGCTTCGAATTCTTCCCTCTTTAGTAGAGCCTTTGCTCGATGGAGCATGCCCCAGAATGACTCCCCGTTAAGCTCGAGAGCTTCTTGACAGTATTTATCAACGTTTTTGTGATTTCCCTATATATGTTAGCAGCAACTCAAGTATGCACCGTGGCTCAGGCAATATATACCTCTAAGTACGCATGGCATGTCATTTCGACAAGCCTGCCATAGAGTTGCGAGGGGGCCTTTGCAGGAATGAACCCAGCCTGCTTCAGCTCATCTAATTGCTCCTTGAGCAACGTCATCAGACCAGTCTGCTCCTCCGTGCCAATAATCGTCCGTCCAGCGGTCGTTGCCTGGCCTCTGTTGAGCTGCCCCAGGGCTCGGTTCATGCCCTTTTGGAACCCCCTTTGTTGCTTGTGAAGTTTCTTGCAAAGTTTGGAGTCCGGGTCCGAGTGGAGGCACTTGCGAACCTGTGACACGCCATTTTCAATGTCTCCGAGAGAGTAAAAACTCGTGGCAGAAATGAGGATATGGGGTGAAACGTCGCCGGGTCTTAACTGGAGAACATGCTGCAAGTCATTCATGCCCTCCTCAATCTCGCCGCGCGCGAAGCGGCAGTTGGACCGGAGTTCACGCAGAGTCAGCGACCTCGAAGCTACAACAATAGCGGTACCAGAGTGGTTGACGCAATCATCCCAGTTCTGGTTCTTGGAGGCCTCTACCGCCGCAGTGGCCGCACTCTCAGCCTGAGCCAGCTCAACAAGCTCAGGTGAATCGTTAGCCCTGTCCGCCGCGATGTAGTCGGCCTTGGCGCCTTGCCAGTCCGCGACCCGCGACTTGATTTTGGCCAGCTGGATGTGGGCGCCATGAAAGCCGGGTTTGAGGGCCAGCACCTTGTTGAAGTCATCGGTCGCTTGATGGGCTCGGCCAAGGGAGAGGAAGGCGGTCGCGCGCTTGAAGAGGGTCAAGTAGTTCCCCGGGTCTCTTTCAATGGCTGCATCGTAATAAAGGATTGCCTCGCTGGTCTCGCCCTTGGCTAGGTGTGTCTGCGCATTGCTCAGCAACGAGGCGACTGGGAGGTCGTTGGGGATGTCGTGGGCGGAGAGGGCGGTGGCCGTGGCAAGTACGCTAGCGGTGATGGCGATGCGAGAGAAGGTGAACCACATGGCTGCGCCGTGGTTCTGATAGAAAAACGCAGAGGGGTTGGGGCGTTGTCGCAAAGCGAATGGTTAATCGGTCAGAGGGTTTGGGGAAGGGAAGTCGCGGGAGAGAAGACGATTGGGTGATGGTGCTTTAGGCGCTGAGCGGACCAGCAACAAGATTCGCAAAAGTCGCTATTCGAAAGTTGCGCAGCCTATTGTCCCGAAATCGTCAGAGGAAGGGGTTAAAAGAGAGAGGCACCGTGTGCAAATGAAACTTGTTCACTCGATTGCCCACGCTGTCCTTATCAGCAAAATGTCACCAAGATAATAAAGCCGCTATAAGAGTGCACTGGCCAGAGTGGCCAGTTGTAGCCTCGTAGGTACCTATGTACCTAGTACCTACTAGTATTTGCTGTAGCGCGGCTAGCCATACCCTGGAACTAAGTTGGGACGGAGATGGATGCAAGGTTCCTGTTAGTAGGTACTACTCAATAGATATGTAAACACTAACTGGGTACCTAGTACGGATTTCGTTAGTAGGTAGGGATAGGTAGCCAGAGCGTTGGGAGTAAGAGAATCAATCACATCCACATACATAACTAACTACTAGGTAGTTAGTTGTCGTCATCACAATTTGGGACGATATACAGGTACCCCCCCAGCCGGGCCAGCCACCGCCGACAAGTACAGGGTCGAATTTTAATCAACAAACTCACCACACGGCATGTTGCCAACTGCAATGCCACCTTGAAGCCTTATTTCTGGTGCACGTCTAATTACCGAAAAGGGTACACGACCGTAGTACACCGCCATCCTCCGCCAGCGTACCAGCCCAATTTCCTCATCCTCATGGCTCACCTACGCAACCGTCTAGAAGCGAGCGCGCCCACCACCATGATCTCCCCATCTGTTGCGCGCACCGCTGCTACAGAGGCCAGAGACTGGCCTTTTGTCGACTCCTGGATTGCCTCGCAGTTCCAGGGCCGCTTGCACCAGCACGCGCCACCGCCCTTTGAGCGCAACCCCGATACTCTGCGCGCGCTGCTCTCCCTCATCGCCTTCCACGACACGGCGTCTGAGGACGCGCGTCTGCTGGCTCGAGTAGACCGCGATGCCCTCACCGAACTGTCTTCCCTCGACGCCGGCGCAGACCCGGCAGCTCCAGCAACCACCGCCTACCCTTCCACTCTCAGGGACTCGCTACTGGACATCGTCCAACAGGAGCTGCCCAAAGAGGGGAGAGTCGCGCTCCACTCAATGGCCTCCATGGCGGTCGCCGCCAAGATCGCCTTGCCCGAGCCTGAGGGGCTCGCCACCGTCGTCCTCGACACCCAGTGCGCCATCTTTGAGGCGGAGCAGATGACGTCTCGAGCTGAGGTCTTGGAGCGCCACATCTACTCGGAGATCGACCACGCCAGCTCCGTGTTAAGTGGGATGCAGACCGACGCCTGGAGCGCGCCTGAAGGTCTCGGGAAACGCAACCTGCAGCTGGAGCGCACCGTAAATACCATGGCTGCCCAAGTACCAGAGTACGAGAACAGCGTCGTATCGCTAAAGTCCTCCGAAGCTTCGTCGGACTTCACAGTGCATGATATACTGCGCGCGGAGAAAGACTATCTCGCCTTGGTGAAAACCAGAAAGGAGCTTGAGGAGCGCATCTTGGTATTCCGTGGTCTGCCGAGCGACCCGGACCTAGCGAGGAATGAGTTGAATTCTTATAGGAAAGAGCTTCAAGGCATTACCTCGCGACGAGACGCAGCCTTCCAAGGCCTGGTAGAGCGTGAAACGCCAGTTAAAAGGAGGTGACCAGCAAGAGAGCAAGAGAGACCGACTGCAGAGAACCATATTACTTGTTCCAGATTTCATTATGATGTAGTTTCTAACCAAACGTCAGCCTGCTCATTCAAGTATTGCGTTTGCTTCGGCCCGAGACTGCGCCCCCAAGCCGTCCGAACTGCCTCCCTAAGCCAGACTTCTTCGATGCTGGCGTATTAGCATCTTTGGGAGGCGCAGGATTTCCAGCAGCGGCCCTACCATCCTTTACTCTAACGTCAAACGAGCCATCACCTATCCTGAGCTCACCAATCCCGATGCTAGGCACCTCGTCGTTGTCCAAGTTTTGTCGCTGCACGCGGCGAGCTCTCTCCTGGACGCTGCGAAATTTCTCCAACAATTCAACCCATCGGATGCCGCCTTCCTCGCGCCCCTTCAGACGGTTCGGCCTGTCATAGCCGGAGCTGCTAGACGATGTTGCAGCGCTAGAAAGACACTGGGTTAGGACAGCTATCTCGCTTCATCACCATAGCTTATATGCCGCTTGATCAACTCACGTGCGAGGTGTTGCATGCAAATACCCGATGGCGCTAACGCTGTTCAGTCGATTCTTCAACGCAGCAAAGGCCGAGGATTGCGGCAACAGCATTAGAATGCCATACATGCATTTATATAGGTATGGAAACTTCTCAGGTTCGAGCAGTTGTAGACGGAGGTCTATCACCTTATGTTAGAAAATAAACATGAGAGGAAAGTTCATAAAACGCACAAGTAAAAACAGGAGATTCAATGAGCTGCACCAACTTATCAACTTGAATGAGTATATTGACAGTCATGTCCAATTCACCGCTGCAGGCCGAGTTAGCAATCTAATCGCAGCAAAAGTAAGAGAATAGACTTACAAAATCTGCAGCAAGTTGTATGCCTGTTCATAGGCCTGCGCAAGCAGACAAAGAGAAAATGTAGCGACGGCATTGTAGCACCAGGAGCGGAACAAGGTGACAAACAGGGTTTGGCCATCCTATACTCATGTTAAATCTCGTTCGGTATGCACATCAGGCATTTATTCCATGGTACGGCCCTACCTTCGTCTCCAAGTTACGCAGTCTCTTGCGTACTTCAGCGAGCTGTGGAGCGGTTATGAGATTGTTGTTAAGATTCTGAACCATGATGCTCGCAAATTCAACATCTTCTTCCTTTTCAATACAATCCGCGAGGGTGCGGTAAATCCGTTCGGGGCTGAGGCTGATGCAGAGCTGTCGGATGATCAGGTTTCCACGCACTTCCAGCAGCTTCCGATCCGTAGAGAAGAGCTGTAGCAAGTTGACCATGAAATACGCAAAGTAGTCGTCCTCGCTGTTTCGAGAGATCTGCGACAACAATTGCAAGTCCTTGGTCACGACAGCATCTGAAGGATCAGACAAAGTCTTGAGCAGAGCCGGGAATGTGCCGTCGTTGAAGGCCAGGACCTTCCTGGGTGCTTTTCTGTGCAGCATAATGAGCCACGTCAATGCAGCCACGCGGGTGGCTTCGTGATCGTTTAGAAAAAGCAGAGTCAACGAGTTTACAGCTGCAGCATAGTCTAGATCAGGCTGGGTTTGCGGGATGCCTCCGAGTTGCGCCGACACCGTTCGGCTCTGCAACGGCGTGGGATCTGGATCGGTATCACGGAAGCTTGACAAGGAAACTCGGTTACTGCCAGCTGAGTCGTGCTTCTCAGATGGCAAATTCTGCTTTGAGTTGGAAATTCCTGGCGCGGGAAGGGCAGAATATTGCGGAATAGACTCGTCCGTCAGCGAGGCCACGTAATCCATCAGCGCGTTATTAACTCTGGTAGCTAATAATTGGACTCTTTCTTTCGTACTGGCCATTGCAGGCAGCATATGTGCCAGGATGTTTGGTGTGAATAGCAATACTTCTTCTGGGCAAATGTCAAGAAGTCCTACGATCCATCGCAGGGCTTCCAGAAGGCTGTCCTCTTCTTTTCTAGGAGTCAGTTGCGAAACACCAAACACAGAATGGAGTAGGCTTACCAAGTGGCGACTCTAGGGCTTCAGTGAGAATCTCTAGAATCTCCTTGAAGTTGACCTCGACGTCTTGCCCAGGAATCCAATCATCCTCACCGCTTTCGTTTGCGCCTTCATCACTCAAATCGGTCTCTAAATCATCGCCGTCCTCGGGTTCTGGTCGGTAGCTTCCGCTATCGATTGACTCCTGTCGCTTCCTCTTGCCTCCTTCACGAGACTTCTTGCTCTCAAGGATGCCCTTTTTAACCCGTGAAATGCGCCTGATTTCATTCAGAAATTTGTCGAGGCAGGACTGGGTAGCCGTTCGTACATCGTTATTCTGATCACAGAGAAACTTCAAAAGACCTGAGAGAAAGCGAGGAAGATAAGTGACCAGCTCCAGATCGGGGATCGAGTCCAGCAGCGTGATCCATCCAACTAGAAACTGGCGGGTAAATGGATTCGAAACCCAAATGCGTTCGTTGAGAAGAGGTATGAATCTTGGCAAGGAAAAAGCGGTCGGAAGGTGCGCATGCTGGTTTCCCAGCTCGTCCTTATCGTCACCAATGTCAGGCGGTGCTTCCAATACAGAAATGTACGAGGCCGCGGATTCTGAGACAATGTCTTTGACCAGTCGGTCCAGCAGTTCTGCTCCATTCTTGACAGATAGTTCAGAGTCGGCCCCGAGCTAGCAAAGGGTCAGTCGGCTGATTAGAATAATGGCTGGATAGGGAGAGACGAATGAGCGGTGAACGCGAAGATGGAATTCATACTTTGCAAAGTTGATCGAATATGTTGTTAAAATATATCAAGATTTCCCCTTTGGCAACCTTGGCAATGTTGTACATGGCCTCGCAGGCGTAATACCTCACCCTAGCATCTTGATCGGTGAAGCAGGCCAAAATAGGTGGCACGATTTTGGCGAGGTAGCGAGGAAGCTCCTGCAATAAGTGTGGTCAGTCAAGTAGATTTGTGCAGGCGCAAGGACGTTGCGATATATCGAGAATGACTTTCATTGTCACTCAATCCCGAAGAAAGGCTAAGAAGGCTGGGAACGAGGCTGTTGGATGAAGCAGGTGACTGTCACGTACTGGGCCAAGAGCGATGGCGGCGGCGGCGAGACCAATCAAGCCTCCATTTCGAGCATGTGGCTGGTGAACTGCATATGCGTAGTCGTTGCAGAGCTGTTCGAGTATGTCGTGGACTCTCTGATAATCTTTGCTGGCCACCAATTCCCGAATCACCCTCTCAAGCCTACGCCACACCGGTTATTAGCAGTGGTCCACGGGGTCTTGGGCAGGAAGGAAGCGTGAAGGGCATCCACCGTACTCGAGCGCGCCGATTTTGCGCTTATCGTAGAGCTTGTCGTTGAGGGCGCGCTGGATACTGGCGTCCATGTTATAGGCTGCTTCGATCGCTCGCGGTGCAACTGGTGAAATATGACGCGTGCGCCCTGTGTCTCATTGAAGCTTGTGTGTATGTTGTTGTAGCAAGGTAAGCCGAGCCACCAGGTAGGTTAGTACCAAGGTAGTTGGCAGTGACAGTGGTGAGTGACGCCACTGTAAACGCCGCCTTGGTTCACCTATACCTAAGTTTTAACGCGGGCAATTCGGACAACTTTGCACCAACCAGCGGGGCTTTAGTTGCACGCTAAGCCTTCAGCCAGATGCTAATAATAAGTAAGACTCCATGGACAGATGAGGACAGATACCATGTTGCGCAAGACGCTGTCATAAATTAATTGCGATCAATTAATATAAAATTAAATCTCCTAAATCCATGAATATGAGCAGGAATTCTACTACCTTCTCCGTAGGCTTAGCAGGGGGAAATCTGGACAAGTGCTAGAGTAATCGATCCATCAATGACAATGCATGCCATGGATCACATCGGCAGACTAAAGCAAGAAGCGAATGCAGAAATGAACACCATCCCAAGCTATAGGCAGCAACCATCAGACTATCCCTTCATCCTGAGTACCATCTACTTCCTCAATGGTGGCCGTAAAAGTCGCCACTCTTCACAATTGACTGTTGGCACTTGGAGAAAATGGCTGCCTGGTGCGACACCTCCGCAAGCCGCCCAATGACCTGCCTGTTCCCGTCCGCGAACCCGTAGTAGGCATACGGGATGCCCACCTCGTTACAAAACTCAATCACAAGCTTCTGAGCTCTGCGGAGGTTGTGGCGTGGCATCCGCGGGAACATGTGGTGGATCGCCTGGAACTGCAGCCCACCGTGAATAAAATCGAGCCACGGCGGGCAGTCCACGTCCATTGTCGTCCGGAGCATCCGCTGTGGGAATGACTCCTGAGGGCCCAAATCTGCCGTGCTC
Organism: Cordyceps tenuipes; assembly: GCA_025583755.1. Taxonomy (NCBI): domain Eukaryota; kingdom Fungi; phylum Ascomycota; class Sordariomycetes; order Hypocreales; family Cordycipitaceae; genus Cordyceps; species Cordyceps tenuipes. The sequence goes on along the minus strand of JANZYN010000006.1, from coordinate 249,062 downwards.
ATGGCGAAGTGCGACAGCACAATCTGCACGTGCAGTGGTGACGACGCGATGTGGCTGATCATGACAAAGGTGAACCGCGACCACCCATCCGGGATCGACTTGTATACCATGAGGTACCCAAACCAGTACCAGAAAAACACGTGCCCAGCAATTTCCACCCACCGATGCCACGCGGAGATGCCTCTCTTCGGTCCGCGGCCCGCGAGGAGAAATTGCCAGGATAAAACGTAGAGGTTGAATCGGCCTAGGGCGAGGAAAGGATAATACGTCCAGGCCTGGATCCGCAATAGTATCTTGGCAGCAGCATCATACGCCATGACCCGGTCGTAGTAAGTCGAGCGCAAGCTACCCAACAGACGGTGTGAGATGGCAAAGAGCGGCATGTGCTCAATATCAGGGTCGTGCTCGGGAGCATTCGTCACAATATGGTGAACGTTGTGATTGTTCTTCCACCAGCCCATGGAAAGACCGCCTATAAAATCTGCAATGAGGATTCCCAGCAGTGAGTCGACCTGGTAGTTGTGCGTGATGCCAATATGGCCCGCATCGTGGGCTGTAAATACCAGCTGATGCCACATCAGACCCAAACACAGTCCACCCAGCGCGTACTGGCCGAACTTGAGGAATAAAAGCGAGCCGCAAAAGAGAGCCAGATACCGACAGCATTCTACTGCATACGCGGTCTTGCTTGTAACCATGTAGCCCTCGTCAATCAATCGTTGATACAGCGCCCGATACTTGATGATGATGCACGCCTGCGTTGCCCGGTCCGGCTGCGGGTATTTCTCAAGGTCCAGGCTGATGTGCTCTCGCGTCAATGCGTCAAGATATGACATCCCGTCCACTTCGGGATCGGCGTTAGAATCAGAAGAGACCGATGATGACAGGTCCCCGTGGGACGGTCGCCGGCGCTTGAATTGTGGTCCCTCCGTGTCGAAGACGGGCGATGGCGGTCGCGACGACACGCTCGAGCTCGAGCCCTTCGGGCTTGCCAACCCATCTTGTATCGCTTCGATTTCGCTTGCAGATCGGAACACGCCGCCCTGGATTGGAGGTCGGAAGTTTTTCCAAGGGGCTCGGATGCGGCCGATACGGTATCGTTGCATTTGCTGTACGGCCTCCGTCGAATGCAGCCTAGAATATAGTATCAGCGTATGAACTTTCAACACATGCTGTTGGTAGCAGAACACGCACGCTTTGACTTCATCAGTGGCGTCTCTTCCCACCATATGCAGAATGGAGATCTCGCCACCAGGATGGTACTTCAGCCAAGCATCCACTTTCAAGACGAAGTCATCCACGAGAATGATCTTTCGACCTTCGGAAATCATAGCCTCGACCTCGTCGCGAGAAATGTAGGGCAGAGTTTTGGCATTTATGGTACCTTGTGGCAGGCCGCCGTTGGAGACCGTTGCCTGCGCCGGAGGCATGGTTCCGCTCCGCTTGGGCGCCTTGTTGATACTGATCTGTGTAAGGCCAGGCCTCTGTTAACTTCTACCTGCGAATTCAGATCGGTGTCCTGTTTGCGAATGATATCGAGCTTCACTTCATGACTTGTGAACAAACTAAGTGGCAGGGTAAGCATTGACGAGGTGCACGAATAGTTGCCTGTGCTGTCGGCATCCTGCGCTGTCGTCGCCCCACTGGGCTGATGCTGGGACGGACGTGGCGTAGGTGGGGACTGGGCTCGCACCAGGGGCATCCAGCCCCGATTAGCTGGTCGACAGTTCAGTTTTTAACTTTCGATCCAGGTTATACTTCATATGGCAAGAAAGTATCTTGGTGGACCGTGGTTAAGTGAGTTTCATTTCAAGGCCGGTAGAATTCTGCTACTTCCTTGGAAGAAAAACTAAACGAGCCGCAGTGAGTTATTTGCAAACCTCGCAACTACTAAAGTACGCGCGGCCTCCACCAACGGCATTGGGACAGGGCCCACGAGATTCCCGATCCTCCATATTATTCCTTCGCACAGAAACTAACCAACTCTACGCATCAACTCTCACATAGTTAGCAACTATAGTCAAAATCACCCTAAAATGAGACTAGGTAGTTCGTGTATCAAATATATTACTAGTTTACAAAATTTTAACTTTGCTCTCCCTCTCTCAAAGCACATCGCCTTTGAGTTTATTGAAAGGACGAGATGCGTAGCTTTGAACAGCTACCTGAGCAGCCCTTCCAACTCCTTCTATAATTTTGGCATCAAACTTCAGCTTTGCCGCTTGTCTCCCCCGCTGCTTCTCTGCTTCAACTCTATCTCCATTCCAACGCACCGATTCAGCTACACTTCCAACACGACAGGCTTAGAAGTGAATAGCCTTGGCATGAGTAGCCATAGCAGCCTCTTTGAAAGCTTCCGCGAGAGTAGGGTGAGCGTGGCAAGTGCGGGCAATGTCTTCAGTCGAGGCACCGTACTCGAGAGCAAGGGTACCCTCAGCGATCATCTCGCCAGCGTTAGGGCCAATGATGTGAACGCCTAGAAGGCGGTCCGTCTCAGGGTCGGCAATCATCTTGACAAGACCCTCGGTATCCAGGTTGGTCTTAGCACGAGAGTTAGCACTGAAGGGGAAGGTACCGACGCGGTAAGGGATCTTCTGCGACTTCAGGTCCTGCTCAGTCTGGCCCACCCAAGCGACCTCAGGATACGTGTACATGACGGACGGGATGCAGCCGTAGTTCACGTGGCCGTAGCCCTTCTGAATATACTCGACGACCGCGACGGCCTCCTCCTCGGCCTTATGAGCCAGCATAGGACCGAAGGTGGCGTCACCGACGCAGCGAATGTGGGGGAACTTGGTGCGATACTCGGAGTCGATGATGACACGGCCGCGCTCGTCGAGCTCCATGCCAATGTTCTCAAGGCCAAGATTGCCTGTATACGGCCGTCGGCCAATGGCAACCAGAACGACTTCAGCAGCCAGCTAAATTTTTATTAGCAAATTGTAAGGTCAATTCGCGGCAAGCGAGACTCACAGATTCAGGTTTGCCACCCTTAGCAGAGTCAACATCCAGCTTAATCTTCTCCCCAGACGCGTCGCCGCTGACAACCTTGGTGTTGAGCTTGAATTCGATTCCCTGCTTCTTCAGAAGCTTCTGGGCAGACTTAGCAATCTCGGTGTCCATGCCGGGGCCGCCTATCTGGCCAAGGAACTCAACGACGGTAACCTTAGTGCCGAGGCGGGACCAGACAGAGGCCATCTCCAGGCCAATGATACCACCACCCACGACGACCATGCTCTCAGGGATCTTCTCAAGGGAAAGGGCGCCAGTGCTGGTGACAACGCGCTTCTCGTCAATCTCGAGCCCGGGGAAGGGAGTAGCCTCCGAGCCGGTGGCAATGAGGATGTTCTTTCCACGGACAGTGGTCTCGCCACCATCGTTCAGAGCGACCTTGATTTCGTTTTCGCTGACGAATGAGCCTTCGCCCTTGAGGTATTCGACACCGTTCTTCTTGAGGAGGAACTCGACACCCTTGGTCAGGCCGGTGACAGCGGTGTCCTTAGCCTTCATGAAATTGGCAAGGTTTAACTTGACATCGCCCACCTCAATGCCTCGGTTCTTGGTATCGTGAAGGATCTGGTGGTAAAGGTGGGAGTTGTTGAGGAGAGACTTCGAGGGAATGCAGCCGACATTCAGACAAGTGCCGCCAAGAGTACCGCGCTTCTCAATGCATGTGACCTGTACGGAAGTAATTTATGTTAGGGCAATTCAAAACTATTCCTGGAGAAATAGATAATACCTTCATACCCTCCTGGCCAGCCTTGATGGCGGCGACATAGCCAGCAACACCACCTCCGATGATGACAAGATCCTTGTCCTCTGCGAATGCGTTAACAGAGCGCCTCAAAACTTTGCAACGCGATTGAGTTCGACAAACCGGAAGTAGTAGCAAGATTGCGGCTGAAACGAGAGAGTGTGACGGGGGCGATAGCACTGTGAGCGTAGTTTAGTTAGTCAACGAGAGATTTTCTTGGCTGTTAAAGTTGCAGCCACGCATTCACTTTAATAGGCGCCAGTGGACGATGGAACGAGGAGACGTACGCAGACTGCTGGAAGGCAGTTGTACGAGCGACAGCTCTCGATATTAAGCGGCTGGAAAGCATCTTGGGCGGCTAGAACAGTGACTCAAGCGATCAATTGGCGCCGGGGTTGTAGGTTTGAAGGAGGTGTGAGGTCGACAGCCAGGCTGCGTTAGAAACAAAATAGGTACCTTCCGGCTTCCAGGTTCGGAGAGCTCCAGCATGTTTGGGATTGGTCGGAAAACCCTTCGAGACGGGGTCGGGAGTAACTTGCCACGTAAGTTTGCTGGGGAGCTACATTGAGGGTACTTCCAGGGGGACGGCGATTAGGTAACGGGGACTGGTCAGTTTCCCAACAACACAAAGCAATGCCGCTTGGAGCCGGCCAGAATCGGTCAAGCTGGCTGTCCATCGTGCATCACCTACATACAGCCTAATAAAGAAGCTAAACGCGATGCCAGTGAGCATTGCAAACAACCTCATGCAAAGCAGCAGTAAAAAGCCACCTATGGAAGAAGCCGGGATACATTTGTCATGCTATATACAAAATAACTCCAGTTCTCGTCATAGCAGCCTACGCCACCTCAACCGCCTGAACTGCGGTCTGCGCCTTTTCCCGAACGCGGTCCATTTTCTTGGCTTGTTTTAGTTTTGATTTGCGCACTTTCTTCCGCAAGAACCAGTGCAGCCCGGCGGCAACGGCCGGCAATTGCCTTGCTGCTCCAAAGATTTTTTCCACCTTGACATCCTCGTCGCTGCTCTTCTTAGCTTTACAATAGGCGAGCAGCCGGACCAGGAAGTACTCGACAAAGTCGGCCGTCCAGTTATTGACTTTGGGTAGATCCAGAGGCTTCAGAATGGCAATATTCAGAGCACCGTCAGCAACCAGAGATGCGTAGAATCGGGCCACATTCGCTAACCGCCGCGGATCTTTCATTCGTTCACTGTCCGCCGTCTCCTCATCGTCTACATCATCCCCAAACATGGACTCGCCGAGGCCGCGGAAGATTTTCCAGAGCCTATCTTGGAAAGCAAATCGGAGCTTGTTATTAGAACAAGCCTGATTTGCTACCAGTGCGTAGAAGTTGTTGTACTCCACCTCGCTACCAACGCATTGGACAAGAACGCGAGCAATCTCAAGTTGATCGTCCTTCTTGAGCCCAAGATTAACAAATTGCCGATAGCCATGCTCAAAGTTGGTAGCGGACATAAGGGCTGTGAAGATGGCTATTTGGGCCGTTGTGCCGAATCCCTGCGAACGAGCCTTTTGTGGATAATCTGGCAGCACAAAATCCATGTCTTCGTCATCGTCTGTCATAGACTGATATGTTTCCTCTTCCGTCTCCTTTGCCATCAAATTCTTTGTTTTGACCGGAACACTGGCTCCAACAAGCCACCATTTGCCATCAGTATCGGCGCCCTCGATATCATGTAAGCTCATACCCATGGGAGCCAGTCCGTCAAGTCTACGAGACTGTGACTTGAGTTCGCCAATACGTTTCTTCATCCGAACGACATGCTCTGAGACAACAGCCGAGTCTAGCCCCTTTCCTTTGGGCTTGCTGTTCTTCAGATCGTTGATGGTTTCCACCATGAACTTTGTTCTCACCGAGACATTCTCGTACCCACCATTGGACATGTTGGTGTTGAGCACACTGGCAATATGCTTCAAGGATTGCGCATCGTCTCTTCGCAACATGCGGCCTGCCATGCGGCAAATACGCAGGAGCAGCTCAACATTGACTTCTGAAAGCCCGACTAGAAATCTCTCCATGTAGTCAAATATGATTTTGCAGGTGACAACTTCGAAAGTGTAGAGCTGAGTCAAAAAGTTCACCAAATTCGAAGCTTCTCGTCTAATATCGGCATCACCGGAGCCTGCCTTGCTGTAGTCGCGTGCAAGGTCTTCAACAAGACGACGAAGCAGATGGGAGCCAAAACTGGAGCCAATAATTTTATAGATTGCGGCTGTAAATCCACCAGTCAGCACGAAGAACTGATCTGGAAGAAGCTCGGGCTTGTAAATTTGTGCCAGCACAATATCAGTAATGATTTCCGTGACTTCTCCTCGAGCATTTTTCTGGTAGAGTTGCTCGATAGATTGAACGATCGAGAGGATGTTGGCATCAGTCAATCGGTTGACCAGACCTTGAACGTTCTTCTGCAGCTTAGCCCTTTGCTCTGATTCCGTGCCAACGGCCTTCCGAAGCGATGGGGGCACATATCTTGCAATGACGTTTCCGGTGGTCGGCGCGACATAAGGGTTCTCCCGTTTACGCGCAACGGTCGAATCTTCCTCATCATCATCTTCCTCCTCCTCCTCTTCCTCGACCTCCTCCTCCTTGTCCAATTCTCCTTCTCCTTCTCTGGAGTCATCAGAGTCAAGCTCTGCAAACGAGTCGTTATCGGAGGGGCCGCCTTCCTCGTTCTCGCCCCAGCTACCATTATCTGACATAGGTAGATTCTGATCAGAGTCTGAATCGCCCGCCATATCGTCGTCGTTATATTCGTTTTGTTGCTTCGTGGGCTTTCTTGTTGAGAGCATGTCAATGGTCGTTTTCCTTCTTTTGGAGAAGAGCCAGTCGTCATAGTCTCGCTTCCGCTTTCGCTCGTCTGCATCCCCATCGCTCTCAGAGTCGGCAACTTCGACATCATCCAACAATTCTTCAAGGCCATCCTCCTTGAAAGACTGTGGCAGGGACTTGCGCCCCTTTTTGATGCCTAATTTGCGCTCGAACGCTTCAATCTCGGCGTCATCTTGGTCAAGTTTTTCTTGCACTGATTTTGATATCTTCCTCTTCAGCTTTGGCTCACCGTCAATGGCAGTTACGTGGCCAGGGCTGTCAAAGTCGCCGCTCTCGCCCAGTCCCAAATCGTCCGGGACGTCGCTCGAGTTCTCGGACACACTATCGTCGTCTGGTACCCAAGGAGGTTTCGTGACCATGGATTTCGAGTTTGGTGGTCGCGAAACGACTATTTTTTTCGTGGGTAACCGAGCTGGCGGATTTCTATCGCCTTGGATTCGGCTTTCTGAGGCATGTCGCCCACCATATCTGTTTGACTTCTTTTCCACTCTTTGGGCTCTTCGCTGGTCTTTTCTCGTGGTTGGTCTTTTGCCGCGACTGGCTGGCCCCCGTTGCAACCTGGCAGGAACGCTGGCAGGAGCTGGTGTATCGATGCCAATCCTCTTGAAAAGCTTATGTTGAAGCTCTGCTACGGAGGATGACATGGCAATAGTCCTGGGAGATTCGGTTTCCCCAGGGAAGTGCAAAAGTACGGCGCAACGCGAGGAACTCAGGCATCCGGGAACGGCATTCCGTGGATTTTTCTAATGTTTAGTCGCGATGCCCGGAATTAACTGATGGCGCAGAAGTTCTGCGTCAAAACTTTCTTATCTTATCAGGTTGGGGCTTGCTGGCACCAGGTTTGGTATTTTAGTGTACAATGTAATGTACAAGGGTAGTACCTAATAGTTCAGGCCACACGTTAGTACCTTTTTGCTTCCCTTCCAGCGGCCCCTCTACCTCAGATGCCTGGCGAGGCACATTTGTGCTTCACCATTATTATGACTCTCCCTGGCAGCCGGTCGTTTACCATGGATGACCTGCACTCGAGCCACGATCAGGTAAGTGCTCGCCCGGACTATCATATTGCTCAATCTATTTAATGCGACTCCAAATAACATTGGCTGCAATCTAGTTCTTTGAGAAGCTGGATGAGTTGTTTGCCGCCCGCAAGGGCAGCGACCACGGGGCCATATATCTTACACAAAAACGACGTGAGCTCACGCGTGTGCCCACTACGTGCCCGATCAATGGAATTCTAACCATGTTTTAGTCACATACAATACCGACAGCACTCCTGGGGCTGCAGATGGGGACTTTGAAGACCTTAATCCGTCCAAGCCTATGCCCATCATAGTCAGAGCCACAAACGGCAAATCCAAGCGAGCCAAGTCCAGCAAATCCAAGCTGTCAACAGTGGTTCAGCCACAAGATCTAGAATCATTCTACCTTCGGTATGCAGAGGTCTGCAAGGCCGGCATGGCGGCGCTGAAGCCTCGAGACCGTAGCAAGAACAAGGCCAAGGCCAAGGCCAAGAAGAAGAAGATAACGGCATAATATTTGTCCGTACTATACTATTTCTTAACATCAACCGCACAAACGATGTTTCATGATCTTTCCGCGTTTAATATCATGCCATGCACTCCTATGCCAGCTGCTCTTCTCTGGAAACCGTTTGGCTCAGTGTGTTAATCAACGACGAGAACCAGCTGCAGGGCGCCTTGATGTCGAGCAAAGTATGTGTGATCCTGTCACAGTGTATGGATAGAATAGGCCTCTATATGATTGCTATCTATAAACTCTATGAAACGCGATATTTGCAGGTAGAAAGGGGCATGTTTCAATACTGTGAAAGGATCCAACGATCAATCACGAGATTTTGTCACAAACTACAGCTCTATGTCTACGAAAGGCCTGGTCTTGGCGTAAATCAAACCAAGGGAGGAGAGCAATGAACATTGACCGCATGGCAGTGACTCTCCAGGTCAGCGTCAGCATTCATTTTAAAATGCTCCTGAATCGTTACAGGCGGTAGCTGTTGTCCTGCCCTCAAGTCGGGCCACCAAACTCATCGATCTACAATCCTGGTTCGCGCTCATATGGTTATTCATTCATCCCAGGCAGGCACGTCCATATTCATCAAAGTCGGCAACAGGACTTCTTCTGCCACAATTCCAAACGCGCGGAGCCATTCAGCGTAGAACATCCATAGATCAAAACAGTCACCGTTCCAATCGAAATCCTTCCGGTAAAGTAGCACTAAAACTCATCCTAGCAATCTCCAATAGCCCCATGTCTGAACTACAGATAGACGCTATTCTCTCTACTTTTGCGCAATGATTTGCGATAATTTTCAGTACACAAGGGCCCTGCATAGTTTGACAAACGAGCTTAAGAAAAAAGGGGCCCTCTCCGGCCAATAGATCATAGAAAATGAAAGCAGGGACAGCGTTCCAAATTCAATCCCGCTTCAAATGGCTTTACATCATCTGGTCCTGAGTCAGGCCAGCGTGAGGATCAGCTTCCATGGGCTCGCCACTCGGCTGGTTCACATATTTGACGAAGCTCAGGTTAAGAGGACGTCCACCGTATTGATATCCTTGAAACTTGGAGATGGCGGTCTCAGCCGTCTCGGCAGTGTCGAACTTAACGACGCCACTGCCACGCGAACGGCCGCTGGGTTCATACTGGATTTCGGCCTGTTCGACCTTACCGATGGTGGTGAACAACTCAATCAGGTCGTCGTTGCTAGTAGACCAAGGGAGCTAGCCAAGTCATTAGCTCACTTTCGGCGTATCAACAGCTGAGCAGACTTACATTGCGCACGTAGATGATTTCACTGCGATCAGTTCCGGAAGTAGCATTGTCAGTGAATGGGTTGGGCGCAGCGGCTGCTGGAGGAGGGCCATCAAAGCCGCCGGCACCAGGGCCACTCCCGTAGCCGCCACGGCCGCCGAAGCCGCCTCCAAACCCTCCACGACCAGCGAAGCCTCCACGGCCAGCAAAGCCTCCGCCATAGCCGCCACGTATTCCACCGCCGAAGCCGCCTCGACCGCCGAAGCCCATATTTCCGGCTCCAGCAAAGCGATCCTCGCGGACTTCGATGGTACGTCCCTGCCAGTCGTAGCCATTGAACTGCTGAATAGCGCTGCGGGCGTCATCGGGGTTTTCGAATACCACTATACCCGAGCCCTTGGGTCGACCATCGGGACCCGAATGCACATCCGCGCGAATAACGCCCCCGTTGCGGGCTGACAGTCATGTCAGCTTCGGGAGAATGACCAGTAGGGTATAGTGTGCGCAAAACGCTTACCTGCTTGTCTAAAAAGATCTTTAAGGTCTTGCCAGCCAATATTAAAAGGAAGCTGTTGAATGTGTATTAGTAGGGCAAGAGATATTGCGGTTCAATAGGGACGACAAACATTGGCAACATAGATTTGACGACCGGCACCGCCAGCTCCGGGGCCGCCAGGGCCGCCGTGGCCGTGGCCACCCCCATAGCCCGGATTGAATCCGCCATGCATACCGCCGCCAGCAAAGCCACCACGGTTGGCGCCGCTGGATCCGATGAAACGGGGCTCGGCTTCACGGTCCTAAAGTAGTGGATCAGATTGGCGCATACTAAGTGTAAGGTGCCATGTCTTACCTCGCGAACGTAGACAAGACGACCCATGAGGTTCTGGTTGCTCAGTTGGGTAACAGCCTGCTGAGCTTGTTCCCTGGTCGCATATTCCACAATTCTGGTTGTATAATCAGCACGTATAACTCGTCGGCCCAGAATGGCTCGTAGACATACCCGCATCCCTACAAATAACCCAGGACAAAGTCCCTACCCGTCAATCCAAAAAATCCAACGAATAAGCCGAGAAATAGAAGGAAATCCGGGGAAATCCGCCAGGGGCGGCGGAAGGGGGAAAGAAACTATGCAATTAAGCCCACCTTCGACATTCCGTTAGGAAGCAGCAATACGTCGGCAAAGAGAACATCTCCAGCTATGACCCAGTCAATTAGTCCCCGAACAATTCCTCCTCGCTGTCGAATTCCTCACCCTGTCTCATGAAATCCTTGAGATGATGCCACTTGACGTCATACGAGAGATTGCCCACGTAAACTCGGCGATCTTGTTGCGATGATTCGCGGACGTTGGACATCATCTGCTCGCGGGCAGCAGCTCGGTCTTCAAATGAGCGCTGAGGGGTTTGGCCACCGTTGAAGCTGGCGGGAGGGCCGCCGCCGGGAGCTCCTGTGCTGGTCATCGGAGAGCGATCGCGACCACGTCGGTAGTCTTCTCGGCTGTTGGATCTGCTTCGTGGGGAGTAAGATCTGCGACGTCCTTGTCTACCAGGACTTCTAGAGCGACGGCGAGGGGAGCGAGATCTCTCACGCTGCTTGCGGGTTAGATATCAGAGTATTTGGTCGTTGGTGTAACATTGCGCCCTGCTGTTGCCCGAGATGGCAGCCCATCGCCATAACACACCAGTCATGTCATGTTGAAGGAGCATGAGCTAACGTGGGGTGTACGAAGCCAAGCTGGTAGCACGCCATCCAGTGCGACGCTCCAGCCTGCGATCGGACCTGACACGCACGAGGACAGAGGGGCAACTGAGCAACAACAGCAATAGCAACATAAAGAAAAGGCTACCATGATTGCGTGTCGCCAAGTGCACACAAGGCTAGAAAGGTTCACTTACAGGGCGGTAGGTGTCGCCAGAATCAGCTAGATACAGATGTTAGGTAAGTCTGGAAAATCATGAATGTGCGAGAAGTAAAATCGTGGGACATCAAGGTATGGATGGTGGCGGAAGAAAGCGCGCGGCCTCATGGGTGGGGTGAAGGAGGGCAATGTAGGGCAGCGGACCACCGGGACAAAAGTAAAACAGGGACGCGATACGACGTTGAGTGAGTCTGTGTTTTTGAAAACTTGGACGTTTTCTAAGGTGATTAGGGGACCAAATGTGACAAGGGAGTGATGCGTGGTGCTTGGTGCGAGATGTACGATGAGGGTCGAGGAGAGCGCGCAACACTGCGCTAGGGGGGGATGAAGTTACTTGAGAAGGGAGGCAAAGTAAAGGGGGGGGCACCAGACATGTACCAGCGAGTGGGAGGAGAGGGAGCAATGCAAAGCGCAGAGGCAGGAGCCTTGGAGAGGCAAGGCGAGGGAAGATTGAATAAGAAGGGTTGTTGTGATGATGTGACGGAGTAGAGTTGAAAGGATAAGGCGATGGATGAGAAGAGACGTGGAGAGGCGTAGAGATGCGGAGAAGCGAACGTACCCATGGCAGAAAAATGTGAGCGTTGGAGTAGAGAGAAGAAAAGGACTGAGCCTGCTCGCGGTGGTGAAGAGTGAGTGGGTGTCTCAACAGATGGAGCGCGGCGCAACAGGGCAAGGCAGGCAAGGCGAGAAGAGGCAAGCAAGCAAGCAAGCAAGCCTGGATGGAGGAGGCGAGTGAACGACCGTACAAAAACGGGGGGTGGGAGGACAGACAGCCAGGATACAAGCCACGACTGGTCAGCTCACGGACGGATCTCGCATAAGCGCAAACCAAGGATGCAGGTCGTCGGAAGTAGCAGCGAGGACAGAAGAGGGAGGGAGGTGTGGTGTCCAGTAAGCCGTGTTGGAAGAGAGATTTGAGTCTAGGCCGTCTGTGGATGGACGAATTGGATGGAAGAGGATGGGATGGATCTTGGGACGAGAATGAGAACACCACAGGTTTGCTGCCAGTACCTACCAACCTGGTAGTTTGGGGAAGGAAAAAAAACTGCGAAAATACGTGATATGGAGGGAAGACGGAGAGAGGGGCCGACTAGAGGCGAGCTAGCGAATCAGAGAGCTCAACCTGTGAAGCTTGGAACAAAGCGTGGTACCAACGTATTGCGACGCTATCTGGTTGCCAGGGCAAGCACGAGACGATAGCCTTGATTTACAAACGGTATGAAGCAGCTATTGTTTTTTCCATTAGTACAAATATGCAATCCATCTGCAGGAAGAGAAGTACTGCAACGTGAAGGCTGTTGCATGCTCAATTGCCCAGATTCTCGGCCCACCCATTTCTGAAGACGCTGCTGCCTACCTGGTACCTAGTCAGGCAGCATTTACGATGTTAGAACAGTATTGTTAGAAATAACATCGCCACTAGGCAGCTTAAAAAAAGATGGTAGTGATCATACTACTCTAAATAAGATCTTTCAGAAGAATATATATTCGGCCGGTAATTTAATATCTTCATTTACTACTACTAGCCAGTTTAAAAGATAGGCAGCCTGCCACTCGGTACCTGTAACTACCTACATTAATATGTCGCCATCATCCCCCATACATCAATCTCATTGAAGACTTCTAAAATCACCTCAACAACGCCAACCATCTCAACCGCTCCCTTCGAGTTATTGACACTCCAGTTGCTTGTAGCCCGATCCTTTCATGCGCGCTTTGTCGGGAGCCACAGATACGCTTGTGCGCCACGCTCATTGCTATCGCAGACCTCGTCCGTCTGAACCAATCGCCGCGCTTGTTGAGACTCGACACCTGCACATGCAGGACAAACACGCACCAGTTGGCAGTTATTGAATAGAGTGGCAGTACTGAGGTCTCGTGCAAGCTGGAGCCCACTGCGACTATGGACTCTCGCACGGCTTCCTCGATTGATCATCTCCATATCCATCATCAGCATAGACAGCAGCCGAAGCGGTTTTCAAGTTCAGGCCTGGATACTATCACACTACGACCAATCAACGCCCATATAAGATTCAACTCACACTGCATCGGTCTCTTTTACAGCAATGTTTACTCACTAGTCTCGGGTAGGTATTTGCCTCTTCGGCAAAAGCTGTGCAGCTTGCCTTGAAGGATGCAGGTGAGCGGCCAATTACATCAACTGAGCTGGAGGCAAAAACGCTTCCACATCTCAATGCAACATGTCCCATGCTGCGCTAACAGGGTTTGCGTATCATCGTAACAACTTTCACTTTGCGGGTCTTTCTGTTTTGTGTAGTGTTCCTGAGAATCACTACGCAATATTTCATGTTCACATCACACCCATTTTATCTATTGTGATATCTGTAAGCCAAGTCATAAGTCTAATACAATGTCTGTTGCCTCCAAGTAGACTCCCATCACTGTGGACGTGGTGGTTGCTCAGCCATGACTGCTCGTTCGGGCGTGATTACTCCTCAAAACCATGGAGTCGACGGGCTATTTGGACCGATACCACCGAGGTTCACATCCTGGCAAAACACGCAATGCAGGCAACTGGGCTCACGGCAAGCCACCTTGCGACAGGTGGCTTCAGTATTGTGGTGGGCTGCATAACAAGCATTACAAGTAGTTACTGACAAGCCAAAAAGCATCGACGAGGTTGTGTGCGTGTCAATGGCACCATCAGTCAGGTACCCGTCAGTCGTGTATGTTTTCATCCAGTACGAGAAAAAATACTGCTTGGCGCAGCTCTGAAAGAGAACTCCTGGTACGGGAGAATGGCACTCATATTCGTAAGAAGCCCGGAGATGGTGTCTAGTTTGGGTTTCATTCTACGAGCATCGGGCTTCTGACCCTTGCGAGTGCTCCACGTGCATTGATCCTATCAGTTCACTCTTCTCGAGCCCCCCGCCCCCCGCTCCCGGCTACGCTGCATTGCTACTAATTATTTTGCTTCGTTATTGCAATGGGGGGTTATTTGTTTGAGTACCGGCCTGGAGGTTGGTCCTCCCCAGAGCTTCTGCTGGAACCATTCGCGGCTCTCCCGCGGCCAGCACGCTCCAGGGTAGCAGCGCATGCACTGGATTGGTGTATGTATGTATTGTTGTCCAGGCTTGACACAGCGCTGATTGACTCCGCAACTGCTGCAGTTGGAACTTACCCAATACTTGCCTGCGCGAGTGCAACGGCATGTCCTGGATCGCGGTATGGATTAGTAGATAAGGTAGGAAGAAAAGTGAAACCGCTGTTAGGTTGAGAGCGATTAGCTGAACGGAATTGGGTCACCTCCAGATCGTACCTAAGTACCCCCCACCACGGCGTCTCTACTCCAAAAAACCGAGCCACACAAACGTCCCTCTTTTCTGACCAATTGCTCCAATTTGCTGTAGGAAACTGCACTGGCATCATCGCATTACCACCACTCGCCAACCAATACCCACGATAAACAGCCTCCACAGCGAATCGAAATACCAGAATAGTCGCGCCGCCATGTCTGCCGCCGTCGTGACGACTCGCGTCGCCGCGCGCCGCGTCGCAGTCCACTGCCTGGCCACCACCCCCAGCACATACTGCCCGCGCCGACCCTATCACTCATACGACCACCCGCCGACCGCAGGGCCCTTCGGCGGCGCCGAAGAGGCCATCCTTGCCGCCGCTTACCGACACGTCCCCGAGCACGGCTTCTCCGCGCGCGCGCTGGGCCTCGGCGCTCGTGACGCTGGCTATCTCGACGTCAGCCCCAGTGTACTCCCCAATGGTGGTGTCTTCACCCTGATCCGGTACCACCTCGTCTCGCAGCGGCTGGGGCTCGCGAGTGCCTCCGACGCGGTTTTCAAGCAGCAGCAGCAGCAGCAACAGCAACGTATTGGGGTGGGAGCTAAGGTTGCTGCGCTGATGTGGACTCGTCTGCTCGGCAACAGAGACGTTATTCAACACTGGCAAGAGGTTTGTGCGCACCAATACGGCCAGAAAAGGCACGCAAACAGCTCACATATCGATTGAAACATAGGCACTTGCCGTGATGGCGCAGCCGAGTCACGTTCCCGAGTCGCTCAAGGAGCTTGCCAAGCTTTCCGATGAGATCTGGTTCCTTGCGGGTGATACCGCTGTCGACCCTTCGTGGTACTCGAAGCGCGCTACGCTATCCATGATTTACACGACTGCTGAGCTGTTCATGACCAACGACCGGTCGCCTGACTTCGCTGAGACTAACAGGTTTCTCGCCCGCCGACTCGAGGAGGTTCAGTCGGTCGGCGGGGCCGTCGGGGCCGTCGGTCAGTGGACGGGTTTCACGTTGCATGCGGCCATGAATGTCCTGCGAAGCAAGGGCCTCGGCATCTAGGGCGGCGTTCCACCATACACAAGGCATTTGTCGATTAAAAATCATTTCGAATAGCGAATATCTATAGACTGTACACCTCTGTTATAATATCAAAGCAACTCCATGCCATGATGCTGTAACCAAGAACTCCTCAGCGCCAATAGAATTATGTATAGGCTTACCAGCAAATAGCCGGGCCTAGAAAGGGTAAACCTCACAGAAAATCCCACAAAAGATCTCAAAGAGCAGTTTCGACGAAAAAAAAAGTACTAGATCAGAGTGCGTTGTCGGGGATCCGTTAATCTGCAGAGAGTATGGTGTTAGCGAGGCCTCACCAACAGATGCTCAATAACAGACCTGATGATCTTCACGTCCTTGTCGAGTTTGGCGCGCCCCTCGATGGCGTTCGGCGTAATGAGAATATACTGTCGCGAGACCGAGCGACGCGCAGTATCGACCTAGATATTGGTTGTTAGTCGCTAACCCAATCCACACCGCAATACATCCGTGTCTTATCTAAACGTACAAGCATGTTGGTGCTAATAGCTCGATTTACATTGTCCATGAAGACGTCAAACTCGTCCAGGCAGCGAATCGGTGAACCTATCGCTTCCCAAACTGAGAGTAGCATGCAGATAGAAGAGAACGACTTTTCGCCGCCCGACAGCGTCTTGGTGTCGCGCCCGGCCGACTTCTGCCTCGTCTCGTCCGGCTCAATATGCAAGACAACCTTGCGCTCCTTGTGCCGGAGATCGATCTTGCCGCGGAAACCTCGCTCGCTGAGGAGGTAGTTAAATTGAATGCGGATGCGAGCGCTGATCTGTCTCTGAAACTGCCGCCACAGGCTAAGGCGCTGCGTAATGGCGCCTTTGAGTGAGTTAATGGTTCGGTCCAAGTTGTCCGTCTCCTCGACGACGGTCTCGTAGCGCCGTTTGGCTTCGTTTGCCCTGTCGAAAATTTGTTCATCTGTCGCCCCGAGACGTTGCTCACGCAAGGCGAGCTGATCACCAATTCTTTGATACTTCCTCTCAATGGATTCGTAGGTTTCACCCTCGGCAATGTGCACCCTGTCAGGAGCAACTGCAAGAGCTTGCGCTGTAAAATCTGCGACTTCTTCCGCCTTCCGATCTCGTCGCTCCTCCGCGCGTCGACGTTCGGCTCGTTCAATATCGACCCGCTCGTACGCTGCGTTCTTTCGCGAGACAGCGATTCGTCTCATCGACTCAGTGGTTTGAATCTTATCTTCCGCCTTTTGAACACGCCCCGAGAATGCTTCACTTTCGCGACGGGCCTCCTCTAGCTCCTTCTTGGCGGCTTCCACCTTCTTATTCATCTCTTTTTTGGCTAGTTTCATATTACCATATTGACTACCAAGTTGCTCTTTCTCGTTCTTCTTGGCCTCAAAGTCGGTACGAAGCGTGATAAGGCGGCCATCTGCGCCTTCAAATGCGTCCAATTCTGTAGATATTTCCTCCGCGTCGGCCCGAGCTCGGCGCAAAGCGTTCTCAAGTTCTTTTTGAACCCGGCCATGCGATTCTAGCTCTGATTTAGATCTCTGAAGTGCCTGGCGGGCAAGGCGCTCCTCGGCATTCAGCTCCTTGAACTCGTTTTCCAAGTCTGTCAGTTGCTCCTTCTGGATTGCCAATTGTCGTACAGAATCCGACTGCATCCTGGGCCGATTCCTGGTCAGGACGATCGGCGCGGTTCCAACATTTCCATTTCGGTTGGTCAGCCGGAGGCCTTGCCCTCTTTTGCCCCTGCCGTCATGAAAGCACAAGCATGCCGAAACGTTTCGAGGTGGGCCACCTGAGTCCACCATAACTCTTTCGGCTTCGGCTCTATCTTGAACCAATATGACCTTTTCGATTTGGTTATTGATAATTAACTGTGTGCGAAATATGTCATTGTCGAATTCCAGTACACGGAGAATAGTGTCGAATTCTTCTGCAGGCTCCTGACTTGTCGTGTTGATATGTCCTCCATAGGCGATGAAGATGGGTGGCTGCCGCTTCATACCGCCCTTCTGCATGAGATCAGATAGCCTAGACTGGTCTGCCTTGCTGCGAACAACGAAGGCATTGAGCGATTCACCAAAAGTCTTCTCAAGAATACCGGACCATTCTGGTTTGCGAAGCTTGACATGTGCACCGATCGGCCCGACAGGCATGTTTTCAAACCCTTGATGCTGCGCAATGGTTTTGACAAGGTTGGTAATTTCTCTATCAAAACCATCGTATGCAGATCCAGTGCTCTTCTGCAGATCAGATAGAGTCTTTTCTGCCATGACAATGTCGCCTCGCTTGGTATCCCTCAGTTGCTGTTGACGTTTGAAAGCGTCCTCGGCCTTGCGCACGTTCTCTCGTTTACTAGGCAGCTGATCTGTCGCATCGCTTATTTTCTGAGTGACGTCTCGCACCTTGGCCTTGACCCGATCAAGTTCTGCATCTTTCTCGGCCCTCGCGGCACCAGTGGACTCGCCGAGGCGCCTTTCCTCCTCGTCTATTTTCGTTTCGAGCACGCGTATCGCTTCGCCAATGATTTTCAAACGGGTGTGAGCGTCGCGTTCTTCTGTATGCAAATCGACAAGCTCGGCCTTGGCCGCGTTGAATACGCTTTGCAACGAAGCGACCTTAGCTGTAATGGCCTCATCTTCCGTATTCAATTCATCCCTTGCTGACTGTACTTGTTGTAGTTTTCGCTCAGCGTCTAGAAGGGCTTTGCCCATAGTCTCACACTCCTGCTCAGTGTCCGCAATCTGTGCAGTCCTGTTGTCGATAGCAGTATTAAGTTGTTGTAGAGCGATTTCCTGCTCTACAACTTGCCACCAAACGAGCTGACATCTGTAATGTCTCGCTTTTTCTCGAAGGCTTTGATTTTTTTGCGCAGCTTCTGCCAGGCGAAGAGCACCCTCCATTTCCTTCTTCACAGACGCAACTTTTTCGCTAATATCCTCACGCAAATTTAGAGTCTTGTCCAGGGTGTCTTGAGACATTCTATAATCGTTATCGAGTTGCTCTAATTGCACTCCTGAGACGAAATACTTGTATTTTTGAGCTGGAGTGGCTGAGTTCAGAAATTGACGGGCATTGTCTTGAGAGAGAATGGTCAGGGGATTGCCCATTTGGAGCGCGAACCACTCGGATATTTCGTCGATTTCTTGCTTCTTGGTCGATACGAGCTTGTCATCAGCCGTCTTGATTCTGAAACCACTGGCACCGGTCTTGGAAAAGTGTCGTTCAATGATGATACTGTTGCCGTATACGTCGGGCTGGTATGCCTCGGGCCCGGCATTTTTGACTCGCACCACAAGCTTGCCCTGATCGCGACCCTCCTTGACGAAAGATTTCAGGCTGCCACCACGATTAGTGTCACTAGCCTTTCCCCCCAAGCAGAGGGTCAGTGCCGTCAGAACAGCACTTTTGCCACTGCCGTTCTCTCCGACAATGAAGTTGATCAGGGGACCAAGCTCGACATGAAGCCGCTCGTGACACATGAAATTGTAGCATGTAATGCTCTCGATAATGCCACTTTCGGCAACCACGTTGTCACCTAGGCTGTGTGGTCGTCGCGATAGCTGTTGTGTGGCTCGTTCATCGTCCAAATCTAGGTTCTCCAAGTGCTTGAACCCGGCATCACGCATAATTTCGTATTGAGTTTGTGGCAATGCATCTTGGTAATCGTCGGAGTTGTCCGATTCATTTTGGTCGTCTTCTGACCTATAGGCCGCAGTGTTCTCTCGGTCGGGTGTCGGTTCTAAGTAATTACCATTCGCGACTGATAAGCGCGCTCTTTTGTTCTGCCCAGCATTTGCATTAAATACGGTTCTTGGAGACGAGATACGGGACCTTGGCCATACCGACTGAGCCTCTTGAGCCATGGAGGAACTAGCCTGCTGAACCACGACAACTTCGTCGTCATCATCGGCTTCTCCACGGGGATGCCTTCTCTTGAGGGAAGGCATGGCTGCCAAGGAAGGAAGCAGCCACGCAAGTCTGGGTTTTGTGTGTAGATGAAGTGGTGGTAGTTGCAGCCGTGGCGCGACGAACCGTGAATCCGAAGGCGCGTCGGCTGAAAAAGCCTAGGTAGGTCGTTAATAATACCTTGGTAGTTAGGTACCTAGTAGGTAGGTAGGTACCTTAGTAGATATCAGGTACCCTTAGAATATATAAGATTTACTTACCTAGGTAGTAGGTACCTGGTGCTTACACCTATCTGTGTGGTTGATAAGGTACCAATTACCTTTTTGAGGGTACCTGATACATGATAGGTAGGTCCCTCACTTTCTGGTGGAGACGGACGCGTTCCTCCAGCCCCGCCGTAAAGTTGGAGAAAGAATGGGTGGCAGATGTTGGGGAGAAGTCATGCACATCTGCATATTTTCAAACGCACTGAATCCAAGCCGTAACACCATAAAAACTACTATATGCACCTGGCTTCATAAGTTTCTCCATTTAGTAGCAATTTGTTTGAATCCCACACGGGAAGGAACCATGACTGACGAACCCACGCACCACGACGTCAAAGATGCTGAAGCCCATCAATTTCAACGTCAACTGCCCGAGAACTCAATGGAGTATATGGTATTTCTCCTAGATGACAGTCTCGAAGGTATGAAATACCTACAGTTTCTGGAGGCCATTAGTAAGGAAGCTGTGCGCATGATGGACAAAATTGCCGAACACTACATTTGGCAGCGGGATGAATTTCAACTCGAAGTTGTCAATGACCGAGGTGAGGAGAACATTAAAAAAGCCGGAAGCAAGAACAAGCTCTAATAAATCGCATTTAGGCTTATTATATCTTCACGGTACCACAGATTATGGGGACGCCGTGGAAGATGAGTGGCTGATTGTCTATGTGTTGCGGGAGCTCTCTAAAAAATACCCCCAACTATTCGTCAGGGTCGCCGATGAGGACGGCGAGTTTCTCTTGGTAGAAGCCGCAAGTGCGCTGCCAAACTGGCTGAATCCAGAAATCGACTACTGCAGGGTTTGGATTCAAGGCGGAAAACTGAAGATCATACCACTTCTACTTCTCCAAAGTGAAAGGACGAAAACGGCCTCTGTCAAGTCACTCACGCTACATGAAGCTATAAGCTGCCTGAAAAATTCACCGGAGACATTGATCCACTCGCCTTGCATTGAAGATGAAGCATTCTATCGACTCGGCAAGTATCCGGAACATATAGATGCCTCGATACATTACTCCACGATAACAATCCCGCGAAAGCTGGCTTATTTTATACACGAGCTGCCGAAAACTATATCCGCCGCCGTTGAAGCGTTCTATCTCAGGGACCATGCCGGCATGAGAAAGATAATCTCAGAATCAGAGAAGCTGCATTTACCTCCAGCCGATATGGTTAATGTTTGTGTAAAGTTTAGTAGAGTCTTGTTCGCGCAACTGCGCTCTCAACGCTTTGAGGCGCCCGTGAGATGGCAGAATATGATGCAACAGCAAACTGGAGACGGAAATAAAGAAAAAGGGTCGGATAGCAAGCCACTTGCCGCTGAGGACGGCATGAAATTGACTTGTGGTTATGAAATGCTTGCCCTAACAGCAGATAAGAGCAAGAGCCGCACCGTTCGCGAACTCGCCATTATGCTCCAGGATTTTCAGGAGGATGGTGACGAAGAGCTGCCAACAAATGAGGATATCGCAACGTGGCCAGACATCAACCGGAACGACGACGAAGGCTGGCTCGACATCAACTATGAAGACTTTGAGCGTGAGTTGGAAGGGAATGGAGCAAAATCGGGCGGTCGACAACCAATGTCTTCTGGATTTGGGGACTCGAGAACACAAGATGACCTACGGAAAATTGTGTCTCGATTCGAGGCGTTCCTAAACAACAAGACGGCCGGCCTAGACGGTGCGGAGATTAGTGACATGGACATGGATAATGACGACGACGTTGATTTGGACGAGGACGAATCTGACGAAAACAGCGAAATGGAGGACAAGGAAGTTAGCTTTGACGAAGAGACATTTTCTTGCATGATGCAGGAGATGATGGGACTGCCAGTTGACAACCCTACCATCGCGTCCACCGGGCAGTACAAACACCAGACCACGACTCAGAGCACAAGAGATGCCCATATAGGCGAGGACGACGATGACGACGAAGAAGGCGACTTCAATAATCTAACTTTGCAGATGGAGGCTGAGCTAAAAGGCCACGGTGCACTGCGCCTGGACGGCCCCAAGTCTCCGCGAAGAAAACTCGATGGCGGCGATCGAGGCAAATATAAAAAGAAGGCGATGACAGCCGAGTTAACTGAAGAATGCGAAGATGATGATGACGAGGATAGAGAGCTTGATGTGGACTACAATTTGGCTAAAAATATCTTGGAAAGCTTCAAGAGCCAAGGTGGCATGGCTGGCCCAGCAGGCAACCTGATGGGGCTGATGGGCATCCAACTACCTAGAGACGAAGATGCTGACGACGACGACGACGGAAAGGACAAATAAATCTGATTTATTCCAAGCAAATTCTCTGCTATTGTAGAATATATGCCTCATATCCAATCAAGATATCACACCCTCTCAAGGTACCTAACTATCAATTCTCCTAAATCCCTTTTCACAATCCTCACGATTCTATGGACTCAGCGTCCTCTGCCTCTTGGATGAGGCGTCTTGAAGATACTGCCAA
Source organism: Cordyceps tenuipes (assembly GCA_025583755.1). Classification (NCBI taxonomy): domain Eukaryota; kingdom Fungi; phylum Ascomycota; class Sordariomycetes; order Hypocreales; family Cordycipitaceae; genus Cordyceps; species Cordyceps tenuipes. The sequence continues at coordinate 226,807 of JANZYN010000006.1, read as the reverse complement.
CGCCGCTTAGATGCCACCGATTCGTCGGCCTCCTCTTCGATCGTCTCGAGAGCGCGCACCGCCTCCACCATAACCTTGCGGGCTTGCAGCTCCCGCGGGTCGCTGCCCTCGTCACGCTGCACGTACTCGGCGCTGATGGCGTTCAGTGCGTGATATATTCGGTAAAGGTACATGCGCACTTGGACGCGACGTGGGCGGTCTTCCTCGTCCCGCGACAAGCCCTGGTACGCCGCGTCCGTGTCGTCGTCGAGCGTGTCTGCTAGTGGTGTGCAGAAGCCTCGCACGAGGGCCTCGGACGGCGCCTGGCAGAGCGTAATGGACAGCAGCGGGTCGCCAAACACTGGCTTGACCCATTCACGGAGGCCAGTTACCTTGAGAGCAGCCCCCGTGTTGCTGTTGCTCAATGAGGAGCCGCTGCTGTGGTTTGAATCGTCTACCGCCATGTCTTCACCCTCGATAGAGGAATCGATCTCATCGCCGTCGTCGAAATCACTGTCTTCAGCTTCTTGCATGGCCACGAGAACGTTCTTATCCAGACCTGCATCGACCAGGACCAGCCGCGGCTCGACCACACCATCGAGGATCGGCGCAAAGCGGCGCAACAACCTGCGTATACTGTCGTACGCTGCTGTGATCTGGTTTACCTGTGCGTCCTGTATGGCCTCATGGAGCATGCTGGCAAAGGCATCCGACCACCGCACAAAAGTTTCGCGCGATGCCTGAACCGAGGCACCCCGCTGCTCATTGCTCGATCGTTGCGGTACGGGCGGGATCATGTCCTCGGCATGCCCGAAGCGTGACGTCGGCGAGCGCAGTAACGATACCCCGCGAAGCATCTGCCCGACTTGAAAGTCGACAGAACGACGTTCTGCTGGCGTCATAGGCCTTGAAATTATTGAAAGCACCCGTCCGGGCCGCGGTGCTATGAGATTGTACTGTAGCCTGTGCATCGGGGCCACTGTTGCCGCTCCGGCCACCATCACCCCATGATCCAGGAGGGTCGGCAAGTACTCGGCGATGACGCGGGCGCGGATGCGGTTTCTGGCTTCCTTTTTATCCTCCTCGAAGTCTGCAACCGTATTGGTTGCCGATATGTGCGGCGGGTTCGACCCCCCCTCTGGGTGCTGTCTGTCGTTGCAGAGCTGTGATAGCCACTGTAGGGTGGCAGCCTCTGACCGCACGGAGCCGCACTCGCACCTGAGTAATCGGCGGTTCGGTGAGGGTGGTAGAGAGCACTGTAAAACGTTGCCGGCCTGAGTTGTGGCACGGTATATTCGGTGAAGACCAGGCGCGGCGGTTGTCTGGAGACTTTGGACGTGCGTTCCCGGGATAGCACTCCGGATGACCCTCTTCAGAGCGGTGTCGATAGTTTCTACCTCCATGACGATTTGTTGGTGACAGCAAGAAGGAAGTTGATCTCGATGATGTGTGATTGGGAGTAGAGTAGAACTGAGCATGGGACAACGATGGCGCCGTCCAGGACACACAGGGTAAATGCTGTCGCCTCTTGGGTGCAAATCAGAACTGGCCGGCATTGTAACCGCGTTAAAGCCGGACCGCTTGGAGCAGAGCAAATGAAAAGGTGGAGATATTGAAGCACAAGCTTTGTCGGATGATGGTCCTCGGTATCAAGTGTGTGGTGTGTGGCGTGATAATGTCGTGGCCGTTGAGGCTGAGATTGGTTTCGAATCGGGTGTTGCCTTGATGGAGAAGAAGTTGAATTTGCGGTGAGAGCTGACAGGAAGTCGTTGCTGTTTCTGCGTAATACCGAATAGGATAGGTGGTGAGTTAAGATGCAATGTATAATTCGGACATTGAAGATGTCCCTGGACGGAGAGGGGGAGAGGGAGAGGGAGAGGGAGAGGGAGCATGGATGATCACTGTGATGGCGCTGTAAGCCGGCTGCGACTGGTTGGAAACAAAGTGACAGGAGGAGCGGCCGTTTAGGGGCATCGACGCCAGGCGCATTGCTGTGGACTTGTTTCTTTGATGTTGCAAATAAACGAAGGGATGCTATGCTGATTCAATTGCGAGAGCCGTGCAGAAACCCGGGCTGCCAACCGAAGCGACGGGCGGCTTGTGACTAGGTAGTTAGTTGACCAAGACGGCTTAGGGAGAGGCGGAGGCTGAGTTGAAGGCCGGCAAGTAGCGAGGAGGGAGGTGAGGCTAGCATCGCGGAATTGATCATCGCACCAAAGAGACAGAAAGTGCAGGGGAACGGGATATATCCGAGGAGGGGAGGGTGTCCAGCTGTCTAGTGTTCGTATTATCAAACGATACCTGTTCTTTTGCTACCACTACGAATGTAGGTGGTTAGCGCCTGGGCTGGCTTGCAGGAGGCCCCCGATGCGGAACAAAGACATCATCGCTGTCTCGCTAGGTAGTTACTGAAACGTAGCAGTTCCCTTGCGGCGTGCCTGCTGTTCAATCTGCCACTTGTTACTAGTCTCGGCCGACAAGCGAGCGGATCCATCCATCATTTCCAGACAATATGCGGTGCGGGACGGGGGAAAAGCATTGGTTACCAGGGCTTGCACAGGTGTTTGACTACTTGTAGTACTAGGTAGTGAGAGTTGACCGGTGTGAATTGAATCCAAATAAACTCAGACTCGCAGCAGCACACAAACAGGCGCTCTGTCTCACAGCATTACGACATTGGCTCGGCTGGCTCGAGGCCGATCTTGCCCGCCTTCTCGCGTACTACAAGGCTTGAAGATACGAAGAGCCAAACAAACGATAGAATGGGAATCAGGCTTGAAACAAGAAGGAACTTTTGTGATTGGCAGGCTGCTCAGACGAAATGCCGGGGTGTAGATTCCAGCCCTGGTAATGATGATGCGGACACTAAAAAGTCAGAAATACAAAGGACGGAAGGATGGAGAGAAGAGAAGCGCAGCGACGTATGTTTTTGGGGTCCAAGTTCCGGCTTTGGTCTCAACCAAGCGAGCTGACGCCAATGTCATTGGTCGCCATAAGCGAGAGCTGGAAGCAATGGGGCCCGCTAGTGCTGTGGTTGTGGGGGGACCAAGATGACGGATGGCGGCCTTGACAAAAAATAGCTTTCGGCAACATCCCATAATCCATGTTATTCTTAGTACGTCGTGGCGCTGGGGTGGCGGGCGGGACTCCAACGTCTTGACGCCATCACTCTGCGTTCTGGCTGCTGTAAAATGACAACTCACCCAGGGCCAAGATGCCGTAGAATCACAATCCGACATGGATGTCCCCGGAATTATTTCCATTGACGCGTTGTCATTGGCTAGTATTTGGGATGCCCGCTACTTCCTGACTGACTGGGGGTACCAAGAGCACCCGTCGCGGAAAAAGGCCGCCGTCGCATGATTCCGCTTTGCTGCTAGATAACGATGTTACAGAGCCTACATCTCTATGCTGGATTGGCGTCCAACATTCCGCCAAGGCGGGCGTGACGCAAAGAATACAACAAGCTGGCATCCCGCACATTCATTGCACAAAACATTTGACGAATCTCGTCGAATGTGGGTGCACCTAATGCAACACAAATACGTTACCACCACACAGTTATGTACACACCGTCCTTTCACGCCTCACCGGCTTCAGCTTTTACAAGTCTTTCGTCACCGCCACTGTCGTCGCGCCGCTCTTTTGCTTCGAAACCATTCCGTACAGCGAGTTCATGTTGTATCGCTTGAGCTCCTCCCACTGCGGCCCGTCCACAACGGAAACGCTGCAAAATAGCTGTAGAACGTCGGATTGCATTAGCAAAAGTGAAGAGACGAGGAAAAAGAGCATCTCCAACCTCGTAGGGAGCGTCGGAGAGGCAGGGCACTTAGCTGTCGACCATGTACATACCTGGAAAATTTCCACTAGGATAACCTTGTCTGCGTTCGATAGGTTCACCTTGTGCTTTGTATCAACTAGACCGGCAATCTTCTTGATCACCTCATCTGACTTGAACGTGTTGTGGTTGCGGATATTGTGTCGGATGGCGTACTACGAACAACGATACCATGTTAGCGCAACCCACCACAATTTCCAAGAAGACAGAGCCCTTCCTTACCGTAAAGGGCTCTCCAGCACTATTCGTAGTTATTTTTGGTGCTCGCATCCCGTCTTCCCTGTCTGTCGGCGTGCTTGTACCCTCCTCTTGCCCCTCGCCCGCGCCACTCATAGGCACGAGCTCAAAGTATGGCGCCAGCACCCGTCGTGCAACCCTATTGATGCCCTTGTCCGTCGCCTTGTCCGTGCTGAGGACGGGCGTGAGGCGGTTAATGTACTTGCACCTGCGCTCCCGCGGATCCGGGCACCTCCTCGCGTCCTCGCACATCTGCCGGACCAGCACGTCCGGCTCGATGGGACTGGTCGTCTTCATGAAGAAGACGCACTCAATCCCCGCGTTGATGGGCCGGAAGACGCTCATCTTCTTCGCAGATCGGTCACGCGGCGCCTTCATGGCGGCCAGCTCCTTTTCGATTGAAGCTTCAATGTCCAGACCTTCGTCGCCCTCTGCCTCTGCGTTCTCGTGCTCATCCGCTGGCTTGGCAATGCCGTACATGCTCTCGCCGTACTGGCCCAGTTAGTCGTTACTTGAACCACGAATTACCATAGTCACGGCATCATGTGAGTCTGAAGGAGCGGCTATACCTCGTGACAAAGCTCCGTGAACTCTCTAAACGCTCTTGTGTTCATGCCTCTGGCGTATGTGACCCAGATGCCCTCGTCACCAATATCCAACGAACTGCCCATCTCAATCCGACCAGCCATCTTGGACTTTTGCTGTGGCGTCTTCCACTTTCCAGCAGTGCTTCCCTGCTACAGCTAATTAGCGAGATCTATGGGACCAGGCAAGGTTGGTACAGCTCAGGTGATGCTCACTTTGCTCTTTTTGTGAGTTGGAGCCGCACCCGAGGGGGCCTCCTTTCGTTTATTCTGATTCTCGCTCATATTAACTGCGATATCCGAATATATTTTCAATGCAGAGAGTCCTTATGCAAAGGAAGTTAGTTGTTGCTGCGTACAATGAGAAAGTTGAACTGGCAATTTTTTTTTCGTTGGCGGGCTGTTTGGTGTGGATCCGCCAACCTTTGGACCCGTGTTGACAGCGTATGTAACAGGGTCTTTCACCCTCCAGAATAACGAACTTGATTTATTTCATGTGCATTTTTCATAAAATTCATTCAGTAGCCAATGTACCCATTAAAATGTCTACCATAAGCTTTAGCTCTGTTCCGCATTTCTCTTTGCGCTTGCCTCTGCCGTTGTAATCAGGGCCGACGGGGCGTCCTCCCTGGGCATCATCACTTCCACAAAATTAAGGCAATCAGCTGCGTTGAATTTCGAATCTGTCAAGAGCTTGTCGAGTTCCGACTTCGTTTTGACGACGTGTTTAGCGCAGCTTTTTGAGCCGCCCATAACATCAACCAGAGCGGTATAGTTCCATCTGTTGATGTCATTGTATTCTGCGTCCATGCCGTGAATATATCTCTCAATTGTGAATCCGTCATTGTTTAAAAGGAAGCTGTGATCGTGTTAGAGGAATGGATATAGTTGAGGAAAGAATGCACTGACATGATAGGCTTGAGCTCGTGTCGGATCATGGTACTGAGCTCTTGAGCCGAGAGTTGGAATGATCCATCTCCAACGAATAGAATCGTACGGCGCTTGGCTCGCAAATCTTTCGCAGCCAGGCAGGCACCCTGAGCAGCACCAACAGACCAGCCGATACTGCCCCAGAGAACCTGACTGAGAGCTGTGACCCCGGCTGGAAACTTGGAGCTCCAAATGCCAAAGTTGGCAGTGCCTGTCTCAGTCACAACAATGTCACCCTTGCAAAAGAATTCACCCATACGCGGCCAAAACCAAGCTTGAGAGATTGTGGGTGTCCCGTCGTCGTTTTCATTTACTTCGTTTTTGACGGCAGGCACCTGAGTCACGGCCAGTTGGCTGACGTCCAGTTTGTCGATGAGAGCGCGAAGCACTCCCTTCATTCGAGCACCAGGATATGTCGAGTAATGGATGATGCAGTGATCGCTGTGCAAGTCGATGACATTGAGTTTGGAGGTTCGAAAAGAGAAGCCTGCAGTGTTGAAATCACTCTGAATGAACGTTAGGAAAGGTGAAAAATATACTGAACGATATCAGATGGTATGTATGTACCTGCAGCGTGCCAATTGAGAGAATCAAGTCGGAAGACTCGACGGCCTGTTTAACACTGTATGGCTGGGACCCCTCTCCAGCATAAACGCCGCCGTAATTGGGATGGTCTTCGTTTATGGCACTCTTACCCATTGGTGTGACGAATACTGGCAACTTGGTTTTGGCAAGTAGCCTATGCACTTCGTCTAGCACACGATGGCGGACTGCGCATGCATCAACCAGAACGATCGGAGCTTTGGCCGAGTTGAGATTCTTCAAAATGATATTCACAATGTAAGCCTCCTGCTCTGGATTGTTGATTGGCTCAGATAGGTCAATGGGAGTCTCGAGGCGCTGGCCCTCGATCTTGGCAGTGGCCATGTCGCTGGGCAGCATGATGTATACGGGTCGGGACTGCACAAAACACTCGCGTAGCGCGTGATCGATCGAGACAGCAATTTCATGCGGGTCGTTGAGCTTGGAGACGTTACACGAGACACTGGCGCTCATGCTTGCAAAGACGTTGTAGTCGCCGTTCCCGAGGGTGTGATGGAGCAGCATGCCCTTCTCCTGAGAGCGGGTGGACGGGCAGCCGACAATGTGCACGACGGGTATATGCTCGGAATAGGCTCCGGCAAGGCCATTGATGGCGGAGAGCTCGCCGACACCGAATGTGGTGACGACGGCGCCGATGGTGTTGATGCGGGCATAGCCATCAGCAGCATAGGCTGAAAAAGTTGCGTCAGCCAGAATCAATAACGGTAGACCAGCAGATAATGGACCAGTAAACGGAGGCTCTGCAGACAACGTGTAGATAGATACAAATTACTTACCTGCATTCAGCTCGTTCACACTTCCGACCCATTTCAAGCCTGCCTTTGGGAGGTAGTCGAGGGCTACCAGATTGTAGTCGCCCGGAACACCGTGGACGGAGCGGACTCCGACTTGATGCAGACGCCGGAATAGATACTCGGCGACGTCGATTGGCGCTTTGAGGTTTTCCACGCGGATGTCGGCCATAGTGAGATTCGATTCCCTGTTATCTGCCTGAAGATGTATGTATAAGTGGAGCGAATCAGATGATGTATGACGTCGGCGGGGCAGTGTGTTTTCTTGTTGGTTGAATGATCGTGCAGAGAAGACTTGACAATTTTTCCTTGAGAAGGAGGTCAAGTGTAGGAGAGGGAAACGGTCACTTGCGCTCCTTTTAAGCAACAACTCTAATGTCGCTCCGACTCGGAAGCCCGAGAATGGTGATGCAACCAACGGGGCTTGCAACTGGTGAGGCCCCACCAAAGACGGTTCGATCGGAAGCTGTAGTCAGTCGACTTTTGCCAGAGGACGTTAGTTGCTGTGAAGATAATATAGAGCTTTGCGTATTGATGGTATACTGACTCGGGGATTGATTTGAGTGGAGTGATGCCCTACCATTTTCCTAGCCGCTCCTTTAACTATCATATCATGTCGCGAGTCAGCGCGGCCAGCATTTGAATGCCGTCTATCCAGAAAAGGAAACAAAACAAAATACATGGTAATATACACAAACAATGCTACAACTTCTGCTCTCCTCAATCGCATCGCCCGTCCTTGGGCCCCGTCTTCCACCTCTCCAGCCACTTTGAGCAGTCGAACTCCTTCTTACCCAGCTTTCTGTTGACCTCATTGTGCGCGCCGCACAGCCATATACCAAACTCGTCCCTGCTGGCTACCCGTGGCACGCGCGCCACTGTGTACGCCTGAAAGTCCTCAGCACACACCCAGCATGGGTAAAGCTTGGCAAAGAGATCCACGAAGCGTAGTAGGTCTGACTGCTGCGTCCGCGACGGCGTCTCCGGGTACGTCGCCGCAATGCTATGGAGCAGCGTCCACGAGCTGCGGCCCAGTACCTCTACATCGGGCGGGCAGTCGGCGCGCGGGTCGGCCTCTGTTAATGCTGTTGCTGTTGCCATCGTCGTCGTCGTCGTCATCGGCGGCGGCGGCAGCGCTGTTGCGGTGGTCGCGGCCGTGTCGCCTTTGACTTTTTGCCTGGCCTGCGCGGCCCACGCGGAAAACGCAGCGCCAGACGTACATGAGCGGCATCTGAGAGAGAGAGAGAGAGAGGAAAGAGAGAGAGGAAAATCAGCCAAGAGAATGCCAGAAATAGCGATCAACTCCAATAGTCTACTCACGGCTTGCCGTCCTTGTCTAGGACCACGCCTTTTGGGTACGGTCCAGCATGCGAGGCAAGCACCGGCGCAGCCGCTGCAGTGTCCTCCCTCGCTTGCTCCGCCATATTAGTCGCTGATTTGTAAAATTTACGTGGATTACGCGGAAACTTCGCCGGTAAATCACGTCATGTAGGTGTGTGTGCGCGTGTGTATGCTGAATCTCGCGCGTCTTCGGGCCTGGTACCGGGTGCAGATTTATAATACCACGGTGGTGACGATCTGGCCCCACCGACTTTCACAGCCCGAACTCTTCGTCAATAATCTATTAAGAAACTGGACATTTATGGTACGACTAATTAGCTGAAGAATACACATGCAAAAATAACTGTGCTAACTAGTCCTGAATTTTCACAAGAAAAGACACTGCACGAAAAACTAGATACTACCGGCAATAAGGAACAAGCCGCTCCTCATTACTTGACCCACACCAGCTCGCTCTGCATCGCAACTTCACTGCCAGACCGTCACGGCGACATTTGCATCTGTCACCATTCTACACAAGATACCAATTAGCGTTTCGCTTTTTCAAGACTGGAAGAAAGAAATTTGGCTGGCATCATCGAAATAGTGAAATTATAAGTTACCAACCGCGGCTATGGACGGGCCACCAGCTGCCTCCCCATCACACCCTGCCGCTGTACCCGTCCTCCTGCTCAAGACGCCCTCCACCCCCTCTGACTCCTACCACGAGACGCTCTCCGGCGCCCTCCTCCCCGGCGACCGCCACCTGGCCCCGGTATTCGTTCCAGTAATGCGCCACTGCTTCGATGACCCCGGCCTCTCCTTTTTGCGTAACCTCCTCCTCGAGCGCCGAATCAGCCCCGACTCCGCTTCTGCTTCTTACGGCGGCCTCATCTTTACCTCGCAGCGCGCCGTTGAGGCCTTTACCCACGTTGTCGACGGCGAGCGCGCAGCCCAGGGCCCTTCGTGGCCGCACCTTGACGGAGTGCCAATCTACAGCGTCGGGCCCGCGACCACGCGTGCCCTAGCGGCCGTGCCAGGCCGGCCATTGGAGGTCTCAGGCGGTCACACGGGCCACGGCGAGGCGCTCGCGCGCTTCATCCTCCAAGACTACACCGCACGGTTCCGAGAAGACGGCAAAGTCGATGGGCAGCAGCGCCAGCCACCACCGCTGCTGTTTCTCGTCGGCGAGCAACGCCGGGACATTATCCCGCGCACACTCATGGACCCATCCCTGCCGCCGCACCGCCGTGTGCCCGTGACGGAGCGCGTTGTCTACGGCACCGGTGTCATGGAGACGTTCCCCGATGACTTTTCTCAAGCGCTGGATCGCTCTGTCACCGCCGTCACCGCCGCAACCAGCACCACCAACCGCGGCGCACCACGCTTGTCGTCCCGCTGGGTCGTCGTCTTCTCACCCACTGGCTGCGATAGCATGCTTCGCGGCCTGGGCTTGCTTGACCAGGACACGGGAAAGGTCATACCGGGCTGTCGCGACGGTCAGACCTTCATCGCCACCATTGGTCCGACGACGCGCGACTTCTTGATCGATACATTTGGCTTCCATCCGGACGTCTGGGCCGCGACGCCTAGCCCGGAGGGCGTGATGGAGGGCATAGCCGAATTCGAAGCACGGATAGCGTCGTAATAAAGCGACTAAATAAAGCACAAAATTTTGCATATATTTTGAGTGTCTTTTTTTTTTTTTGGCTCGCAATTCAGAGTGAAGATGTTTCTCTTGCCCCAAACTAAACCAAACTTCACCACATGGAAAGCTGCGCACTCCCTTTCCCCCAAAATGTAACATGCCAGGTATATTGTGTATGGTTTCTTTTTTTCTTCCAGATAAAATCAACGCCAAAAACACCGAATAAATGTTCCCGTTCAATTACTCTTTTCCTCCCACGTAAACTCTTCACCTACGCTCCGAGAACCCAGAGCTCTACGCCGACGACGCTAAACTTGTGCCCGGCATCGCTCAGCGGCTCGTTCCCAAACGTCTCGCACGTCGCGCTGTGCCCGATGTCCAGCGCATCGTCCAGCCAGAGCCCGTAGTGCCCGCCACCCGACCCGACGCTCAGATACCCAGCCTCGCAGTTCATGTAGAAGTCGTTCAGACCACTGTATGGGAACGCTTTGAAGCGGATCGACTCGATCGAGCCTGGCGTCGACGTGCCGCCGTTGTTACCGCCAGCTAGAGTCGTGCTGCGCGTCGTCAGGTGAGTCGTGTCCGACGACGGCGGCGGCGGTAGTAGCGACAGCGACGCCATCGTCGACGCCCGCCATAGGAAGCACTCGCCGTTGCCAAAATACGACGGTGAAGGGTGCGGGTGTTCAGAGAGGTACGCGCCAAAAATCTGCCCGTTAAGTCCCGTAGTTAGCAGATTCACAACCGAGAGAAAGCAACATGATGGAGAGAGTGAGAGAGAAACGCACCCCGCCTTCTTGGTCCTGCACGACCAAGACAAAGCCCACTCTGCGCCCCTCGTAGGCCCTGCACTTCGCATAGAGCGTGCTCAGGCTTGCGCCGTCGCGCTCCAGCCCATACGCAAGCCGCCAGTCCTCGACAATGCGAAGCCGCTCCGGCACCATGTTGCGGATTTCCTCGGCGACTGCGTGACTCAGCAGTCGCGACTCGGCAGGCGTACCATCCCGGTACCCGTGCAGCACGACCGGATCGAGTGGCGGCGGCCGGAACGGGCTGGCGGTCGGCCTCGGCGGGTTGAAGACTCCGTGCACACCGTCCTTGTGATGGAGGCTGGCGGTCGCGTCCTGGCCGTCCTGGCTCTGATTGACGTCCGTGTCTTCGCTAGAGAACCGCCTTATTAAGCCAAACATTCTGCACGTAGCGTTATGTGTGTATGGATATATGAGGGAGGTAGTTGTTTTGTATATCTGTCGTCTTGGTTCGCGCGTGTATGATCGAGATCAGTTGGGAAAGCTGTTGCAATGACGTAAATGTGTACTGTTGCGCAGGAGAAACACTTGTATCGACCGTGTTAAGCGGGATGCTGGAGGATATCGCCTGCGACCGTCATCGGTGCGTGCATACTAGAAATTTTCAGGGGAAAGTTGAAGGACTACTAATCATGTAGAATCAGGCTCCGTCGATTAATCTGTCGAAGCCTGGCATGGACAGTTGTCGCCAAGGTGGGGCTCGCATGGCTTGATCTCGGTGGGGTATTATCCTCTCGATTCACCCCTCCAAGACCTCGCACAAATGGCGGGAACTGGGAAAGTGGCTTAAAGATATTATAAACCGGCAAGAATAATGGGAGAAACTGACTGCAGAACGAAAACAAGACCAAATGGTCAAATTTATGAAATGAAAAAAAAAGTTGAAGAAAAATCCACCATGCCGTTCCTTCATGCTCGTGCCTGGCACTCTGTAAATCAAATTGGTGTATATCCGCTTTTGTGCCTCTTAATCTCGGTAAACAACTGCACATATGTGTATATCATTGTCGTGTATTGCTTCGCAATGGCAAAACCAACTGCACTTCCCCCTGCGACCCAAGTTCCTGGCTGATGGGCCTGGCTGTTCCTTAGCCCCCGGGGCGTGGCATATAACCATACTCGGCAGCAGCCACACTTTTACCGCATAATCTCTTGGTAGATGAGCGCCTTCAGCTCTTCCTTGCTCAAGCTATCCTTATGCTTATCAAAATCAAAGAATTCCTCGGGAATTGGAGGTGCCGTCGGTTCGTCGTCGGGGTCGTGATAGGGCTCGAGGTAGGGATGCTTGAGTGCCTCCTCCACGGTGATGCGCTTCACGGGGTTAAAGGCCAGGAGCTTCTCTAGCAGGTCAAGGGCCAGGTCGGAGGTCTTAGGGAATAACGTGCGGAACGGCACCTTCTTCTTGAAGGGCAGGGAGCGAATGTACTCGCGAGCGCGACGAGACTTGATTCCGTAATAGTCCTCCATGGTGGGTGTGCCAAGGACGTCGAGAATCAGAGTCAGCTGGTGGTGATCTGCAAATGTCAGTTTCTCGAGTGACGATTCAAGGTAGAACAAGCAACGTACAATCCTTGCCCGGGAATAGAGGCTTCCCGCTGAGCATTTCGGCGAGAATGCAGCCGACAGACCAAACATCTATGGCTTTGGTGTATTCCTTGAACGTCAACATGATTTCGGGCGCCCGGTACCAGCGAGTGGCGACATATTCGGTCATGAAGCCAGAATTATCCTCTTGCGAGGCAGCGGATCTGGCAAGACCGAAATCGCAGACTTTCAGGTCGCAGTTGGCATTGAGGAGGAGGTTGGAAGGCTTGAGGTCTCTGTGAAGGACATTGGCAGAGTGCATGGCCTTCAGCGCACGCAGGGTCTGGTAGATAAAATATTGGCAGTGGTCGTCGGAAAGGTCCTGGGTGCGGATAACTCGGTGCATGTCCGTCTCCATGAGCTCCTGGGGGCCGTTGTTAGTGGCCGTTGCTGACAAAGGGGCGTTTGTTCAACCCCCGTGGCGCTAGATGGAACTCACCTGGATGAGGTAGACTTCATTGAACGAGTCATAGCCTCTGGGCTTCTGGATATCGAGGATGGAGATAATGTTTTCATGGTTGAAGTATCGGAGGAGCTTCATTTCGCGAAGAGTTCGGAGGCAAAACATGGAATGATCGAACGGTGTGATCTTCTTGATGGCGACTTTTTGACCGGATGGTTTGTGAATGGCTGAGCTAGATGAAGAGGGATGTTGAGTTAGCAGTGGGAGCGTGGGCGGGAGCAGGAGCAGGAGAAGGATTCACCAAACAACGCCATAGGCACCTTCGCCGACAACATCCTGAATATCGTACTGCTCGCTAACGTTGAAGGAGATCTTGCGCGACGCCGAGGCGTTATTGGGAGGGTTTGCGCGGGACATGATGGTGGCGGGGTAGCGCAATCGCTCTTGTGGGCGAGCAGGCCTTGTCGGGAGGGCAAGTATGGCTTTTATTCCCGCTTTTGAGGGATGGAGATTGAGTTTCTCTTGTTGGACAGGCGATGATGAAGGCGAGGCGGGACCTCTATGCTATAACGATTGCCAGAGAGGGAGAAAGAGAGAAGAGGAAAAATCGGCAGCAAGAGGTGCAAGCGCCAGGTCAAGAATTCGCGGAGCGGTTCGTTGACGAGGGAAAGCTTCTGAGCGGTGTTGTAGCTGTCTGCTGTGGAGGGGTTTATTTCACTGAGATGAATGGGCCAAAGGTCCCCGCTCGGGCCTCTCGTGTTGCGGTTTCTTGCAGCCCCAAAGTGTCGTGTATACCACCACCTATCAGGTGTGTGGTCGCTCAATTTTTCTGCGGGCGGATCAGATCGCTTCGTCGGTTAGCTCACGGGTAATATCCGATCTCCCATTTATTTCGTTATCTTGATCCTTTTCCTTTTCCTCTGTCCGCTTTCCGCGCGCGGATTGCTTTGATAGCCACTTGTCTGTTCGTCGTCGAGTAGCAGCCCCACCCAGTAACTAGGATCAAATCTCGTAACTGTCTCGGGAGGCAGAGGCTGAGTTAGCACACGGAAAAGAAAATAATAATACAAGGGCAAGAAAAAAGATTGGTAGCTCAGCGTATTTTGTACGCCTATGAATACCCGAGCACTATCTCTAGTTAGCCCGGGTACCTCGACGAATCTTTGATAGTAACTGGACCTGCACATCTGAAGGAGGAGCGTCACTGAGCCCAGGCTCAGCGCCGCAGCGCGACCTGAATCGCAGTGGGTCTTTAGATGGCAGCAACGCACTTGGCTGACCCTACTACCTACCTACCTCTAGGTAGGTACCTCCTAGTAGGTACTAGGTACTAAGGCAGGGCCGTCCCGCTGTTCACGGCCAGCTTAATACTGAAAAGACACCTCGGCAAGTTCCAGCAACGCTGTTGGTGGTTGTGATGGTGGGTGTGGTTAACATCCAACGCCATCAAATTTGGGCCGAGTGGACGAATGCATCCCACCACCCCAAGTCGTGTCTGCTCGAAACGCGGGGTCCCTGTTTGAGAAGGCCCAACTAACCCGTGAAGTGCAGCAATTGGATGCACCGGAAGGGATAAGTCAGGTACGCGACCAGGCACCAGTCAGATGCATCATCCAGTATGACATTTTAGTCATGGATCAACGACCCAGCTTGGCAGAACAACAACAGAGGGACAAAATGCAGGGCACGACAACTCGTCGACTCTCTGCTAGGAGACAAAAACAGGAAAGAACAAGTTGGGTTTCAAACGTACCAGTCGACGTTGTCGATATCAATATTGGAACTGATGTTGATAGTAATATGGCAATAAGCAGTGCCAAGCCGATAAAGTCGAGTAGCTGAGGGGCAAAAGATGGTGCGCATACAATATAAGCCGTGCAAGAAGTTGGCGTTTTATTTACAGCAGCACTCAAGGAATCCTGGTTTATCACATCACAGCCCACCTCGCCCCCACCCCGTACCCCGTTGGTCACGGCGCACGGCGGCTACAAATATTCGTAGATGTCTACCTCACAAGTCACAACCTCCTGAGATCCACAACTCAGCAAGATAGCCAATCACCAATTGATCGCAACTCCAGGATGTGCCATGAGGTCCCATCTACCTACCCACGTCTCGCGAGCGTCGTACCCAGAGGGGATGAAGCAAGGCAAGACCTCAACACTCATCAACCTGTCAGAATTGCGCAAGGGTAGGAAAACATACCACAGAAATCTTCCGTTTTCCGCCCGAACCTCATTCGGCGCGTAGCGCAGTCGCGTCGCACGCAAGCACTCCAGCCAACCTATCACAGTACTCTCTCGTAACAGCCATCCATGTGTGCTTCCCTGTTTCTTTCTGACCAGCGGCATCCATTGTCCTTCATCCATTGCTCTTCCTCAACCCCGTTCGTTTCTTGCCCCTCCGTATTTCCCAAAGGCGGCAAAGCCTCGCCCACCCACATCGCGTGTTACAAACGCACGTTTCATAACAACCCATATTACCAGCAAAGCTACATACTTAACAGACTCTGCGGGGGGGGTTTCTTCTTTCGAAACCAATCTACTCCTACTCATTTACTTGACGCCTGCCCTGCTATCATAACAGAGATGTGACCAATCTACCAAAGAAGATTCAGCAGCATGGGCAATCAATCGGACCTTCCAGGCAGGGCAGGACATGTATATGCATGTGAGTCGCCGAGCGCTCCCATCCCCACTGCGGACGCCTTTTAGTAGTTTTCCTAGCTCAGGCGCGTAATTAAAGCTTTTTTGTTTAATGATACTTGCCTCATTGGCTATGATTTCGCGCTACACATCCTACCTGATCAATAATGCCCGCCGCTGGCTGTCGCCATCGGCAGTCAGCTTCCCAACCTTGCCGGAACCTTGAGCAACCACCCCAGTTCAACTCGCATGCGCTTTGATTCGCAGAAGATACCGCACGAGCTAATAGAAATAATTGAATTCATCTAATATATATTCATTTTAAACCCTAATCCATCTTCAGCCAAAAGTTACCATGCGCCTCTTGCTAAACCCCTTCATGGATCACGCCCTCCTTATCGAATCTACAGCCGCTACCTTCTTGTTCTTTGGTTTTTCTCGGACTGAGATCGGTCCCCAAAACCCTTTCCACTATAATTACTGCACAACCTACACAGTATATTGTTAGCCTAGGGTTGTGGGTGCACATCAGGTCCTTCCCACGGGCGTCAACGTACCTTTTCTCGCAAAATGCCCAACCACTGCGCCGCGCTAACGCTCTGGTCCGCGCGATCCTCCACCAACAAAGTTTGCGCCCACAACTTCAGGCTTGGCTCGCCGTCCTCCCGCACAATGTACAGGTGAGGTACTGTGATGCTTCCAACACCCAGAGCGCGGTGATCCTTGCTCTTCTGGATGACAGCTCGCACTCTCTCGTTGAAATCTCCGTCCAACTCTGGTACCCGGCCCTTGCCCACCTGGATGTTGGTGCGGTCCTCGACGCCAAAAACGTCAGCGACCAGTTGTGGCACCGCATCGCGGCCAACCCACAGGAACTGCGTCTGCCCATCGTCAATGAGATACAACCCGTGAGATGCCAGCCGCTCCGATGTGAGGTTCTGCGGCGTCGGCAGAACAATCTGCCCCGTCTCCCCATCAATAATGCCGGCCGTGTCGGGCATATCGTGCAGCGAATACATGCGAGGGTAGATGTAGCGCATCAGCAAAGGGACGGGAAGGGTCGATAGCAAACAGAGAGCCGCAGATCGAATATCCGTAGGGATCTGTGCGGATTTGCGAAGCCCGACATTTTTCATCAAACCGAGGAAAAGGATGGGTAGGCCGCGTAGATTGGCAGGGAACTGAAGACCACCACCCATGCTGCCGCCGGCAAGCTCTTTTCTGAACGTCTGGAGAAGTTCTGTAACCTTGGCCTGAAGCGCGTCGCGAGCAGCATCCAGACCGCTGCTCAGGACTCGCTCAACCGCCTTGTGGGTGAAGTAGGTTGTAATGGCGCACTGATCAGCCGAAGCGTAGACATCCGACAGGTTCGTCGTCGTGGGCAGCGCAACCGTCATGACGCGGATGCGACGCTCACCATTACACGTCGTATGAAGAATGGCGGCCTGGAAACAGACCACGTTCTTCGTCAGATTCTCATCAATGGCTACTTCAACAACGTAGCACTGATCGCGAGGAAACGCTGGGAAGGAGCAGAGATCGGAGCTTCGGTTGAAGAAGTTGCCGTAGAATGTGTTCATGCGAAGGCCAGTTGTGGCGCGCACCCGCAAAACAGCCTCAAGGCCAATCTCCGAAGAAAGGTAGTCGCTGAACTCGGAGGCAAACTTCAGCGCATCCTCTGGTCGGGAAGCGTGCCAGCCGGGATAGAACCAGGTCTGACCACCAGTGTATCGGGGCAAGTTGCTGAGCGAAGCTACATCTTGGTACTGGGAAGAAAATAAGAACATGTCAACCGAGACCTGGTTCTTGGAGCACTCTACAGCAAAGCTCTTGTAGAAGCTGTTTCCAGTTTGTAGCAGCGCACCCTCCTTGGAGGTGCCGAGAACTTTCTTATCTTCGCGCATCTCGAGCTTGCCCGCGCCGACGTTAGGCAGCGAAGCCGTCAGAACAACAATTTTGCCACCGAGGGAGGAGATGAGTTTGTGCCCGGCGCGCAGGGCCGGCCCCATGCAGGAACCGTTGCTCTGGTTGCTCTGAAACATTTCAGGCAGCTTCTGCAAGAACTTCTCGACGCTCTGGCGGGATTCGGACAGCGGCACGAGCAGGTCGTGGGGAACGGGGAGGAAAGGCTCCTCTAGATCGCTTACAACCAGCATATTAGTCTCGGAATTCTCATCCTCATCTTTAGGGATGGAAAAGTAGTGCAGACTGGCATCAACAGCCATGAAACCAATGCGGGTACGTCGGTCGGCGTTGGGGATGCGGTTGAGACTGTCAAGAATGGTGCGAGCACTGGTGGCGAGAAGGCCGCTCGAGATGGCGGCGTAGCTAACGTCGAAGAGAAATAGGTAGACCAAAGGCTGAGGAGGTCGGACCATGTATTCTTGCGGAGCAACGAACTCGACAACGGCATGGTTCAGCTCAGGTCGTTGCCATCTATCCACAGTCTTCTGGGCGGCAGAGTCCCAGTCAAAAGCCTGGGGAACATCGTTGGTCAGGTTGCACATGTTGCAGCGCCATCGATGACCGTGATCCATGAATGTTACGTATGGGTTGATGTAGGTTCTGCAGCGCCGGCATCGGGAAATGACCTGGTCCTGGACAACGGGAACATCGTCTTGGTCGTCGTGGAGGGAACCGTATGGCTGGATGACGAGAGAGAGCGGCAGCTTCGACTTCTTCAACAGCGAGTTGGTCGTCGGGACCGCATTAAGGGTCGAACGGATATATTTGGGGGCGCAATTGGCCGTCTCAGAGCGAGTAACGCTTGACTAGACGCAGACAACTGTTAGAACTTCAATGCGCAAGGTATAACGAGGGTATAAGGCATACGTTTGGAGGGAGATTGATGGGTGGAGGCGCTAGATCGATCTCGGTGACACTGAAAGGCTGGCTCAACAGGTCCGACGGGTAGAGTTGGTTGAGGGCGACTTGGCGGCCCTGAGCCATTGGCATGGCAGAAGGTTGTTGGCCACCCATATTCATACCCGCAACGCCCTGCGTGATTCCAGCCATGTCTTGCCCACCGACATGAGCATTCTGGTCGGGGGCGGGATAACCGCCATACCCCTGCTGAGGAGCGGCCGGCTGGGGCGCGCCGTAGGTCTGGCCGTACTGGTATCCGGGAGCCGCCTGCTGCTGCTGCTGCTGCTGCTGCTGCTGCATATCAGGCTGGCCATAACCTCCGTATTGAGGTGCAGAGGGTGCACCGGGCTGCATGGGGCCGCCGGCTCCGGCATTGGCGCCGGTGGCGACATCAAATGCCCCGGCGGCATATCCACGCTTCTTCTTCTTCGGTGCGGCACCGGCAACGGCGCCAGGCTCGAGCGTTGGGGTGCCAGGCTGCTGATCATGCGGATGCTCTTGGAATTGGCCGTAGCCATCGCCTGTGGGGGCGGACATGATGAATTAGAGGACTTGGACAAGTGACCCGGGTCTGGGGTTGCTGTAGAAAGGAGGAGGGGAGGGGAGGGGAGGCGGTGGCGAGAGCGGGCTCGCGGTGGTCCTTCAACAGTTGTGCGGGCGGACAGCAGATTTGAGGAAGATGAAGAAGAGACAAAACGGGTCTGCGAGCGATTAAAGGTGCCGCTGGAAGGAAAAAGGATAGGTGTCAACGCCGAATGCGAAGGCAGCGACGCAAGGTGGTTGACGGACGGCGTTGGGAGTGGCGGCGGGACGAGGGAGCTCTGCTCTCCTCTGGGAGAGTTGGTCGTGCTGTTGTGTCCTTTTCCCAATGTAGACGAGCGGCTCAGGTGGGGCCTAGCCAGGCAGCTTCAATATAGAGAGAGGCATGTACTTCGCACGCAGTTACAAGAAAAGGCGGATCAGATGCTGCACAGTCACAACATTATGATACGAAATCCGCAAGAGAATCACATCTGGTCTAGATCACTGGAAATGTTCTACCGAAGGCGGGTGTCAAGATGTGCAGGTCGATGCCATAAGTCTGTCTGGGGCAGGCTTATCATTGGGGTGGAGGGATGAACTCGGAGCCGGCATTACTTTTTACCCCGCCAAGTTGCTGGAATGACAAGCTAGCGCATGTTCCCTTTTGGCTTTTGGTTATGAAATTTCCTCGTTCCAGTGCCAAGTCCACCCCAAATAATTACCCTGCTCGATCCGCATTGTTGCATGTTGGCTTTAAGAAGCACCGAGTACCCTGAATCTACCTCATATGATGAAAATGGCTATCAACCAGGCCAATAATCACATGTAGTAGTCAGGTTTTCCATGTCCATTTACCGGCGGCGTTGCAATTGTTGCTGCGCCTTGCAAGCCTGCACAGCCCATGGGAGGCAACCAGAAATGGCGCCAACTACACCCCGAGGAGGCTGGCTGCTGATTTCGCTGATTTTTAGCCTCTCATCAGACAGTGTAAAAATAAACCGCCCCCCTGTCACAATTCGCCGAGGCTGAGGATTTTTAACAACTACCTATCCCTCTCATTTTTTAGATTAGTGTTCGCACTGTGCTCGCAACCTCACCAAGCACTTATTAGTGTCGAGACTTCTTCAATGCAAGCCTCAACTGCTATCAGCTATCTGCCATCAGCTATCTGCCACATGCCAGTCCCTGAATCTGCGAGATAGTTGGAGACACACGGCACAAACCACAAAGGGCCCCCTAACGCCACGGGCGGCTCCCCCACCAAAGCCGGCAAGCTACGTTGGCTACAGGCGCACTTCTTCTTTGACATCATTTAAACCTTCCAAATCGTCGCTTCTGCTTGCTCGTACTCTCCCTCCTTTCCGTATTCTCCAGATATCTATTTTGCTTCTTCTTTACCCCGTTGAATCACCCGACATCTTCACAACAATGGGCAACCTCTCCGTCTTCTTGTAAGCGAGCCAGCCACCGACCAGCCCCTCCCCTCCAACGCTTCTTTCTACCTGCTCCCTCAACGGCGCAAACTCTAGTTATTGCCTACACCTTTCACCATTGCCCTGGTTTCTACACTGCCTCTTCCTCCCACCACACCCCGCTACCCGTATAAAACCTTCAAAGCCCCCTTTCTCAGGCACATTGCGCCGCGCTTTTTCTCAGACTACTCTCTCACTCCCAATCCCAGCCAAACGTCGGCCTTGCTAACGCCGCAATGCCCTCCACACTACTTAGACAAATCCTCCCCCTCATTGTTGCCCTCGTCGTCGTTGGTGCCATTGGGTTCGTCCTCTACCACGTCTACCTCAGCGTCACTAAGATGGGCGAGACGGCCTCGCAGAAGATGGGTCGCAAGAATGTCGTCTTCACAAAGGATGGCATGAGCGTCGGTGTCAAGAACGTCAAGAACGAGAAATATGTCGACAAGACTCAGAGTTACCTTGTAAAAGCCTGGAACCTCGGCCAGGCGCAAGAGAGGTAAGCGGCATCCCTGCCAGTGTTTTCTTTCTTTCTTTCCTTCTCCTACCCTTCCTTTCTCGCGTTCATGTTAACCTGTCCTGTCACTAGTAACAAAAAAAACCATTAACAAACCGATACACAAGGAGAGAATCGAATCTAAATGAACAATCGAGGCGAGGCCACTTCTGCACAATGATCTGACCGTCCTGGCATGCATTTTCTACTGAACTGCTTCTTTTCATGTGGACTAAGGACTATCAGAATTACGATACATTTTCATCGCAATCCTATAAACGTTTGCAATTTTTTTTGGCCTGGTCTGCTACCTACCCATAGTCCACGATGCTTCTGGCCGTGTTCGGCAACTACGTGTTTCTTTTATAAACCGTGCATCGAGGTCATCATGGCGCAAAAGTGAAGTCTAGAAGGATTCCTTTCAAACAAGAGATATGATTTGTGCACTTCCGCCTTCAAAGTCATGCCTTGGCACAGATCTACGATAAAAATCACTTACCGGGCTTAACTCTGCCCCAATAAATTACCACTTCCTTCGACCATCCTTCAGCATACTGACAGATACAAAATGCTCATCCGGTCTTCCACAGACAGTCGCCTCTCCCTTCAATCCGCCCTTAGAATATCGATACTACACTCATATAGACTTGTCTTGCGACTTCTGCTTCACTAGTCTTACCTTAATGCTCTGTGAGATAAGCAAGCTGACCCGTGGAGGGTTCAATACACCTCCTTGTCTGGGAACCTGTATGCAGCCACGGTGCCTTCCACGGCCACTTTCTGGTGCAGCCCAAACAAGCCCGCCTCTTCTCGAGCCTGCCCGAAGAAAGGAGCGTCATCAGCAAGCCCGGACGACGGGACAATCCGGTTCGAGAGGACTTTCTCGAAATCCACTGCAGATGTGTCTACTGAACCACTCGCAGCCATTGCGTCTCTCTTGATGAGCATCGAAGGCACCCGCACATTGACATGAGTCAGCATCTTAGCATAGCTAACACCAAGATCCCAGGCAATGTATTCAAGCCTGCCTTTGGCCCACTCTCTCTGTTGAGCTGTTGAATAATCTTGAGTGATGATGCAGCTCAGGGGCCAGGTAACAAAGTAGCCAGACAGGCCCTTTGCCCCAACGTCCTCACCGCAACAATAGCTAGTGAGATCGGAACGCTCGAGAAGCTCCTGGCGCGACCTGAACCAACCTAACTGGTATGGGATAGCTGCACAAAGGTCGGTAATGATGCTGACGCAGATGTTGGACCAAGTGGCGTATTCGGGGGTAGTGCGGTAGTCAATTGGAGAGTACACCCACGCAATAGCCCTCACAATGATGGATGCGAGAACAAGTCGTGAGCATCGCATTGTAACCCAGACCGTCGTGACCCAGAGGTCTTGGAACGCATCGACTCGGCCTGGGTATACTTCTGCTTTGGCGTAGTCGCCGTCCGGCACACCGTTGACCCAAGTCACAGGTTTTCCCTTGTAGTTTTCTGGAAGGTTTTCGCACCACTGTTGTAACTCCTGGTCTTTTATCTGGCACCTTCTTAAAATATTCATGATTAGTTTGACGTTGTCAGGGGAGTGATGCAGCAAAACGAGAAGTTTGTTGGCTTCCGTCTTGAGCTCGCTGATCTGCAGCGTTATTCTCTGTAAATCGGTTGCGAATGGGTCTTTGGTCGCATCTTTGATCCAAAATTCGGTGCTACCCGCTGCGGGCTGACCAGAGCTGAAAGAATGAATGATCTGGCATCTCAGTCAGTGCCTTGTCAAAAGACCGGGGATTTCGAAGACCGGCGTGATGCGAAGCACTTACCTGCTGGGTGCGAACTGTAACAAAAATATCTCGCCCGACTTTGGTCTTGAGTTGGTCTCGGCCTCGACTTTGAACAAGTTGAATGGCTCCTTCAGTATGAGTGCTCCAAGCAAGCATGCCAAAATGTCGAGAAGTGATATTCTCGAACAGGCTGAGAAGCAGAACAGCTGCAACAGTCCCGTCTTGCTTCGACTCAACGGGATCTTGGACAGCTAGCCCAGTAGTGGTTAGAGCCTGTACGTATTTGTGCAAAGCCGCCTTCTCGAAACGTTCAGGGCATTTCATTCGGTTGCTGAAGTAGGCAAGCGCACACGCTTCAAAGGCCAGCTTGAAGTGAGGACAAGGGTTCTTGGCCTTTATAAGTGGGATCACAAACTCAAAATACCCTCTCTGGGTTCCTTGAGGCGGCACCAAGACGTAGTTGGAAACAAAGTGGTGAGCCGTGCGTTCGTCGAGTGACTGAGTTGGTGCAGGGGAGGGACTTGACGGGGTACTGGGCGGTGTACTTGACGGATTCCTTGATGCAGCCGAGCCGACTGGAGTCTCCATTTCTGGCACTTTTCGAAAAGTTGATCTTCCCATCTTGAGAGCTAGAGCTTTGTTGTTGGCTTTGCGAGCCCTTCGCTCCGTAGCTTCGGTCTCATTGCGAAAGACTAGATCAAACTCGTCTTTGTAACCAGGGCATACTCGTCGAGACTTGACACACTGTTTACAGATAGGTTTTGTCTCGTCGCACTAGTGAGATATGTTAGACTGGATTTTTCTAAGTATGGTATGGTATGGGCAGGTTCTGAGGAATACTGATGGGCAGCCGCCTGTTCATGTCCCATATCGACGCACCTTGATTCGCCTGGTTCGGCACATCTGACAGCCCCTGGAAGGATGACCGGAATATACCATGGTGCCAGATGATAGCGAATACTCTGATGGGGTAAGTCGACGAACGGAAAAGTAGAGGGATGGATTTGGAGATTGTTACTGGGGCAAACGTATGAGGATCGGTTTCGATAAGATGCGAAGCCCTGTCGTAGCTGAGCGAAGATGAATTCGAATTCGAATCGCCGATTGCATGTGTCTTTTTTTTATTTAAACAAAAAGGGGGGGGGAGGGGTTAGGCGAACCCTGTCTGATGCAATTACACTCTTCGTTTGTAGCTATCGTGGAAGAGTCCAGGAATCAAAGCTGGACAAACAAGGGCAAGGTGGAAGAAGGCAATGCAGCAGCAGAAGGGATGGGAGGTAGGGGAGAGCTTTTGTAGGAGGGATGATTCAAAAAGTTTGCTGGTTGTGGTTGCACTGTGCAAACGCATCGAGGCGGAGAGCAGCGTCGTGCAACGTTGGAGGCGAGATCAGGAGGCCACAAGGACATCCGCTTGCTACTACCTAAAGGTAGGCGGAAAGCTGCCGCATGGCAAGCAGAAGGCAGGGAAGCAGCGGGCCATCGATGAAAAGAAGACGGTTTTGGAATTAGCGATGAAGAAAATCTGAGAGCATGATTAGAACAGTGATGCAAACAGAGAGTGGGGGAAGGGGTGACTATAAACTCAGGAATAAGTGAGTCAGAATGAAGCCAGACGACAATCATTCCACATAGCTCACGAGAAACTCGTCGGGTACCTAGGGGCGGCTGGGTTGTTACTGTTATATTATGAAAGTGTTCTGTTTTTTCTTTCCTAGCACGGTAATGGGTATATCAAAATTTTTCTCTTTACTGTGGATAATAACGCGAGGTGCAGATTCCATGAACAATTATGGCGAACCTGTCGAAAGACTAGAACAGAGCGAGGGGTCGAGGGCAGGTAAACATCACCACGTGGTGGGCACCCAGGGCGCTATACTTGGTGGGCGGTCCTCTAGATTGCTGTTATTTGGATGACACTGAGGAAGCAGTCGACCGGTTCCTTAATAAACTCTTCGATAGATGCTGGGTATATCAGTTGCGGAGCGATAACGGGATACACAATGAAGAGCAAGTCTTAGCCAACTTTTTCAGTCTGGCCGGGTAGCAAGCTTCCTCGACAAGTTGAACCACGAAGTGGGTTGCGGAGACACCCAAGACTCCTGGGATGATGCTGAGAACGAAGCTTTTCTCTCACAAGAACTCGCGACGAGGGATGAAAGGCAGCAAGACGGTAGTTGCATTAAGCTTATTACAACGGGACAGCTTGCCAGCCCTGACTAGGGCGCTCCTCACTTTACCCGATATTGGCACTTTTATATCTTTTTATACTCTCTCTATTTTTTTAAGAAAAAATTAACCATAGCTAGTGTTTTCTTTTCTTTCACAATTCATTCTCTTGACTATTTTAACTCTTTTGCTAATATTAGAGAAAGGTTAGTACCTGGTAGGGGACATATTCAAAACCGCTAAATGATAACAACGGATATCCTTTGTTGGTCTTGCGCGCGCAAGAAATTGCTCCCGCCACCGCTCAGCTTGGTTGCGCCTTCACTTGATTAGACGAGTCTTTCATTCTTTTTTTTTCAGCTATCATATGTACCCCCGTGTCTCTGGCTGTTGTATCGTGTTAATTAAAAATATGTGCGACCAATTCTATTTGCTTTGTCTGGTCGCACAAACGCCTAATAGTGGTGGTGGTGGGTGGCTTTGCTCTGGACCAACGTAGGTAGTACCGCAGGCGATGCCTACGGCTGACTCGCATACAATAGGAATTTCAATTTTTGCCCATGTATATGGAGGGGAGATATTCCAATTAACGAAGAAAATGAACTAGGATACATGATGAGAATCGCTATTCTCAAGCGTCAAAGATTTGCGAGGCATAGACTTCTTGCCGCAGTGAATCGAACCTGTTTATAGCTCCTCCCACGCAGCCTCCTCCGGCTCCAAAATCACATAAGGGGCGAGGATCTCAGTTAAGTGATCAACGCTGATGTCCGCCGTCTCGGCGTGCTTCCCATTGTGCGGCGGCAGGATAATCTTATCCACCACGTGAATCACGCCGTTGCTGCCGACGGCATCGTGGAACTTGACACCGGTGAAGCCGTTGACGTTGATGACGCGGAAGCCGAACACGGTCGCGATGTCGACGCCGAGCGACGCACCGGGTAGGAACGTCTCGAGGGTGTAGTGGTCTTGGTGGGGAGGCGCTGCCGCGGCGGTGCGCTTGTCGTAGAAGGCGTCGCTGTATACGGTAGCGTTGGGGGCGATGGTGTACTTGAGGATGGCGTCCAGGTACTTGACGCCCTTCTTGGTGTTGAAGAGGAAGGCGTTGGCCTTGGGACCGAGGCTTTTGAAGGCGTCGTTGTTAGGGGCAAAGAAGGTGCTGCCAGCAATGTGCTGGCCGTGAACAAACTTGACAAAATCCGTGACTTCGTACGCGAGAAGTAGCGTCGAGAAGTAAGCCGGGAAGAAGGTGAGGATCGGGCCAAGGGGTGGCGGCGGCGCGAGCACGTCGCTGATGACATGGATCACGCCGTTGGTGGCTCTCTGCAAGGGAAGGTTGGGTAGTTAGCATCACATATCTTTTCTTCGTTATACTCGCGGCGATAAAGACGCGCGAGCTTACAATATCGACAGCCTTGATCTTGGCATAGCCATTGAGGGTGACGCCGGCCAGGCTGGCACCGACGCGGATGCGCTGATGCTCGCCGCCCAAGCCGCGCTCGACAGCCTCGCTCTCGAGCGTGTAGCGAGTCAGGACATCGACAGCCCTCTTGACGCCGGGGACGACGTGGTAGTGGAGGAACTTGCCGAGCGCCTCGTGGCTCGGGTGCTTAAACTTGTTTGGGATCTTGTCAAACGCGTCGTCGAGCGGCACGAAGAGCGTGTGCTCGCCACCGTTGTCGCTGGTGCCGTTGAGGGCGTCCACCAAGTCGGGGAACTCATCGAGAAGCTTGGTGAAACTGCCAGCGCCTGGGAGCTCTTGTAAGGTCTGGTAGATGGTGGTGAGCTTGGCCTTGTGGTGCTTGGGACGGTCTAGGCTACCAAGCGCTTCGAGGGCCTGGTCACGGATCTGCCGCGTAGCGCTCACGGCGGCATCCACGGTGGAGCGCTGAATGGCCTCACCGACTGCGATGAGGGAAGAGGGGATTGGCTCGAGCGAGGTGATGTCCTGCCACCACGAAAGGACGCTGCTGGACGAGCTGGCTGGACGCTCATTCTCATGGTGTGGTGGGGTGGCGGCGGCGCCAGTGGCACACAAAGAGAGGACGATTGTGCTCAGTTTCATCTTACACAAACAAGGAAGGGGTCGAGTCTGGTGTATTTTGAGATTCACTTTCCAGATGTAACTTTGAGATGAAGAAAAGGGACAAAAAGAAAGCGGGCACGCAGGCCTACAGGGCTACAAGGACCTCAGCCCAGTTTAAACCTTAATAATGCAGCCATGCCATCGCAGCCTCCGATTGCGTGTCACCCATCATCTATTGCATTGCGCGTACGGTGCCCGACAAGCCGAGCGATTGACAGCCCTTTCTTTATAAGGAGGGGCCACGTTTCACGGCCTACAAATGTTTACAGTTGAATATGGCTTCAGCAGCAAAACATTCGATAATAAGAAGTGTTACACCTACTGATAAATTCCTTATTCAAAGGCGTGACTTACAATTAGCTCGCGTATATATATAACTAACGAGTTCGTTATAGATTTTTTTGGCGAGCAGACGTGGGGTTGCTTCTATGACATCCGTGCATTCCGGGTTTCAGTATAATTTTCAGACGACGAATTTGCTGTTCCTACATCTAATCGTACTTGCCTAGTGGATGACAACTTGTCTTAAGTGGAAAGGAAAGAAAAGGATGGCCTGCCACTATACAGTGAGATGATTACAGGGTTAAACAAGCTGTTCCGTCGCCCTCGCTGTTTTCGTTGCTGTCGTTGTTTCTACGATCGCGGGTGCCGTCGTTACTGTACTTATGGCCATCTTTAGTGGCCGATTCTTGCGCCTCGCGAATGTCATCAGCTTTCAACACGTCTCGCCAACTACCGAAGCTAGAAGTGGCGGAAGACGAGACCGAGACTATGTAAGCTAGGTGCATTTCTAGGCCCGTCCGCGTGTACCCCAGTCAGAACTGGACAAATCTTCCCATTCATCTTGCACCAGCCCGGCGCGCGTGCCATTCTTGGGGCTGTGGCTGCGGCTCTCCTAACGCTTTATCTTTGTTTAGCATAAATGCCACTGAATTTAAAAAGTTCTATCGTTTCTCCCTTTCTACACTGCCAACTTTCTTGTCGAATTTGTTGTTGAATTTCTTGCTGAGAGCCGCGGGTTTAGGATAAGCAATGAGCATAGCTCGTCGCTCATTGTAGCCTACTAATATGACGCCTTCCTAATAAATGTTCATAAGCCACGGAGTGCTGATAAAACGCCTGGGAACACGATTGTCTTCAACTGGCTCAATGCACCGCGATATCAACGAGACATTTGCTAGAAAAGGTCTCTCCTCACTGCTCCAGGTGCCGTCGATTTTCTTCTTGCCTGAATCGTTACCGAATCGATTCCTTTTCTAGCAATCATGGTTCACGGAAATCAATCCTTGATCCTGCAGCCAGCTGAACAATGCAAAACTCGGCTCGCTCAGCTGAAGCGGGTCGGGCGACACGTCAGGGCGGGGATCACCCAGATTTCAGCACACTAATAAAAGGTTAGTAGTAAGAGTGATTTTTCCTCCTAGTTATTAGCTAGGTTTTTTCTACTTTTTTCTAAACATTCAAGCACCTAAGAGACTTAGTTTAAAATTACGTAGAACAGGAGTATTATAATAAATAAAATATCTAGTACTTAGTATCATTTTTCTACTACTGTAGCCCCACTGTAAGGTCAGATACGCTACAGTGTACAGATGAGCTGCAACCCCCCGCAAACTCAATGCCAGGGCTCCTTAGATCCCTATGACTAACCATCTGAAAATGCCGGCTTTTTCTTTAGCGGGCGCATTATTCGCCTGCACGAAGGCTTATTATAGGCTCCCCCCCACTGTGATCTTCAGCATTATCACAGTTCCCTTGCACCCCCAGTCGCACCGTACATACAGCTTGACGAGCAAATTGGCAGAAACCGAAGGGCAAAGCCGCGCGCCGCTCTGAAAGCTCTCGGGACACCGAAAAGATCACTGAGAAACACCACACCATACACGGAAGACGGCTCGCCGCCGCCACTCTCGCCGCATCCGCGCTTTCTGTGCTACAACACATCGCATCGCACAATGCTACGCAAAAAGGAGACCTACACGGTCGTCACGCCCATCCCCAGCTATATACCGCGACAACTCGCCATCGACATCCTACAATCCCACAGCGAGGTCATCTCCCTCAACCCACTCGTCCTCAGTCACCGGCCCATCTCCGCGCCGCGCAACGCCGCCGCCGATGAGTACTACAGCACCTGGTATGAGATCACCCAGCGTGTGCAGTTCGTCCCCGGCGTCGGCCGCCTGGGTGCCGGCCAGATCACCTTCAAAGGCTGCTTCCACGACATGCCCTGGGGCCTGCAGACGCACATCTACGCGCCCATGAGCGTCGATCTGCGCAATAAGTACCGCGTTGGCGGCAACCAGCCAGGCCTCGAGCCGCCGGAGCAGCGCGAGCTCGGTGCCGAGGATCTGGGCGTGCCACAAAGTGGCCTATACCTGCGCCAGGAGGCCGAGATCCGCTGCAATGTGGCCATGATGGGCTTCGTCAAGTCGGAGCTGCAGAAGGCGTGCAAGGACATGGTGGACCGCATCATCAAGAAGGCGGAGCTGCTCGATTCGGGTGCGCTCCAGGCCTTGTTCGAGAACGGAAAGCTCAAGACAGTCAACCCGAACGACCGTTCAGATGCCGCGCGGTTACGGCACAGCATCATCGGCGCCGGACCGCTCTCGCCGGGGGCCAGCCTCAGCTCGCCGACGTTTTACACCCCAAATGCCACCTCCCCGCCGCCGCCCCAATCACCGCCGCCGCAGCAACAGCCACAATCCCCTCTTCCGTATATCCCAGGCTATCGCGTGCAGCCGCCACCAGCGGACAAGCAGCATTCCACAGTGCTCGAGCTGCCCGGCGACTACATGTACATGAACCCCGGCAACATCCCTTCACCGCAGCCCAGCCCGGCCCTCCAACAGCATTCTCAGACGTCGTCGCTGACGCCATCCGATCCTCGCTGGTCGCAGAGCTCGCAAGGTGGCTACCCTGACCATCGCGCCAGTATAGGCTCGTCAACGGGCAACATCTCAGCACAAGCACCTAGGCCGGGGAGTTACGCAGTAGAGCTAGCGGCGCACAAAGAGACGCGAGAAGAGCACAGTTAAAGCGATGCGAACTGAAATTTTACGAGATACCATTATGAACCTGATGCACCATTGTTGGACTTTGTCAAAACTTTTATTCCTAACGGTCCCGGAGCACTCCTGCGCCTCTCGAGAAAAATATCCGCTTGATCAGTAACAAGAGGGATGAGATATGTCGTTACTGTGTGGCCGTAGACGCTGAACTTCGCAACTAACAACCCGATGAACTTCGCTCGCGAGAGTGCAAGCAAAACTAGACCAGCACTTGTATGTTGCCGCATCGACGACAGGCAAAATGACCCATCTGATGGGCTTACAATTCAATGCTGTACGAATTATCTAGAGTCACTTGACAGCTTTTTCAAGTTCTCCTGTAGCTCCGCCGCACTCCTCGCAAAGTTGTCCTCGAGCAACGCGCCCGTATACGGCCCCGGCAGCCACCACGGCGCGACGTTGTCCGCCACGCGCTCCAAGCACCGTGCCGCCTCCCACACCTCCGCGCCGATCCCCTTCGCCGGCGTCGCGATGCCCTGTGACTCCAGCTCCGCCAGATACGCTCCGTACAGCTCCTCCGACCAGTCGCCCGCGTTGCCCACGGCGTCGTTGAGGAACTCCTCGACGGGTGGGAAGAAACCCGCAAACTCAAAGTCGACGATACCCGAGATTCGCGGGGGCCTGTCGGCCGTCAGCGTCACTAGTATATTGCGCGGCGAAAGGTCGTAGTGCGTAAACACAAAGAGGTCGCCCGACGAGGAGTTCTGCTGCTGATGCTGCGGCGGCGGCTTCAGGGCGTCCAGCTGCGGAAGCGTGTTTGTGACAAAGCTTCTGATGTCAGGGGCGAGGTGCCGATTTTGGAAATAATCACTGCTAGTCTCAAGCTGCTGGAGCTTCTGTTCAATCTTCAGGGTGTATTGCTGGACGGTGCTGGTGATTGGTGTTGTGAGCCGGAGCTCGTCGACGAGGATGCCCCTCACCACAAGATTCTGTGGCCCTGGTCCAGAATTCTCGATTATCGTAAAGTCGGGCTCAGAAGCATGCAAAGGTCGATGGAACTGAATGTTTCCAATGTATTTTTGTGCGGGGACGTTGGTCCGCCAGCTCGCAGTGATGCCTGCAAGCTGTCTCATGATATCCAACCTTGTTGCTCCATCAATGTCACAAGTCGACAAAAGCTTTCCGGGAAGTCGCAACATGAGGATCCATCCGCCGTGTCGCTTATCATCGTCCGGAATTGACAACATGACATGCTTCGTCTCTGGCCCAGACGGGTTGGACAGGCAGACGTGTATGCCGTCCTCAGACCAAGCGAGCACCGCCGGCACCGGAATGTCTGGGCAGTACTTTTTCAGTATCTGTATACAGCCAACTTCATTCTGGACCTTGTTTGCCTTGAAAAAGCGACCATTAACCTTGAGAACAAGGTTTAGTTCCTCGTCGTCAGTGTCGCGGAAAACGGAGCTCTGGCCCAGTCGCCGGACCTTGAGGAAGTAGATCCGGTTGTTGTAGCCTTTGTTTGCTTCTAGTTCGGAGTATGATATGAGCTCTGTTCCAGGGAATGCAATGGATATGAGCTGTTCTATGGTCTTTTTCGCAACATGCACATTGTACCGTGGCTCATGCGGTGGGGTTTGCGGTCGCGACATGGCTCGTGATTATTTGCAATAGCCTGTCGGAGAGAGACTGCAGTGTATTCTTTTGAATGATAGAAGCGGTGCCCCATAACCGCGATGATAGCTCCTTTTATGATGTCAACTCCTTTTCTAGCTTCGTTCAGCGAGCCCCAGGCTGGTTAGTTATTGGCGTCGTGTGCTCAGTGTGAGTCACGCGGTGATGAAAAAAATTCCCCGGCTCCCTCAATGCAATTGAAGGTGCAGAAATAATTCATAATAGAATGGTAACTATTAATTTACGAGTGAAAATGGCATACAGTACCTTTCAGATGTGGTCCTGGTCGGTGGGCCAAGTTCATATTGCAAGATATAGCGCCCTCCATCCCATCCGTGCCTCTGGAAACAAACATCTGCGATCTCCCCCTTCATTTCGGAGCATCCGGGTCTGCATTGTTAAACCATTTCCTTTCGGCGACCCCCTCCGCAACAAGCTTCACCCCCGGCTGCGGTTCTAACTCTAGCAGGACAACCTCGTTTTTCCTGGCCTTGAGCACGCTACCTGGGACGTACAAGCTCTGCTGCGGCCCGACCGTCCAGTATCGCCCCAAGTTGACGCCGTTCACCCACAAGACACCTTTGACGCCCCCAGGAACGGAGAGGAACGTGTCGCTGCTTGGATCGCCCGCCGCCGCGCCCTTTGGCAGGTCGAAGCTGCCGGTGTAGAAGACAGGCGAATCGTTCTCCTTCACCTTGTGCCCAGCGCTGAGCTTCGAGGGTAGGGTCGCCAGCGGAATCGACTTTGAGGTCCACGACGTGAGGACGCTCCCGCCGACCAACACACGACCGACGATACCCTTGACCTGCTCCTTGAGACGCTGGCGGACGTTGACGCGGCCTAGGTTCTCGACCAGAATCTGCAGCGTGTCGCCCTTCTTCAGGGTGATGCTGACGGCCGCGGGCGTTGCGTAGATGGTGTCGATCACGCCGACGCGCGCGCCGTTGACGTAAACTAAGGCGCGGTCGCGTGCACCGTCGCCGATGGCTAGCTCGCCCGCGATATCCGCTGCAACTGCATGCTCGTACAGGACGTAGCCATACGACTGGCCCAGTGCGTCCATGCTGACCGGGTCGGCTTCGGCCCGGGCCGCCGCCCGCGCGCCGTGGACGTCGAACAGCGCCGCGCCGGGCGTCAGCGCAAATTCGGGCACGGCGGCCAGCGAAGGCATTGTGGGGATCTCCGGGATGCTGCCTGCCGGTACGTACTTGGAGATCATCTCCCGCAGAGCGTGGTAGACGTCTGTCGGGCGACCGCTCTCATCCAGTGGCGCGCCGTAGTCGTAGCTCGTGGTCACTGCGGCCAGCGGCCCGTTGTCACGGATCCCGCCGTTCTCGAATCCAAAGTTGGTACCCCCGTGGAACATGTAGATGCTGAACGAGTAGTTCCCCGCCAACGTCCAGTCCAGGCCCGCGACCGCCTTGGATATCGCATCGGTTGACCCAGAGATTTGCTGGTGGCCGTAGTCGCTGCCCCATTGGTCGATCCAGGTGATGTAGTACTCGCCGTTGAGCTGCGGCCCGAGGCTGGTCGGGTCCGTCACGTACTTGTCGCGCGCCTCGAACCCGGGCTTTGAGTCACCATCGATAACGGCCAACACGCCGTGCAGCTGCCCACCCTCGAGGTACGACTTGCCGCCGCCGTCGTTAGTGTACAGCGGGACGTCAAAGTTGCGCCGCAGAACCGCCGCCAACTTCGACAGGTACACCTTGTCCGTGCCGAAGCTGCCGTACTCGTTCTCCAGCTGCGTCATCAGGATCGGCCCGCCGTGCGTCACCTGCAGTCCCCCCAGCTCCTTGCCCAGCTTGTCGAGGTACGCCCCAGCCGCGTCGAGGAACGGGCCGTTGTCCTGGCGCACCTCCATGCCCGGCACCTGGCTGAGCCACGCGGGGAAGCCGCCCCAGTCACGCTCGCCGCCGATGTAGGGCCCCGGGCGGAGCACCACCTTGAGGCCCTCTGCCTGCGCGAGGCGGAAGAAGGCAGCGACGTTGTTGCGCCCCGAAAAGTCCCACTTGCCGGGCCGCGGCTCGTGCAGGTTCCAGTATAGGTAGCTGAAGATGGTGTTGAGGCCCATGGCGCGGGCCAGCTTAAGCCGGTGCGACCAGAATTCGGGCGGGATCCGCTGGGGGTCCATCTGGCCGCCGATGATCTGGTACGGTCCGCCATCGAGGAGGAACTGGTGCCGGTTGTAGCTGAAGTTACCTGCGGCGGGGGCGGCACCCGGAGCAGCCGCGGCGAGCGAGAGCGCCGAGAGGGCAGCCAAGGCCCCCGAGAAGAATCTCATCATGTACTGTGCTGGATAGTAAACAAAGTACTAATAACAGGCATCACTAGTGACAGTGCTACAAAGTAGCCAGAATGGGAACGACAGACATCCGAGCTTGCAGAGTGCGGCGCCTTCTTATATGTTATGTACGGAGTACTTCGCTTCTACTCATTTATCAGGTGTCTCTACCTCAATTTCTTGTGAGGTAGGGTTGCAATCGCTTCAAAATAGCAAAGTCATTTTCCCAGTTTACTGGGGGGGGGGGTTGCTGGCCAAGTTCCTCGGCATCTTGCAACCCGATATAAGGAGATGCGGCAGATTGGGGCAATGTTGTGGAGAGTGATGATGAGCCTAAAATGATCGCCATCCTGAAGAAGCAAGGACAAGGTTCCGCTCGATATAGCCGTCGGGCTAAGTGTGGTACTTCGATTTTCGTCGATGGCGGTGAGTCTCTTTGTAAATTGATAGGAAATATCTCTGTTACACGGCTGCAGGAAGAGGACAGGTGCTCGGTAACTTTGCCATTTGCCATGTCGGCAATTGAGTGAGGTGTGGGATGCAAGCTAATGAATAGCATCATTCGAATTTATTTTGCGAATCCTCTGCAATCTATCTTCGCACATCATTCGAATGTATGAGTCCCGCCCTTGGAGGCAATGTAACCATCGGTCATGGTTGCATGTGCATAGATAGCTTGCCCTTAACAAGGTATAGATGTAAATGTGAGCATATCGCCGAGCAGCTCATGAGGCAAGAGGCGGAAGTTTATCTCCGGGATTGACTGCGAGATATGCTATAACAGGAAGGTAGGCAGAAGTCGTTGAAGCTACCTTGGAGACTGACCGGCCGCTGAAGTGTTCTCGGATGTCCTCTAGCATCACTGGAATGGCGGCCGTTCGCAGGGCTACGTAGTACTAGTGTACTATTCAACTCGGCGCCGGTCGATTGGATGGCAATTATAATCACAAAGAGGTTGAGATGGGTAAAACCGGGGGGGGGGGGGTCAGAATCCGGGTGTGTCAGAGTCCGAGGATGTGGATGTCCTTACGAATGCACGAATGCAAGGCAGGTTGGTCAATTTATAACATAATAGCAACTGCTAGTGCGGGGCAGACTGGATACCCGCACGAAGCACACAGACACGAGCACGACTCCGCATTTTGCCTGTGAGCTTTAGCCAAGAAGTATGTTCATATGATGAGGAGATAGGTATATGGGTTGATGAAGAATCGGAGGGGATAATTCAAAATAGTTCAACTACAGCCTAGAAATTCGCCATTAGGAACAAACTCACAACACGAAAGCAAAAGACATGCGTTTTGCTTCTTTCGCTACAACAAAATAGGTGTCGTTGCTTCTGCTGCTGTTGGAGCAAAAAAAAAAAGCATCAAAAATTATCAGATCAAGCATGGGATTTTGAAGGACTTATTAAGGCCCATCACTCTACGGTGACTCGGTAGAACATTCATCCGTTCAGTATAATCAGTAAGTCACGTGTTGCAATACATTTCATACGCCTAGAGAGATCTTCATTTATACAGAGGCTCGGCAGGCCGCAACAAACAATCAGAACAAATGCTTCCACGGGGAAGTTGTTTTCTCCGAAGAACTTCCCAACACATCTCCCATGCGTCGCTGATATCTCCCACTTTACGGCTAGGTTCGCCTGCTCCTCGACCACCATTCTCCGCGCGGAAGCCGCCACCAATGAGGCAAAACTATTCCACAAAGGCCGTTCATATTAATTATGTTGAAGGGGCAGAGAGTCTAGCTAAGTACGAACCGGGAGGTTTTCATCCAGTTCTAGTCGGCGAGAGGATTTATAATCGATATGAAGTGGTCGACAAATTAGGTTACGGAGGTTGGTCGACTGTCTGGCTTGTTCACGACTCCCAAGAGCAGCGGTACCTTTCACTGAAAGTGGGCATTGCAGACTCCCTGACGCGTGAGGTGCCGGTTCTTCGAACTCTCCGTGCACAGCCGGAAGCCCCAGGGTTTGAAAATATTCCACATTTGCTCGACGAGTTTTACATCAGTGGCCCCAACGGCTCGCACCCCTGCTACACTACTGCCCTTGCCCTCTGCAACCTGAGGGAGTGCTCATTCAGCCAGCTATTCCATCTTGAAGTTGCCCGTGCTATGGCCTATCAGTTGGTTCTTGCCATTGCTTATGTTCATTCACAAAACGTCGTTCATGGTGGTGAGAGTCAAAATTACATCTTTAACCTTCAGGCACATGGCTAAAAATTCATAACAGATATCCATCTCCGAAATGTGCTGGTGCATTCGCAAAACAGCATTGATAAACTATCCATTCCACAGTTTCGTGAAGAATATGGCGAACCGGAGTCATACACCGTTCAGCGCCGCTGTGGCGAACCACTCACACCGAACATACCACCAGTTCTTGTAGCATCACTGTACATGGGCAAAAGAGCCAAGGAATTCACGCTGCAGGATGCGCAAATAATCTTGAGCGACTTTGGAGAGTCATATTCTCCAGATACGGACGTTCGCCTGGGTAAAGATTGCCATACGCCTGTCGACTTCCGCCCTCCAGAGACCCTTCTTGAACCCGACACACCCACATCCTTTTCTGCAGACATCTGGAGCCTCGCGACCGCAATATGGGACATATTGGGGATGCAGCCTCTTTTCAGCAGCGCCTTCTACTCAGAGAAGGAGGTCATGTGCCAGATTGTTGATACTATAGGGCCACTTCCAGGTAACTGGAATAAGAATTGGAAGGATCGACACGAATTCTTTGACCACCATGGAGAACCTAAGGAAGGTCGCTTCGTATGGCCAGGAATAGAGCAAGCGTTTCGAGAAAGAGTCCAGAATTTTCGCAGAGAGGACAACATGGTGGAGCTATGTGCTGAGGAAGAGGCTGCATTTCTGGACATGATCAAGGGAATGTTGCGATACAGACCCGAGGAGCGCTATACCGTGCAGCAAGTTCTAGAATGCGACTGGATGGTAAAATGGGCCCGTAGTGATTACGAGCGTACCCGTTCACTTGGAACAAACCGATCCTTCTAATTGGGAACTAGCCGACACCCTCCGCTGGCCAGTTATTCGTCATGTTGATTGAGGAGGAAAAACTCTATGCTACTTAGGGGCGGCTAGAGGCACCCTTATGCCTCCCTTAATTATCTAGCTAAAAAAGAATAAGTACTAAAATTACTAATTTATAAAGGTCGCACCCCTTCCTAGTGTCGCTCACAGTCCCTTCTGCTTGACATCCGCGCATACAGATAATGCAACGTTACAAAGCCAGCAGTGATAGAGCATCGCGCCAGATACAAGGCAAGACAAGGAATCCATGGCTGAAAAATCTAATCTGGGGGATTTCCTTGATTTCCCCTTTTGAGATCCACCGTGGTATCAATGCACCACTTGCTTGGTTAGTTTGCTGCTAACTTCTCTGTATGTACGGGCTCTTCCGATGGAGGGAAAAAGGTCATCTGGGTGGCACATCTTGAGCCGCGAGCCATCCGGGGATAAATAGAGCATTGCCTTTCTCTCTCTCCTTGCCCACCCTTAGTCTGACAAAATGCTCAGGGAAGAACGATGAAGCCCCAATTGGTCCTCGCATCCGCCGCTGGGCTCGTCAGCCGGGTCCCGTCCACCCACGTTGACCTGCCCCTCCCCCCCATGGGCTTCAACAACTGGGCGCGCTTCACCACGCACATCAACCAGTCCATCTTCACCGATGCGGCGACGGCCATGGCCTCCAACGGCATGCTCGCCGCCGGCTACAATCGGCTAAACCTTGATGACGCCTGGTCCACGCGCGAGCGCGCCGCCAACGGCTCCATGGTCGTCGACCCGGTCAAGTTCCCACAGGGCCTGCACTGGCTCGCCAGCTTCATCAAAGACAACGGCTTCATCCCGGGCATCTATACTGACTCCGGCACGCTGTCCTGCGGCGCCTATCCGGCTGCCTACGACCACGAAGCTACCGACCTTAAGGACTTCTCTGACTGGGGCTACGAGTACCTCAAGATGGATGGCTGCAACGTCCCTGGCGGCGACGAGGCCGTATACCGCCACTTGTACTTTGGCGTCTGGCGTGACCTGCTTCTTAAATTTCCGAAACCCGTCATCTTCTCCAACTCGGCGCCCGCATACTTTTGCGGTGCCGACAACCTCACCGACTGGTACACCATCATGGGCTGGTCGCAGGAGATGGGCCAGCTCGCGCGCCACTCAGACGACATCATCAACTACGACGCCAAGGGCAGTGCCTGGGATAGCCTCATGGCCAACTACAACCAGCACATCCGTCTCGCCCGCTACCAGCGCCCGGGCTTCTTCAACGACCCGGATTTCCTAAACACCGACCACCCGAGCTATACCCTCGAGGAGAAGAAGACGCACATGGCACTTTGGTCATCATTCTCCGCACCTCTTATCGTCAGCGCCGATATCCCGAGTCTGACCAATGACGAGCTTGATATCCTGCTCAACAAGGACCTCATCGCTATCGACCAGGACTCCCTAGTGCAGCAGGCGACGCTCGTAAGCTCCAGCCCAACCTGGGATGTGCTTACCAAGAACCTGGCCAACGGCGACCGCGTACTCACAGTGCTGAACAAGGGCGATGCCGCGGGTGACCTCACGGTGCCCTGGGACAGGATCGGCATTCAGACGAACCATATCAAGCCTGACACTGCACTCGGCGCCAAGGATCTCTGGACCGGCAAGACGGAGCAGGTCAAGCTCAGCGCCGGCGGCGTCACGGCCAAGGGCGTCGGCGCCCACGGAACCGCCGTCTTCCGCATCTCCGGCGCCATGGGCGGCTCCAACCACCCACTCGTGCTACCCACTGGCCTCATCTTCAACACCTTCTCACTCAAGTGCCTCGCGGACGACAAGTCCGGCAAGGTCACCTGGAAGGCGTGTGACGGGTCCGACAGCCAGACGTGGAAGGTCAGCGACGACGGCCACATCAACAGCCTGCTGCGCCCTGGCGAGTGCCTCGCTGACATCCAGGGCAAGGTGTTCAGCCTTCACTCCGCCTGCCACACGGACGCGTGGAATTACTATAACAGCGGCAACCTCGTCAACGGCAACTCGAAGCGCTGCTTGACGGAGGAGGCGGACGGCTCGGCGACCGTCGCTGACTGCGGCTACGTTACAAACGAGCAGGTCGTTGGCCTTCCTGCTGGTGCCAAGGTCATCGAGACTGCTTACTACAATAACTGAATAGATACGGCATGGTATGGCAGAAGATGTCTACAAAGACAAGTATATTTAATCGGTAATATTGATAAGGGTTAAACATAATGTACCGAGTATATATCGATTCATCAACTTTCTAGATGAAACTAATGTATCTTTTGTTATTCATCATCAACGTGTCATCTCGTCATCATGTGCGGATTTAAGCCTCAGAATCCTTAAAAGTTCCGAGCTTGAACAAGTTCTTCGCGTTGTCGCGACCAATCTTAGCTACGTGGGAGGCCTCCTTAAGTTCGACCTTGTCATACCAGTCGCACGCGTCCCCAAACGACTCGAACGGGTAGTCGATAGAGAACATGATGCGGTCCGCGCCGCCCATCTCCGTGATGCAGTACTCGAGCGTCGGTGTCGAGAAGTGGCCGCTCGTCGTGATCCACACGTTGTCCGCAAAGTAATCCCGGATCGTCCTCTTGCAGCTCAGGCCTAGCGGCTTTTTGACGTCCTCGAACCAGTGGTTGATGCGCCACAGGTCGAACGGGAGGTGCTCGCCCAGGTGCCCGATGATCACCTGCAGGCGCGGGTGGCGGTCGAAGACGCCGTTGGTCACCATGCCGAGCAGGTGCAGGCTGACGCCCTGGGCGAAGCTCAGCGGCGGGCCGACGAGCCACTTGCGCTTGGCCCAGAGCTTCTCGTAGATGGTGCCGGTCGGGTTGCGCGGGTGCAGGTAGAAGGGCACGTCAAGGTCGGTGACGGTGGTCCAGAAGACGTCCCACTCGGGGCCGTCGTAGAAGATCATGTCGTCGCCATCGGGGCCGGCGCGCTGAGTGTCATTGACGAGCGCGCCCTTGAAGCCGAGCTCGGTCACACAGCGACGGAGCTCGGCCGCGGCCTCGGCAGGGTCGTGCATGGATAGTGTTCTTTTGCCTTTGTTAGGATTGATTGTTAGGTAGGTAGAGAAAGGGTTTATGGCTCACGCAAAGGCGCCGAGCCGGTCTGGGTACGGCTTGATGGCACCTGCAATGTAGTCGTTGATTTCCGTGGTCAGGGTGCGGGCCTCGGCAGGATCCCAGATGTCCTGCACTCCGGGCGCGGTGTAAGAAAGAATGGTGTATCCAACACCGTGCTTGTCCATGTTCTGGATTCGCGTCTCGGTGATATCCGTCATCTCGTGGGCGTGCTTGTCGGGGTTGACGGCGAAGAGCGAAGCCCACCACCGAGTCTTCTCGTGAAGACGAGGCAAAGCAAATGCCTCTTCAAAAGCTACTTTTCCGCGCATGTTGATGAGGATGTGTGATGTGGTATGTGATACGAAGATAGCAACACCGAGTAGGCAAGAATCATTGCCTCAAGTTTCATTCACGCAGCGACTTGGCAGGATTGCCCGCTTTTGTAGTCTCGGCCGCATCGCCATGTCGCAAGCTTACCCCAGGTATTCCGTGCAACATCCGCCGCCGCATTTCTTAGCTTCCCACCATCCCGCACTACGATCGAGCGATGATCCGTAGGTATCCTCTGCTATGCGACGGCGAGTCAATGGCTGGGTGGTTGGCGTAAAAGCGGGTAGGCCTCTCGGGAACATTGCCGAACAGTATGAATAAGAGCTGGCGGACAGATATACACTAATCGCACTGTACACGGCGGACGTCTCCGCAGCCGACCATCACGAAGCCTCGACAACAGGTTATGAGCTATTGGTCGGTTGTCCTCTTCAATCCGATCACGAGAAACATCGGGCTGTGCTCGAGGCTCCACGATTATCTGTCACACTGTCATCAAACGATACACTCATCCAGATCCGTCTCCTCAACGCCCGAAAAAAAAAGCAAGCGCAAATGAGCTCTCCATCTTAACGTACTCTCATCGCCATGCCGCGACCAAAAGTCCACCCGAGCCAGCGAAAGCGGGCGGCAGAAGCTTGCAACTTCTGCCGCATGTCGAAGAAAAAGTGCAGTGCCACAGTGCCTTGCACGGCATGTCAACGACGTGGCATTGGCCACACTTGCTATCTCACTCACAGCCCGCGGGCCTCACGCTCAACAGCACGGAGAGCAGCGGAGCCGATAGCGAACAGCTCCCCGCAAACAAACACACATATCCCATCTCGGCGCGGCTCCGGTATAGGCGGCGTCAGCTGGCCGCTTGGTGAAAGCGCTCCTTGCTGGGTGCCGCCTCAGCCTACCATTTCGCTACCGCAAGACACATATCAGCCAATCTCGCCGTCTGATTCCAGAGCGGCGGCGGCCGATACAAGTAATGTTGAAGCAGATGCATCGCCGCGGCAGAATGCTGAACAAGTGGAAAGTCAGACTCTAGGGACCGAGTCCCATGCACGCATGCTCTTGAACCTGAGGGGGGAGCGAGGTACGTTCCAGCTCTCCGATGCATTGTCCAATCTTGGGCTCACTTTATGGCAGTATACATCGGAGAAGCTGCGACCATATCCTTCCTTCAATTTGTTCGTGATACTGTCGCAGCTCAGATCGGACCATCTCAATTCTCCCATAACGATCAAAGCGAAAACATGCTCGAGAATGAACCTGCCATCAATGGCTCTAATGCACCCACACCCGGGTTAATAGAACTGGACGAAGAGCAGCGTAACTCCTTTATCCAAATATTTTATGCCGCTGTAAGTCCCCATCTTCCATCAATCGAGTGCAGTTTTGGAGCGTCTTCCGCTAAGAAAACCATAGACTGGGGGGTTTCTCGATTTATTCTCTCTAGAGGAGCTTGACCAGCTTTCTTCCGCTCCGACACAAGAGCGCTCCGAAAATACCTCTCGCCATATCGAGGCTGTCGCCTCAGTTGCCATTGCGATCGGGGCGCAAGTCAAATCCCCGCTCGAGTCCCAGCAGATCAGCCAGGCTTACTTCCGACACGCGCAACGAAAAGCCTTCTCAGGCATGCTGGAAGACCCCAACATCAACATTGTACGCGCTTTTCTGCTCATGGCATACTATATGCTAGGCTCGTGTAGGAGGAACTCTGCCTTTATGTATCTGGGAATCGCTTCACGCGCCGCCGTATCGCTGGGTCTCCACAGCAAGGACTCCTATCAAGATATGAGCAGTGCGCATGGCAAAAGCCGGTAGGTTGACCAATGTTAGAACGCAGGGGTTTCCCGCCTCTGACAAATGCGCAGGTTAAAAATATGGATGAGCCTCTGCACGCTCGACATGGCTGTCAGCTCTCTTCTGGGTCGGCCAGCGGCGACCTCGGGCCTGCGAACCGAGATGGATGAATCCCACATCGCAGCCCTCGCCAACCACGAAGACGAAGACTTGTCCGCTCTTTTCGCCGTATACGGCATACTTTCAATCACTACAGATGTAGTGGAAGCTTTGTACAGGAAGAAAATGCCTTCAGTGGCGCTGATCGAACAATCATTCGCGAGAATCGAAGATTGGAGTCGGTCAATTCCGAAATCTATGCGTTCAAGACCAACCCCGACAGTATACGGCACTCCAGATCGACAAGCTGTATTCAGGTTACATATTTCCTGTCTATACTATTTCGCCGTGACGCTGGTCTCTCGGCCAATTCTCATCTCGCAGCTGACTTCCCAGTCGAATGCATCAGTAACCACACTGTCGCCTCTAGCGTCGGCTTGCTTGGATGCTGCAGTTTTCCTGGTCCAAACATGCACAGAAGCGAAAAGGTCTGGCACATTTTTCGGAAGCCTGTGCATTATGAAGTAAGCACTATTACTAACCCTTTTCTGTGCACCATTCTAACGCTTCCTCTCCCCAGGGCCTTGGTCTTTGCGGCAGGGTTGATTCTGGGGTTTGACATGTTTGCCAAGCGCGAGCTCGACTTTGAAATTGAGAATGCATTTTCGGGCGCAAAGGAGATACTCGACTTCATCGCTGAGCAGAGCGCGCAGGCCGCGCACTACGCCGAGATACTGGGACTGCTATCGACCGCCATAGCCGAGCGACGTCGTAAAACCGCATCTCAGGGCCGGAGCAGGCTCGTCAGTCGCCTGTTTTCTGCTTGCGGAGACAACGCTCCCGGTCGGGGAGATGAAGATGCTCAGTTCCGACTATCCGAACCGGCGGGGCAGGTTGTTGGTGATAGGCTGCCGCTGGACAGTACTAGCCACTGGCTGCTGGGACAGCCGCAGACCCTGTCCTCAGAGGTAGAAGGTGATTTGATCGGTGGGTGGGACGTTTTAGACTTGTCGCAATGGGATAATTTCCCGTTTAACAGCCCGAGAAATTTTGCAAACGATGGGTAGAAGCCTTGGATAGTATACCCAACTCCAAGGTGTAGAATAAGACACCTCAAGATGCGAGATACTTAATGATATATTATGAAATGTTATATGCAGGATAGCTTCTACAGTTTAAAACTTCTCCGTTAATGCTTGCTGTTCGGTAGAAAATGG
Organism: Cordyceps tenuipes; assembly: GCA_025583755.1. NCBI lineage: Eukaryota > Fungi > Ascomycota > Sordariomycetes > Hypocreales > Cordycipitaceae > Cordyceps > Cordyceps tenuipes. The sequence goes on along the minus strand of JANZYN010000006.1, from coordinate 183,539 downwards.
TGAAAACATGGCAGATCGTTGGTTACCAGAATGCATACGTGTCTCAACGACGAACGACGGAACCGCCGAACCACAGATCACCGCGTCGGCACCCATGAACTTAGATAATGACGGCACATGGCTCAAGAGGAAAATGGTGTAATAGATTTCATCCAACATTTCCGCATAAAAATGCCAAAAGTGAACAACAGCACCAAGGCGGAATGTCGGGTAATGCACCACAGCCACCACCATCACCACAGCCGACGTCATGGCGCGCCGTCTGCGAGAGACGCCATCCGACCATATCCGTAAACATGTTTTAGTAGTGTAGTGGTGTTAGGAGGGAGCTGTCTAACCGACAAGAAGTCCGGTCATATGCTCCAAGCCATAAATACAAAGCCTCGCAGCGGACAGATGTTAGTCTCGAGAATCCACATCATCAAAAGTCCAGATCCTTCCCTCCAGCCAAATCAACCATACATACCAGAAACACTTCAAACATGGGATCCAACACACCGTCCACCTGGCGACCGCTTGACGTCGGTGTCGTCGGCGGCGGCATCGGTGGCATGTCCGTGGGAATCGCCCTGCGGCGCGCCGGCCACCGCGTGACCATCTACGAGAAGCACGACTTCGCCGGCGAGGTCGGGGCGAGCGTGTCGTGCGCGGCCAACGGCACGCGCTGGCTGCACGCCTGGGGTGTCGACGTGGCCAAGGGCGACCCGGTGGTGCTGCGGAAGCTCATCAACCGCGACTGGAAGACGGGCGAGCCGGTCAGCGTGTACGACCTGGACGACTACGAGGAGCGCTGGGGCTACGTGTACAACATGTTTCACCGGCAGTACATGCACACGATGCTCAAGGACTGCGCGATGCAGGAGGAGGGGGAGGGGGCGCCGGTCGCGCTGGTCGTGAACCACCAGGTAAGCCGGGCTTTGCTTTTTGTTAACCCTCTGCACGCTGGTTATTTGACTGACCCGGCGGCGAGTAGTGTGAGAGCATCGACGTAGACAGCGGCATCATCACCTTCAAGAACGGCGCCACTGCCCGGCACGACCTCATCGTCGGCGCGGACGGCATCGGCTCCGCCGTCCGCGGCCAGCTCGGCATCCACCCGGCCAAGCGGGCGTCCGAGTCGAGCTGCCTGCACGCAAACGTGCGGACCGAGGACGCGGTGCGCCTCGGGCTGGTCGACTACTCGCAGCACGCGGCGCTCGAGTACTGGGGCGGGCAGGAGGGCAAGTGGGACAAGATCGTGCTCTCGCCCTGCAACGGCGGCAAGCTGCTCTCCTACTATTGCTTCTTCCCGCGCGCCGTCGGCGACTACTCGACGCAGCAGTGGGGGGCCGAGAGCCGGCCGGTCGAGGAGCTGCTCGCGCCGTACCCGGAGCTGGACGCCCAGGTCAAGGCGCACCTAGCCATCGGCACCGAGATTCAGCCCTGGAGACTCTGGGTGCAGTACGTCCGAGACACACACACACATACTCAGAAAAAGAGACAGCCAGGAGAACTTGCTAGCTAACGCGGCCCGTGACATAGCGACCCGTATCCGTACATTCAAAAAGGCAGGGCCTGTCTCCTTGGCGACGCCGGCCACCCGGTAAGTAGCTCCAAAAAAAAGACTGGCATCCTCTTCAGTAGCTAGATGAGCTAATGTGTATTCCGCCTCCTCAGATGATGCCTCACCAGAGCCAAGGCGCCTGCATGGCGATCGAGGACGCCGCGGCGCTCGGCATCATCTTCGACAAGCAGCACTTTGCTGGCGACATCGCCGAGGCCCTGGCCATCTACCAGGACGTGCGCCTTCCGCGCGTCACCCGCGTCCAGGCCGCCGCCGCCAAGGCCGCCTACAACATCAACGAGAGAATAGGTAGGACCCGTCTCCGTCCCGTGTCCTCGGGGGCTTGCGTCTGGATCCAGCTGACAGTTGCAGGCTTCTCCACCAACAAAAATTGCGGCACGTACAAGGTTGAGGATGAGAGGAAGAAACTGACAGTGGAGGAGATGAATTCGTATGACATGTACAAGGATATTGACGAGATGCTAGCTAGGAAACGCGGGACGATATTTGGCGAAAGGTTCAGTCGTGGCCTGCCTCTAGGGCTGAAGCTGCCGAATGGTGTGGTGGTTGGTGAGGATGTTGAAGTATAGTTATGATAGAGGGTTTATTTTTCCTTTTTTTGTCCTCTTTTCTCTGTACTAAAAGTATTGTGAAATTATTTGCATCTTTTTGTCATCTACTTGATACTTTCTGCTGTAGCCCAACAACTAATTGAGGCTGAACGGAAGGCTGTTCAACTGATGCAACTAGTTGGCTCGCCCACGTACACATGTATAGTATCCGTTCCGTTATTTTACATTGAGAAGAACGAAATAAAAACATATGCATTTTCTCAAATAGATAGATAACAAGGCTCGAAATTACGCAGCGGAGAGCTGAACATCATACTCAAGGTCCCATTCGGCCTTGGGGTCATCCTTTCGCGGGACAAAATCGACCGTCAGCCCATCCTTGACGGCAAATACACTATCGTTCGTGAGGTAGTCTGATTGACTGTCGAAAATTTGCGTGGTTAAGGATTTATATCCGTCTGCGGTCACCTGCATCCAAGTTAGCCAATCCAGGTACAGGGTAAGTATGCCGGGGCTTGGTAGCAGCAACTTACAATCAGGTGAATGTGCGCCGGCCGGAACTCGTGTCTGTCCAGAAGATTCAGAAGCTTACCGGCCGGGCCGTCCATCGGCACCGGGTACGGCGTCGGCCGCAGACAGTAGAACGAGTACCTGCCCTCGGCGTCGGTAACGAAGACGCCACGGAGGTTGCAGTCGACCTGATTCTCGTCCTGCTGTTCGTAGAGACCTGGCGACTAGCTGTTGGTGATACAGTCCCGGATGATGAAGCGCAGGATCAGAAAAGCCGTCTACTTACCGTTGGTAGAAGCCTGCCAGACGTCAACCTTGGCGTTGGCGAGAGGCTTGCCCGTGTTGGCGCAGGTGACCTGGCCGTGCATCCAGGCGACCTGTGCGTCGCTCGGCGTGTCAAATGAGATGGTGGTGCCGTTCTCGCGGATCGGCGTGTCTGCACGCCAGAACGGGCCCAAGATTGCCGTCGATGTGGCGTGTTTTCCGGCCTTGGTTGCCGCGCGCACGGTCATGTCGTCGACGAGTCTTTGTATCAGGTTGGTTAGTCATGACGTCGCTCCCAGGCTACCCCCGGAGATGGGCTTACGACTCGAGTCCGATCACGTCGCACATCAGCTGGCCCTCGTTGCGGCGGTCGTCGCTCATCTGTCCCGCCCAGTTGATCATGTTGACGCCGGCCAGCCACTCTTCCATGGTCAGGTCGACCTCGCGAGCAAAGTCGTGGATGTGCTGGATCAAGGCGGTCATGACGGTGCGCATCCGCGGCGAGGCGTTGGGGCCCGTGGCGTCAATCACCGACTGTGTGAACTCTTGGCCAAGAGGCTTGCTATCTTGCTCTGAAGTCATGATGGGCTGTGTTCTGTAGCGAAGAAGGAGGATACTAGAGGGCACGAGAGAGAAGGTGTATTGGGATGTGTGCCATATAACAGTGTGAGGCGAGGCGGGGCAATGACATATATGATATAGGTGCGGCCGTCTTTTATTAGTCGCTTTAGTCGCTTTCTCTCAGTGCCTCGCGCTTTCTTACTCCAACCACCTCCAATCAGCTCCTTGTCATTACACGGCCCTCCTCAGGGTGCTGGCAGCTACGGAGCTGGTGGGGCCGATTGTCGGGAAATGCACCGAGCTAGAGCTTGGTATCCGCCGGGACGCATCACGGACCCCTTCCCCGCGTTATAGTTCCCGAGATTCGGCATTGCCAAATAAAACAAGGGGGGTGGGCGGATGGGCGCGTGGGCGTCTGTCTAGTACGTAGAATAGTAACTCGGCCCCATGGATAGCCACAGGGCTCTCGCCAACCACGGAAGTCATACGTGTTTTGTTTCAGTATTGTCTGTAGATAGGAACAGGCCATCCATCAACCGTTTCATTCACTTTCTGTAGTCCCCGTCTGCAACAAAATCCCATGTTGGTGCATCTGTTCCGTTCGGTCGACTTGCCCGCTCAAAGCTCACATCCAAGCCATCAACTTCCACCACCGGCTTGACTGCCTCCACGTCCTTCCCATACGCCGCCGAATACCACCGGTCCAGGTACCTCGGATCGTCGACAAACTCTGGAAACACGGTCCTCATCCGCCGCAGTGTCGCCCCCGAGATTTTGTCCACGCTGTTTGCGTGACGCAGAGCCCGCAGCGCGCCCCCTTCCTCCCCGTTCAGCAGGGCATCGCGCAGCGCCGCCTGCACGTCCTTCGGCAGCAAGCCCACCTTGAACAGCAGCAGGTCGTAGTGCAGCAGCGACGCCTTTCCGTGCCAGGAGCCGCCGCGCGTGGCCCGGTGGTACAGCCCGACGAGCGCCGCGACCGCGCCGATGCAGCCCGTGCCGTAGTCGGAGATGGGAAACGGCGGCACCACGGGCTCCTCGAGGCCCATGAACCGGCCCTGCTCCCACGCGACCCCCGTCACCTATCACACGTTTCTGTCAGTCCGGGAATGATTGAAAAAAAAAAGACAAAAAAGTCTTGGTCGGCAAGCGGGAAATAACCTACGCAGTCGGCAATTTGCTGCCATCCTGGCCGCTGCGCCCACTCGCCCTCGTAGCCGAAGCAGTTCTCGTTGACGTACACGACGCCCTTGCCGCGCCTCGCCGCCATCTCCGCCAGCTTCCGCGCGCCGTAGCCGAGCCTCTCCAGCGCGCCCGGGCGGTATCCGTCGACGACCACGTCGACCTCGGCCAGCAGCGCCTCGAACTGCTCCCGGCCCTGGGCGGTCTTGAGGTCCAGGTCCGCCGCGTGCTTGCCCATGTTTCCGTCGACCTGGAAGAACGGCACGTCGCTGAGGTGCGGACTCGTCAGCTTGAGCACCTCGGCGCCGTACTCGGCGAGGATGCGGGTAATTACAGGGCCGGCGATGATGCGGCACAGCTCCAGGACCTTTACACCGGAGAGGAGCCGGCCTTTCCGTGTGCGGGGGAGTGGCGTCTTGGGCGTCGTGGACTCGAGGTTTTCTACCGACCACGGGGGTAAAGAGAGGTTTGTTTTGCCCTGGAAGAAAGTATCAGCTGACGTAGAATTCCATCTGGACAGAGAGAATATCATCAACTTACGTGTGGAGTGTTGAGAAAATCGGCATGTTTGAACGCCTTGACGCCCGCCTGGCGGTGTTCCTTGTTCATGGCCTCCAGCTCGGCCACAGTATATCTTTCAACAGCCCCTTCAATCACCCCCACGATTTGCTCATGCGTCTCGAGGTCCGGACGGTGAGACTCCAGCCCAATCATCTTCAGCGTCGTAGAGGCCTCCAGCGAGCCGTGTATATGGTAGTACTCGCCCGGCTCCTTGGTCTTGTACAAGTTAGCCGACATGCGCCGGTACGGATTCGACTGCGCCTGTAGCAAATCGGTATCTGCATCTGACGTTAGCCGTCGCTTCTCAAGCCGTAGTAAAGTCCCAAACCTTTAAGAAACTCCCTCACATTCTTGTCCAGCTTGCCTCGGCCGCCCACCCGCGCCAAGTACGCCTGGAAGAGGAACGCGGTAGTCTTTTCCAAGTCAACGTGCACCCGGGCTTCCTTGGCACCGCCGCTCGTCTCCGCGAGCAGCGCGGCCACGCTACCCTCGACAGCCTTGAGCGCCGCCGCCGTCTCCGTCTCCTTGAACGGGATGGGAAAGTACGGCTGGTCGCGCACGGCAGTGAAGTCGACCTTGCTCTGGCGACTGGCCACCTCGGACGGTAGTGAGATGGGGTCGAAGATGCCTAACAGGTACTCAAAGATGCGAGCCGCCTCGCTTTTGGAAGAGTACGTTTTGGGCTGTTGCGTAGTCATGGCTTACTTGGCTTTGCTACGGGCTTGCTGCATGAGGTCGCGATAGTTGGGAGACGTGTGTGTGTGTCTTGCTAGTCGCTGTGCTCCGAGACAGCAACCTCGAATTTGCTCTGAATACAAAATCCGACGCCACGCACGACTATTGCCCCTCTGGTATATCCTCAATGCCGACGCCTAAGTTTACCCCACGCCTTAATGTCCGTCGTCCGGAGTTGGCGGGGTTCATACGGTGCATTACCCGCGGGTGCATTACCCGAAAGACCCCCCCCCCCCCCAAAAAATGCATCACGGAGGGTTTCAGTGCAGTCAGTTCAGGCCCGTGTTTTGTCAATCCACAACATTGCATAGCAACTCCATACACATACAGACCGTGGAACACAGACCTAACCTTGCTTACACATGTTTTCGTCATCATTTCACAAATCACAGATGTAACCTCGCTTACAAATGTTTAGATCATCATTTCACAATCACATCTTCCTTATTGTCCGTCCCCCGTCCGTCTACCATGCCATCCCGACCATGCCCCCCGACCAATACAGGGCGGGTATCCGGGTATGCATCTTCTACAGCTTTGACATGCGCTGCTCCGACTCGCGCAGCTGCTTTCTCAGAATCTTGCCGCTCGGGCTCCTCGGCACCGTGTCCACAAAGACCAGCCCGCCGCGCAACTTCTTGTAGTCCGCCACCTTGCCGTGCACGTAGTCCAGCAGGCTCTGCTCCGAGATGCTGGATCCGGGGGTCAGCACAACGAATGCCCGCGGTGCCTCCGTGTCCTTGTACGGCACGCCGATGACACCCGCATCGCCGACCGCCGGGTGGGCTTCCAGGATGCCCTCGAGTTCGGCGGGTGCGACCTGCAGGCCCTTGTACTTGATCAATTCCTGTTTAATTGCACATGCGGGTTATTAGCTTGTAGTTCGTTGCCGAACCAAGAGTTCTCCTCTGGCCATCTCGGAACTTGCCTTCTTGCGGTCGACAATGTGGTAGAGATTATTAGCATCGATGCGCATAATATCCCCAGTCCGCATCCAGCCATCCATTGTAAATGCCTTCTCGTTGGCCTCGGGGTTCTTGTGATAGCCCTGTGTAACAATCGGTCCCTTGATAAGCACCTCCCCTGGCTCCCCCCGCGCCACGTCCTTTCCATCATCATCGACCAGCCTGTCAAAAAAAGCCATCGTCAGTTTACCTCAACAACACCGGTTCACTTCCCCTCAAGATGTCAGCCGAGAACTATACCTCACAGATACGTTCGGCAGCAACGTCCCCAAGCTGCCCGCCTGCGTCTCGTCATTGACCGCCGTGTACGTCGCCGCGCCCGTCGTCTCGCTCATTCCCCAGACCTGGCCAATCACCAGCTGCGGCATCTTCCTGTTTGCCTCGGCGCGCAGCTCCGCGCTCACCGGCGCCGCGCCGACCGTCGCCGACCGCACGTGCCGAAACTGCGCCCTGACCGCCGGGTGCTTCGCGATCGCCAGGTAGATGGGCGGCACCGTGAAGAAGGTGCTGATCCGCAGCTCCTCCACGTGCTTGACAAACGCCGCAAAGTCAAACTTGGGCATCCAGTACGTCGTCCCGCCACTCACCGCCTGCGCCACAAAGTAGTTGACCACCCCGGCAATGTGCGCCGCCGGCAGGTGCGCCAGCGTCCGCTTCGCCCACCCCGGCCGCGCGTCCCAGTACTCCCGGTCGCGGGAGCTAGTGAGGAAGATTTCGGCCACCATGTTCTGGTGCGAGACAAGCACACCTATCATCCAAGACATTAGCAAGCCTTACTAGTCACTCTCACACTACCACACCAGCCCGCGACCCCCCCCCCCCCATACCTTTTGGCAGACCCGTGGTGCCGGACGAGTACAAGATGCAAATCTTGCTCCTCGCCAGCCGCCCCTCATCCGTCACCCTCTCCCAGTCCAGCTCCCCCCCAAAGTCACACCTCACCCGCTCGTCCGCGGCGCTGTACAGCCGCACCTCCGGATGCGACTCCAGCACCAGCACGTTCCGCGCCGGCACGCCCGCCTGCGCCGCCGCCTTGCGCGCGCCCTCCAGCGCGTCCCGGCTGCACACGACCACCCGGCCCGGCCCGTCGCGCAGCTGCCGCGCCAGGTCCGACGGCGTGTTCATCGGCGAGGCCGCCGAGTACACGCCGCCGGCCGCCACGACGCCGTAAAAGAGGCACGCCAGCGCCGACTGCCCCGACGACACCACCATGACCACGTCGTCGTCGTCGTCTCCCCGCCCGCCCGCCCGGTCGCCGATGCCGTACTCGTGCCGGAGAAAGTGGGCGAATTGCTTCGTGAGCGCCCGCGCGCCCGCCTTGGTTATTCCGCGGCCGGGATCGGCCGCCTCGGCGTGCAGGAGCGTGTCTTCGGTGGACCGCGAGTAGCTGTGGTCTTGTCGGCCGGTAAGCATCTCATTCGGTCTTTGGCTTCTAAAGAGGGAGAGGGAGGGGGTGGAGTGGGGGGGTGAACCTCCTCACCAAACAGAAACGTCAACAAGTCGACATTGGGTATGTCCAGCGTCTCCTGGCTAGTGTAAATCATGATGGTGATGAATCTCGTTGGAAAATTCGGGCTACGATGACCACGTTGGTTGATGAAAGCGACGAGAACGATGCAACTCAGATGCAGCTGAATTTTATTGACAATATCAAAGGCTTATTGATGGATGCCGAGGCAAGTAGGCTGATCCTCCCCGTCGCCATTATACCCCAGGATCAATCGCCCGGCAAGTGGGCTTCTCCCCGCACCAAGGCTTTTGTTGATGCGATGGACTCGGCCGCCCAAAAGCCCGGCTGGCCCAGCCTCAAAATGACCGCCGAGGCTGATAATACCTAGCAAGCCCATGGCCATTATGGATTGGATGGGAAGGTCTCCAACACCCCATTGGTCAGTTGTGGGAGGAGTCTGGGACAAGCCCAATGACAGCATATAGCCGGAGCTAACAAGGCTGATGTCTTACTAAATGCTCTTAGTAAGTATTAAGCGATCCGCTTCCACAATCCGCACTACGACAGTTGCTTACAACTGTTCATCTTCCGTAGTATAGTGGTCAGTATGCAAGCTTGTCACGCTTGAGACCCGGGTTCAATTCCCGGCGGGAGAGATCCGCCAGCATCCTCAGGATGTTTCTTTTTATGCTTTTATAAGTCGTATTTTTTTTCTCAGCTCTTTCCTTCCTGGTCCTTTTACGAAATGATCCATCCATTCATCCACCCAGAATTAGCTGACCGGATACGGGAAGCAAGGGTTGAATTATTATAGCACTATGCAGCTAACTGTCCACTCTCTATAAAGAGAAAAAGAGAATAAAAGAAAGAAAAAGAAGTCGAAGTAAGATATAACATAGAAGAGTGAAAATAAGAGTAATATAAATTAATAGAATAACACGAATTAAAAGGATAATACGAATCGAGTAGATAACACGAATCGAGCAGACAATATAAATCGAGCGGACGACGCGAATCGAGCGGACGACAAGGACGACATTAAACGTCCTTCTCCATCCACTCCTTTCGCAGCGCCTCCTCCCAGTCCCCGAAAAATGTAATCCCCGATGCCTCCAAAATCTCACCAGTATGCAGCGTGCGGTTCAGCGGCTGTACAACAAACCAACTATGATCGCTTCGACAGATAACTTTCTTCTGTCTGTCCTTGTCTCTTGTTTCGTTCCCTTTAGCTCTAATAACATTCTCCATACAGCGTAAGCAGAAACACTCCATGCAATACAGACAAATAGTCAGGTCTTCGCTGGATGAGATGTTTTGCAAGCACTGGGCGCAGCTGCGATCCGACAGCTGGATATCCGGCAACTTGGGCTCTAGCCTTTGCAACGCAGGAGACTCGCTCTGCGTAGTCACCATAGAAGCATTGGGGTTGACCCGCCGCATCGACTGTCCCAGAGCCTTTGCTCGGCCAACATCTCCTGCCGCCGTCATGAGCCACAAGAGGTTGTCCAAAGCATAGACATCGTTCTCAGGTTCTGAATCTGCAAGCAAGTCCAGGCTGTCCAAGACTAAGGGCTTCAGAATAGCGTTGGAGACTCGTGTATTCCCGCATAAGCGTTGATACAGTCCAAGGTATATTGCCGCCATGTTGATATCAGAGCCTCGAACGTTCAGGGGCGTGTCTGTGCCTTGGTGTTTATCTTGCTGATCTCGTACTGTCTCCAGTTTCTTCTCCCAATCCTCAGCCTCTCTCGAGTTTATTCCGGCATGCAACAGCTGTCTTTTGTACAAAGCAGCGAGCCGCTGGAAGGAGATGGCGTGCGCTTGCCGAACGATAATGGTTCCTCTCGGGCGGTATTCATCGAAGGAGACTCGCTCAAAGAGAGCCAGAGCCTCGTCCATTAAATGGCTGTATGCATATACAGCACCATATGCAAGACGCAAATATTGGTAAATTACTAGATCCCCAGCGTCGTGCGCGGTCAAACTAGCCATTTCCAACAACTGGAGGATGGAAAATGTCTTTCCCGTTGTGCTGGCAGCCTTCGGGATCCAGTCAAGAACGAGACGTTTATTCGCTTGACCAAGAAGCATCTCCACCAACCGATTTTCTCCCTGGGTCTTGTTTGCGACTTGCAATGACATCTGCTCAACGGTGTTCATAATTTCTGAGTGCATGTTTTCGTTGTACAGAGTCTCCAGATATCCGACCTCGGATTGAAACTGTTCCGACGGATTCAGTTTGACAGCAGTGGCAGCTGCAATTGCCTTGCGGTAGTATTCCAGCGACTCTTCGACTTGGAATGTGTGATAATAGCATTGCGCAATGAGATAATAGTCCTTGTATAGCCTCCATTTGCTGCGCTGATTTGCTTCTGCGGTAAATCTGCCTTCAGCAGCGGCTTGCTCTTCAAGGACGACACATTCCAGTGCCATATCAAGGGCCTCGAGGTATCTTCTGTCTTTGGAAAGACAGTAGGCAATTCTTCCGTAGGTGAGAAGCTTGTTGTTATCCATTTCCAAGGCCTTGTAATAATGTGCAAGTGCGTCGTTGTGCCTACCCAGGTTCAAGTAAGTGCTTCCTATTCTTCGGTGCCACACTCCCGTCTCTGGATAGCCAGCCCATTCCGACGCCTTCACAATTCTTTCATCGAGAGAAAGTTCAAGCCAATGATTTTCGGTCCCAGAATTGTTGTAGCCAGACGCCATTAGCGCGGCACTTTGCACAATGTCGAAGCAAAATACGGTCGGAATGTAGCCTTCAACGTCCGCGCAGAGCCAGGCTTTCGCATACTGACGACCAATGGGCTCAGAGATCTTGGACGGTGTGTCTGTTAGTGACAGTGCAAAGTCTTTGGAAGAGCCAGTCAAGCATCCGATTACATCGACGTCGGAAAACCAACGCAGGATGCCCCTAAGATTGTATTCATTCAGAACTTCCAAGCCTTCGTTATTCTTCAAGTAGAGAAAGGTCCATTCGTTAATTGTCGCTTCGTCCAGCAACATAGCGACGATCTGCGGCGCCAATTCCTTCTTGTCGCGGGCATTGACGGCAGCAGGGTCCAGCGCAGCAAGGTGTTCTTGCCAGTACCACGCAGCATATTGCTTGATAGCTGCCTTTCCTGGACCTAGATTAAAATTTTCAAACCATCGCACATCGGAAAAGATTTTGAGGCAGGTCTTCACAATGTGTAGGCGTGCTTCCACATTGTCAAAATGTATTGTTGGTTTGAACGAAGCGCAGGCCGTATTTTCCGCAAAGTTCCTGAAGAATTCGCGGACCGTGCTGTGAAAGAAGCTCACAAATGTGGTAGACTTCTTGGATCGGTACTCTACTTCATTGGAAGTCGGGGCGAAGTCAATGCTCTGTGCTGCACTGCTGGGAGTGCTGGCACCGGATGACATGCTCAACCGTCGAATTGCCTCTTCCTGCCCCTTTGGCATTATCTTCCCCTTTGGCATGAGAGCTTTCCCTGACGCCATCATTTCACCCACAGCCATACGTCTCTCTGGGTTCGACTTCGAGACCGGGATGGTCTCTCTGCGCCAGAGGCGTTGCTTTCTTTCGAACTCTTTGATGAGGTCATCTGTCGTAAGACCATCTTCTCGTTCGAGCTCAAAAAAACATGCGTATTGGCCTCTTAGAAGCTCTTCAAGTCGAAAAGGAAGATCTCCAAACTGCAAGATGAGGACTGCTTCAAGTTGTTCCAACGAAAGTGCCTCCTCGGCGCAGACCATCCAACGCAGCATTTCATTGAGATCTTCTGCTTCTTCTGGGGATATCGCTTCAGAGAGACTTTCCAGTGTCCGCAGCAGCATGCCGTCGATTTCTTTTGGAAACGTCTCCAGGCTTTTCCGGATGGATCTTGGATGACGCTTGCGATTGACTTCAGCCAGCATGAATTTGGCGAGAATGAAAAGACCGTCAACTTGCTTTTCCATCGTTGCAATTATCTCTTGCCTGAATTCAGGTGTGTTGGCTGCCAGCATTCGGGATTGTGCAACTCCATTCGCAATGTATGCGGCGACATCACTGGCGCTTCGGTCCGTGGTTATTTGGATGGTGTTGAATACGTCGCCTTTTCCGCAAGGATCCAACCTTTCTGTAATACTTTCCGTCATATATGAGCGCCCGACAAGAGCAACGTGTATGTTTGTCGCCGACTGGCTATCTATGTTATCGCTAGGTGCAAGCTGAAATAAAAGTTGGTCGATTTCGTCGTGGTAGGCTTCGTCGATTCCATCTAAAAAGATGTACGTGGGCGAAGAGCGCTCAGTATTTTGGAAGGGTTGAACAAGCAACCGCCGAAAAGCACTGGCAACTGTTTTGATCTCCTCGGCACTCTGGAGACTGTTTGTGAGAGCTTTGGCATAGGTTGCGTCGCTTTCGCTCATTTGATAGGCGACATCACGGATTGCTTGCAAGACAGACTTGGTTTCGGGATTATTCTCTCGGAAGAAGAAGTAGGCCATGTTTCCAAGATTCTCGATGCCCCATTGAATGAGTCGTGCGGTGAGGAAGGACTTTCCGGTGCCTGTAGAAGGAGTTAGCACAAGGATAGAGGGGATGGAGGATAGCGGTCTGTGGCATCAAAGGTCAAGGGTGAAGAAGGGCGGTGGTATTGTTGATAGACAGGGAGAAAGTGCTTACCTGGACTCCCGCATATCCAGATATGTTTCTTCTCGCCCGCAATCCAAGACAGCAGCGTCTCATCCTCCAGGATCCAGTCGCCAGTGCCGGCGATTCTCGATTTTGTAAAGGCCTGGTAAAAGTCGTCGGCGAATGGGGACGGCTCTAGGACAGCTTTTAATTTGTCGCGCTGGTAGAGATCAATTTGGCCAAGATGGTCGAGTCGAAGGTTCCTGACATTTTCATTGACGAGAGTGACAAGAGTCTCTACCCTCTCGGTCGTATCGTGAAGCATGGAGACACTGCCATAGGTCTCGGCCAAGACTAATCTTTCCTCTCCAGTAGTGAGAGCCTGCAACCTCTCCAGGGCCTCCTTGACAGGGCTGCCAACCCCAAAGAGCCGCTTAAAGTAAGCCTTGAACCTACCGCGGCGGATTTCTTGTGTGGAAATAACCAGCACTTCAAACAAGGTGGCCATGATGTTGGTCAGCTTTTTCTTGAGCTGCTGTGACAGTTTGTATTGAGTGTATATAGTTAGACGCGCAGTGAAGTCCTGTTTTTAGTTAGAATATGGCTCAAATCGAAAAGGAAGGGTAAAGGTCAAGCAAGGCCTGGCATAGACATACCTGTAACTGCTCAAAGAGGTCAATAATACCATCGTACATGGCACTGGTATCTTTGGCAGCCTGAATGAGATACATGACGGCACTAAAGATGTTTTGGGCAGGCGGAAAGCCTTCTTGAGCAACTCCTGCAGCGATTTCGCCGATAACTTCGACGGGCTTCATGGCCGCCGCCATGGCACCGAATATTGCGTGGCGTTTAGCGCGGAAGGCTGAAAACTGGGCATTTTGTAGTTCGATCTGCTTAATGAGCTGGTCGAGGGATGTGATCTTGGGAGAGATGAAGTTATCCAGCTGTATCTTGGAGGACGATTCCGATTCCGAGTATCGCCTTGCCGCCTCGGAGGCGATGGCTGCGAACCGGGCGTCCATGCTGGCGGTTGTGTTGTGATGTGAGTCCGTGAGGGTGATGATGGGGATCTCTCGGGAGTGGCGCAACGCTACGATCGTCAGGCCAGGACTTGCTGAGTCCTTTTAAAGGTGCAAGAAGTGGCAAACGGGGGTGTCAGACGGCAGAGACCGCACCGCATCTGGTCTCGTCGAAGCGCCTTGTAATAGTTAGGGAGTCAGGTGCGGAGTTTCGATGGCAGGTCATCTGCGGCGCAGCCTGCCTGCCTGCACCTCACCTTGTACTCACTTGGCCTTCACGCTGAGGCTGGTGACAGGGGGGCAACAGCCACCTAACAACAGACAAAAGATCAGCAGTAGCAAGCAGCACGGAAATGAAGTTGTGCACAAGGTGCCAATGATTTCTTCTTGGATTCCTGGCCTTGTTTTGTTTTTCTGTTTTCTCTACCTACCTCTAAAAAGGAGTAGTAGGGATGTCCCCCTTTAAATACCTGCCTGTAGAGTCGTAGGCCCCAGCCGCATGTGTATTTATTAGCAACAAATTCGTTCGCAAATAGATTAGAAAAGTCAAACACAAATGCTGCCATAAATAACAAAGGGTATCGTACTTTTCTTCGTACTCAAATGCGCTGATACCTGTATTATGCGCCGCTTTTTCTTTTCTCTCCCCTTTCTACGTCACACCTGGCGGCAATGCTACAAGGCGCAGGTGTCACCTCTGCTGAGTCTCGTGCCTTGTCTGTCTGGTGTCCGGTGTCTGCCTACCTGCTTGACTTCGTAAGCCAAAGAAAGCCAAGGAGCAACTAAGAAAGCTTAGCTTAGGTCCAGATTCCCGCTACGAACTGGGAAGATTCTGGATAATAGTACGGCAATAAGGTAGCAGATTGTACCAGTGAAGAAAATGCCAACTATCGCCCCGACCCGTTCCCATCGAGGATCAGTTGCTGGTAGCTAACTTTATGCTGGTTGATACAGGAGGCATGTAGAATTTGTCAGTCGTGTGTACCTTTTAACGCAGCTCGACTCACTAATGATCAATTGCTGCCACACTATCTACGTCACTGTCCATTGTCTGCAAGTGTGACTTCGACTCTCAGTAGTCAGTACCCATTACCCCTTTCTTGGTGTCACCGTAAGGCGCTATTTTTAACGATGACACTACACCCACCAATAGCGGCTCTCGCAGCCTTCTTTTGCTGAGCCCTCGGCTGCTTCCCAACTTGAGTATAATTCGTTCTGTTGCCATCGAGTTTGGCACAATTGTGCCCGGTTCCACAAATGAGGCTTCGCCGGGCGAGCAGACGGACAAACTGGTGTGGATATACGTCGCGGCTTATGATAGAAGGCTAGGCGGATATTCAGCTCGCCTTTTCTTCTTTCAGCGCAATGAAGAAAACTATGATAAAAAAATAAAAAGGAAACCGAGGAGCATACCAGGCCATGCACACTTCTCGAGGCTGTTACTGTCAGTTCAGCTTCAGGTTGTCCCCGAGGAGAGATTAGTCTTGGCCGAGACCTATGGCAGTGTCTCCATGCTTCACGATACGACCGAGAGAGTAGAGACTCTTTTCACTCTTGTCACTCTCGTCAATGAAAATGTCAGGAACCTTCGACTCGACCATCTTGGCCAAATTGATCTCTACCATATACATCGGCAAGCTAGAAGTCTAAGACACGGGCCGGTGCAGAAGAAGCCAATTATGAACAAGAAGAGCCAGTTAATTATTAATAAGATTTTTTTTTCCGGGGTAATGTACCAGTAACGTAGCATGCCGAGAGGCGGGATACCGATGCAAACGCCAATCAAAGTAAAAGCCGACCAAACGGCCGACGTGTTCGGAGCCCTGTCCCTGCACCAAATTGTATCGGACGCGAAGCTTGTTTCTTAAATAGGACAATCGCATCATGATAATAGTAAATCAATGTCTTCTCAGTAGAGAACTTGCACCAAGAAATAGACGAGTCCGAACTCGGCTGCAGCCGAGCACCTGCCTCTAATGCCCACCTTGCTGCGACACACGACACACATGGTGGGCCGACAACCGTTTAATAAGATGCGACTTTCCCCTTCTACCAAACGCTCTTGGTTCTCGCAGGTTTTTTTTACTTCCATTCATGCCAACCATATCCTTGTTGCTGCATCAGGTCTCCCCCTTTCTCTCTTCCTGTCTCGTTTTTCCGTCTCACATCCTTCACATACACCCGGTACCCCGTTCAATCATGGTCGGCATCGCATCCACAACCCTGCCATCATCTTCACCACCACCCCTAAAATACGCCGTGGCCCTCTTCCCTGGCTTCCAGCTGCTCGACGTGGCCGGCCCGCTCGATGTGCTCGCCATGCTGGCGCCGCTGGTGCCCGGTATCCAAGTCTTTATACTTGCCCACACGCTCGCGCCTGTCGCATCGCGGACGAAGCGGCCAGGCTCCGTCGGCCTGGAAATTGTGCCCACTCACACCTTTGACACTGCTCCCGACGACATCGAAGTTCTCTTGATTCCCGGCGGCGGCGGCACTCGCGACAACGATGGAACCCAGGCCCTAGTTGACTACGCCGCCGAGGCATTTCCGAAGCTGCGATACTTTCTGACCGTTTGCACTGGCGCCGCGCTGGCCGCCCGCGCCGGTCTCCTAAACGGCAGACGGGCAACGACGAATAAACTTGCATTTGACTGGGTGAGTCCTATGTCCCTCATCTTCCCACTTGTCTACTCCTCTCTTCCCCCAGCACCTTTCAGGCAAAGACTGACTATACGCCGCAGGTCGCTTCCCTCGGCCCCCAGGTTGACTGGGTCCGCCATGCACGCTGGGTCAGTGATGGAAACATATGGACTTCGTCCGGTATCTCGGCCGGGATCGACATGACATTAGCTTTTGTAGCCGCTCAGTACGGCGAGAACATGGCAGACACTGTCGCCTACAGACAGGAGTACATCCGGAACAAGGACCCAGACAACGACCCCTTTGCACCTGACTCGGTGAAGCAAGACCAATAGATTCCCTATATTTAGACTAACCACTTCAGTCACGCTGTGTTCCACAACCGGCGCGCCTCAAAATACACATCATCCTCTCTCACCGTTTCCTTCCCGAACATGAGTGACCCAACCGACCCACAAAGTCCAAGAGCGCATCTAGGAAGAATTTTGGCACAGCCTCCACTGCGGCCATATCTAACAATTAGTATGTGTTTCTAGGGCCAGGATTGAGCGCCTCGCCCTCCAGAATCCTCTTCAGAAGCGGCTCGCGGCCTCTACCACGAGTGATGTAGTGTCAAGCATGCGCATGGCCTCCGCGATCCGCACCAGCTCTAGCACACCTCTCTACAGCACAGAGTTTGCGGCTGCAGCTGGTGAGCTTGTTGGACTACGAGCTGCTATCGACTGCGGCGTAGGAAATGCATCTATGGCCGTCAATATTCTCTCAGATGGCAAGCGAGCTAGAAAAATGCATGATTTCTGTCAGAACATGTAGATAGGCACGAACCAATTTAGATTGCTGGGCTGATCAAAGACTATAAAAAAGTAGTACCCTTCGTTGTTGGAATAACACGCATTCTTGTAGGGGCGAAACCGCAATAGCCGTCGGGTCGCAAGAACAACTATCACTAGATATAGCACCGAGAATACCATGAATATTTTAAAACTTTGAAATATTGCATATTAGCTCTATGTATCGCTTATCAGCCGTTCTGAGTATTAGTAACAAGTATAGGAGCTTCTCGTCTCCTCCGTATATACAATACAGCAGTATAAAGATATCTACGTTTCATTCGACATTATCAAACGTTGCATTCTGTCCGGCTTAAATCTGAGTGACGCTTTTTATGAAGCCGCGAATCTCTCTGTGGGTAAGATCAGCGTAGTAGCTGGGAGCATTGTAACCGGCACACCTCTTGCCGCCCGAGACGGTGCCGACAAGCTTGTTGTTGACGACGAGGGGGCCTCCAGAGTCGCCGTAGCAGGAGCCCTTGCCGGGCTGGAGGGCGCAGATGAAACGGTCCGCCGGGAACCAGTTGCCGTTCAACTGGAAGCAATAATTCTTGGAGATAATGGGGTATACCACCGACTGGAGGGTGTAGGTGGGCGTGTCGTCGGCGACATGGCCCCAGCCGGAGAGCAGGGCCATTTCATTGGCCGCCGGAGCGGTGTCTGCGATGTCGATGGATTTGACCGCGGCGGTGAAATTGAGCCGCTGGGCGAGCTTTATGATGGCCACGTCGTAGTCGAGGGGCCTATTATTGAACATGGGGTGCTTTCTGACGTCTCTGACCTGGTAGCTGTCCCCCTTGCCGCGTTGATCGCTGCCGGCGCGGATGATGAGGTCGCTGGCCGTCTTGCCGTCAACGCAGTGGCCGGCCGTCAGGATGTATTGGTCGCTGAGGATGCAGCCGCCGCAGTAGAAACGGCCGTTCGCGTCAAGCTCGACTTGCCAGGGGACCTGCGTGATTTTGGTGGGCTTGCCGCCGAAGACAAGCGGTGTTTTGACCGCGTCGGCCTGAGGGGGGATGCTGGCGGCAATGGCTGGCGTAGCGAGGGCGAGAAGAGTGGAAGTCTTCATCGTGAAGGGGCTGAATCAAGTGAGAAGGCATACAAAGACTAATTGGATGAACGGCGTGGAATCAAAAGGTGAAGACAGATGGACAACAGCGCTGCCTTTATACTTGGCCACAAGTCAGACTCTGATCGACTTATCACAACCAAATGGGAAAGTATCTCTTATATTTTGCCAATCCTTAGTCGGCCTATCCAGCCTCTTATAATTGATATGCTTCCTTCGGAACTTAAGTTCCCTTCAGGACCAGCTGCCTGTTCAGGCATGCGCCATCAGTGCAAAATCCTACTGGCAGTGTATAATATGGGCGATGATGCCAAGGGCAAGTGATCGTCGTCTTTTCCTGCATCAGCTGTCACTATTGCACCATAACCAACCAACCAACCTAATCAAACACTGATTGACTTCGCGACTGTCCGCTGGTGCTAGAGCTTGGACGGCCATCTTATGTGTGCTACGCGTAGACGACCCAGAAGTTGCGAGGCTGGAAATGGTAAGTTCATTGTAAATCACTAGATCCTTCGTCTCGCCAGCCGATTCCGGGTTATTCTTGAGCAAGGCAGTTAAGACATCTGCATAAGTGATTGCCTAGGGAGTGCGCGGTGGTGGATGTTGACGGTTGGTAAAAATTTCAAAAACTCCGTAACACTAATATACCACTAGATGGTTGTATTAAACCGCTGCTTGGCGCTTTTTTGAGATGGGAGGCGGCATTAACGTAGCTATTCTGTGACATTCTCCTGCCGCACTCGTCGCCCAAATCTGGAGCAGACTTCTCTTTAAAATCACTTTAGCCGGGCCGATTTATTAACGTGAAGAATTGCGCAAGTTTTCGCATAACGCTGACCGATTTGCAAGTTCCGTTTACGAGATGCTCCCCATTGTGACCAACGCACTGATGGGTTTGGGAGAAGTAAGCGTACATGACAAGTCCCTATTGGAGATGTAGCAGGGGTTTTCAGATCACAGGCAGGGGATGTCTTTATAGTAGAGAGCTGCCATATGCGACAGTAGAGATATCGACACGACGGAGACTCCCTGCGGGGTTGTGCGCCCACTGACTTGCGATGATTGCAAACTCGGTCAAATATATAGACTAGAACAAAATGGTTTCATCACGACTCAGCGATGAACTTTTGCCAGGACTCCTCCAGTCTCCACTGGGCCCAACATTTCGATGATCAGCCGGGACGAATCCAAGTCAAGACAAATGGTTGGTCTTGCCTCCGGACGCCACGAGTGAGATGTCGATTGCGAGCCGGAGTGTTATCTCTTTATTAGCGACTGGCCGTAACGTGCCTCTCCCCGGGCGTCCATTTTTCACTTGGTACTTCTGCCCTTCGGCGGCGATCATATTGAAGCGCCGTCAAGTTATGATCGTCGCCTGGGGGGCGGCCGACCAGTTGACTCGCGAGCTCTCCACCACTCATTCGGGGCATTTTATGGTGAGGAAGCTCTACTCTTGTCCGACCACATGACCGTGTTTGTGATTAGGTGCTGTACCGCCGATCGCGGCGCCGCTGGTGATGCGCAGCTTCGAACCATTAGCTTGGCTGCAACTTGGCCGTCGCCGGATGTTTCACTTCTCCCTCTGTTTATGATCATGTCTATAATTTTTAACCAAGTTCTTTTAATCTTCAATGCATTGCCCGAACCGCCTATTTTCCCTGCCTTGCCTACCTACATTGCTGGATTGCCTGTGTTACCTGCATTGTCTGCATTGCCTGCATTGCTTGCATGGATTGCTTGCATGGATTGCTTGCATTGCTCGCATTGCTTGCAAATTGCATCACGCCACCCATATTTTATGCTTATGTCGCCAAGATACATCCAACGGTAACAGCCATGCTGATGGTCATTCGAGAAAATGGTAGTCAGAATTGTCTTGTCTAAATGACGAATCTATGAAACAAAGAGTGCCTACTCGCTGATTGTATGCGATGGTTAAAAGCAACATTAAAAAATGGCCAGAAGAAATGCAGAAAAAAAGGCAATGTGGTATCTATACGGAAATGAATTCATGCTTCGTAGGGATCTCGTTCCGCTTCATCTTGGACTTGCTTGTCTGAAAGGTGCGGGTTTCGTAACGCCAACGCAAAGCCGATCATGGGCACGCAGACGCAAAGGCCGGCAATGCAAAGCATGCCCTGCACGTAGCTGTAGCTGCTAATTATCGCACCTCTAATTTCGGTGCCGACAGGGTAATTCTTCACGACCTCAAAAGGGTTGTTGTACATGGCCTGCGCGAGGGTACGATTCGGCTGGAAAGTCAGGCTCGATTCGAGTGCCGGATAGAGCGTCTGCGTCCAGATGGCTCCCGACAGACAGGTTCCCAGGGCACTTCCGACATTGTAAAAGGACAGGTAGAGGCCAGTCAGAACAGCGACATGGTCGCGACTTGCCGAAGCTTGGATGGATGCTTGTGTAGGGTATGCGAATAGACCACCAGCAAGGCCGAGAAGGATCTGAGCACCAATAATGCCGGTTCTGGAATGAGTGGATGCGCCTCCGGGCTGGCTGATGAGCAGGACAAATGCCATCATGAATGCCACAGTTCCTCCGACAATGATGTGTTTCAGGCGGCGAACTCTATAAACAACGAGTCCCACGAGGACGCCGCTGACGACGCCAAAAAAGGAGAAGAATGATAATATGCGAGTTGCAGTCTGGACGGAAAAGTCAAAGGCGACGATGAGAATGGTGTACAGGTAATTGCCCTGGATATACCAGGCAAAGTTGAGGAGACTACGGACTGCCAGAGCGGCCCAGACGCCGCGGTCGGCGAGCAGATGGAAAGGGACGATTGGGGTTTTTGCGTGGTACTTTTCCCAAAAGATGAAGAGCGGCGCGCAGATGCACCCGGCGACCAAGGACAAGATAATGCGCGGGTTCTGCCAGTGCGATGCCGTGCCGCCAGCCACAGTCAGCGGCGCCAGCACGAGACTGAAGCAGGCGACCAAGGCGACAAGACCGAAAAGGTCGAGCTGTGTCGAGACATTGTGGACCCAAAGCCGGGCCTGTTGCACCCGATGTCTGACTTGTTGCAGCTTACCGCCGGAGGGCTGGTGCTTGTACGACTCGAGGAGGGTCTTTTGGGAGGCGGCGACGCTGCGATCCACCACGTATAATGTGACGAGTAGCGGCAGCGAGGCAATGGGATAGATGATGCACCACATGCCGATGCCCCAACGCCAGCTGGCGGCGCGCAGGACCGCCGAGGTGACTGTCCCGCTGAGCCAGGTGTTGATGACAAAGGGCAGGGCGGGGATGTAGCTGAAGAAGACGCGCGCGCGCATAGAGGAGAAGTCGGCGACGAGGACCTCGAGGAGCAGAACGATGCACGTGTAGCCGACCTGGTAGATGAGGCCGCCGGCACAGTAGACGTATACGGAGCTGGCGGTGGCTTCGATGGCCATGCCGACGACGTAGAAGAGGGTGGAGGCGACAACAACCTCGAAGCGGCCGAAGACGTCGGCGACCTTGGCGGCGGTGGGCTGGGCGGCGACGGCGACGACGCTGCGCAGGACGTTTATGGTCGCGAGATACGAGTGCAGGTTGAAGGATGCGGTGGCATAGGGAGCGTAGGTAGAGCGCACTTGGCTCTCGAGGCCGTAGGCGTAGCCGACGACAAATATGCCAAAGAAAAGCCAGAAGCGCTGGGTCGAGGTGAGCCGAGCCGTGACGGCGTCCATGCGCGCGACGCCGGCGGCCCGGGAGGCGACGGCGGTGGTTGTGTCGGTGTTCATCGTTGAAGCCGGCGACCCGCTGTGATGGCGAGCAGTAGGGGATGCATGATGGCGTTGTGGGATGTGCTGCTGCAGCAGCGGCTCCGTCTCGGCGAGCGCCATATGGAAGAGACAACCCAATAAGGGTTCAAGAAAGCCGGGCTTTTGTAGTCTGTGATGTGTATAATGGAAAGTGAAGCGCCGCAGAGTAGAAAAGAAAAGAAAAGGAAAAGGAGAGCTTTTGAAATCACAGGCACGAGACAGCAGCGCCTGACACATGTAGTACACTGTACACTTGACAAATGGCACAGCCGAAAATGCGTCAGCCGCAACAAAGGCCAAGCAGGGGGTGGCACTTTCTCCCGGTCACGCGTGGAAACCGGGCCCGTCTCAATCGGGCATCTACTCGCGACACCGCCGTTGGATACGTCAGGAAAAAAATGGGAATCACGTCGAAAAGGATAAGCATCAGGTAACCAGCAGGGATCCGATCCTGTGTTGCGTTGAGTTGGCGAAAGTTGGACAGGATGCTGATGCAACGTAGAGAGAGATATGATGGGCTGTTTGCTCGAGATAAGATGACAAACGGATCAGATAAGGGAACAGACGGGGGACCGCATATGCAGATGCAGCCAGGTCGCACAGCTTTTATGCTCTCGGGAGTGGACAAAGTATGCATGCATTTGCCATGGCTGTTGTACCCAGGTACTCCGTAGACTGTACATAATTAGGTACACAACTTTTGGTTGTTTTTTTAATAGTGAGAGATTATTTTCAGCACTTGTTAACCGGCTGATGACAATGGCACTGAACCTTGCCCGATGGACCTCCCTCCCCCTAGACTTCAGACCAGTACGCAGCTTGGCCCACAGCGGCAGGCAGCGGGAAGCCCACCACAATCCTTGCCCCCTCCTGACCACTCCAAGCCTCCAGGAACCTCCACCTGATCACATCACCAAAGAAAAAATTAACATATGATATAACTATTTTAGTTTGCAGTTTCTCCGCCGTAAGCCGATTTCCTCCGAGACAGCCTCAAGTGGGCGCGCGGAGCTTTCTGCGCGTTACTCATCACAGGGCCAACAGACAGGCAAGCAGGCAAGCAGGCAAGCAGGCAAGCAGGCAGGCAGGCAGGCAGGCAGGCAGGCAGGCAGGCAGGCAGGCAGACAGAAACAAATGAGTGCACACATTGGTTTTTTTTTTTATTCTTGCCGCTATCGCTGATCAGTCACTTAGTCCAATCATCAACACCCCCTGAAATTAATGCTCGTGTACCACACCATCAGTTTCCAACCAATCCCCTCCTCCAGCCTGTTTACAATCCCTCACAGTCTTAGGTCTTAGGTCTATGAACTTGGCGCCGGCCTTATAATAAATAATGCATCACCCACTTGACCAACCGACACAGCCCCTCCTCACACCACACAGCTCCCCTGCAGATACCGAATCCTGAATGTCACACCGGACGATTGACAATTGACAATTGACAATTGACAATTGACGAGCTCGGATAACCAGAATGTGAAACTTGACAAATATTCCACGCCCGTTTCATCTCTTGTTATTATTATCTAATTGGCAACCACAACGCCTGCTTCGCACCTCACCAGCTACTGGTACTTCTCGGCTCCAGGCTGCATTCACCAGCACAGCTTCTGTATGCCTTTTTCGTCGTGCGTTTTCCAGTGCCTCAACAAAGGCCTTTATTATTAGAATTCTGCCGAACATCATCTGCCCACCGATTTCACCTTACCGCATCTCACGCCTTAGTCTGCACGCCACACCGCGTCCCACTGTTTCTTAGAACAACCAGTTAGTGCCCGCGCTGACAGACTACCCTGTATCTTTGAGCAGGAGTCATCCCCCCAAGCCAGCTGAACAGCTCGCACCGTATTGAGATTATTATTAGAAATGTAACCTCCCTCGAGCCCCCGAACCGGCCTACATCTTACACGCATAGATAGCTGAGAAGAAGGCTGTGCCTAGTAATACCTCGTCGGGGCCTTTCACGGTGAGAAGGATAATCTACTGGCTCAGCTGCCGCTTCATTTATACGTGACAGTCTGTGAGCGGTCGATACTGTGTGTCCCTTCGTGGTCCATGCCCGATATCCAAGTTCTTCCAGCAACATTAATTTTTCTTGCGGGTTGGATACGCGATGTCGGGATGTCGCCCACGAACCCCTCGCTCAGCATTGTAAGAACCGCACGCGCTCTGATGTCATGGTTTTAATGGATTCCACGGTGGTGAGCACGCACTATGGAGTGCTGACTAGGACCACTTATATCACTTATATTAGTTATCGGAGTTTCTGGGGTAATCACTTTCTCCGTCACACCTATTAAAGTTACATGTACATCTGGACTTTGAGAGACCTGGAGCACGACTCCCTCAAGACTGCAAACTCTACAGCTTCGGATTACAAATTCGCGGTGATAAACGCAGCTTTTTAACCCTTAATAAAACAACACATTCTCCCTCATTTGTGTGCTTCATCTTCACCGAGTCATACACTCCTTGTTATCGAATCCTTACCTAGTACTATGGCCAATGACATTAAGCCTTACACCGTCGCCGTGCCGGAGGACGCCCTTAGGAGGCTTAAGGTCAAGCTTGACGCACTTGACCTCCCACAGCGCGTTGACTTCGAAGACGACACGAGCTACGGTGCATCAGCCGCAGACATCCGACGCCTCGCAGCCTACTGGCGTGATGGGTTCGACTGGCGAGCGCAGGAGAGCCGGATCAATCGCCTACCGCAGTACACAACTCCGATCCAGGTCGATGGCTTTGGTACGCTCAACATTCACTTTGTCCACCAAAAGAGTGCGCATCCTGACAGCATCCCGCTTCTCTTTTGCCACGGCTGTAAGTGTAATGGTACATGTGCATGCAGCTTACGGCGAGGTCCCTAACAACTTGTTAGGGCCTGGCAGCTTCTTGGAGGCGGAAAAGATTATCCCATTTTTGACAGAATCGGGAGGTGGCCTCTCATTTCACGTCGTGGCGCCTTCGCTCCCGAATTTTGCCTTTTCTGATGGTGCTACGAAGAAAGGCTTTGGGCCGCGCCAGTATGCCGAGACTCTGCAGAAGCTCATGCAAAGGCTCGGCTACGATAAATACGGTACGCACTGCGAAGGAAGGCTTGACAAGCATAAAAGAATTGCCCAACTGACACCGCACCGGATAGTCACCCAAGGCGGAGACTGGGGATATATGATTACTCGTCGCCTTGGTGCCGATTATCCTGAGTCTTGTGTTGCATCGCACATCAACCTGGCCGTCCGCGGCCCTCCGCTGTTCAAGGAAACGCCTTGGACCTGGCTACAGAGCGCTCTCACGCCGTGGTCTGCCGAAGAGAAGAAAGGCCTTGAGCGCAGCGCCTGGTTCCGCGAGGAGGGCTTCGGCTATAATCTCCTGCAGAGCACCAAGCCTGCGACCATCGGCTTCGCCCTCGCCGATTCCCCTGTCGCGCTGCTGGCGTGGATCTACGAAAAGCTGCGCGACTGGACAGACGGCTACCCGTGGACTGACGACGAGGTGCTGACATGGGTATCGGTGTATGCCTTCGCCAACGCCGGGCCTGAAGCAAGCGCGCGCATCTACTACGAGACCCGGCACTCCCCAGGCAGCGCACAGGTCACGGCCAGGTACAACGGGAGGGTGCCGCTCGGCGTTTCGCAGTTTCCGGGGGACATCGCGGTCGTGCCCAGGCTCTGGTACCATGGCCTTGGTCCCATTGTGTTTGAGAAGCGGCACAAGGACGGAGGGCACTTTGCGGCGTTTGAGCGACCCGAGGAGCTGGCCGAGGATCTGAGGACCATGTTTGGGCAGAATGGCGGCGCGTCTTCGGTCACCAAGGCACTCGCCAAGCTGTAGTCCCGAGCAACTGCGCGAATTAATATTGAAAGAGTGCGGTAATGACAAGTATCGATGTAATTTTTTTTTTCTCTGCTGCGTCCACTTCGGCCGCACCCATAAAGTGTTGACGGTGCTGCTAGAGTAAAGACAAGGCACCTGCTGGGCGGTATCGGCGCTAAATCTCCACGACCGCCAGTCACAACCCACCTCTAAACACAAAGCCGAGACCAGCCATCACCGACATCCTCGGGACGCTCAATTACAACCTCGCCCGCCCTGTCATTCTTTGCGCGCCGAACCCGTAGCGATGGCTTCGCAAGCGCAAGGAGCCTCGAGCTCCGACAAGAAGAAGCCCAGCCCTCTGCGGTCCATCATTGCCGGTTCCACGGCCGGCGCCATTGAAATTGGTATTTTTCCGCCACCGGAACAACTAATAATGCCCTGACGTTGACGCTGACGAAATCTTATAGCCATCACATATCCCGCCGAATGTACGTATCCGATGCTCTCTCCCGTCGAGCGAATTTTCAACCATTAAGCCATGCATGTGCCTCGAACGAAAGCGAAAACCAAATCACTGATAAACCCAACTCCTAGTCGCCAAGACTCGCACCCAATTGAACCGCCGCCTGGCGGAGGGAAAGAAACTGCCGTGGCCGCCCTTTGGGAAGCAGTGGTATGCGGGCTGCACGACGCTGATCATCGGCAACTCTGCCAAGGCTGGCATCCGTATGTCGTTGCCGACCGCCCCCCAACTATTGGCGACAGCGAGCCGAGGCTAACATCATATCTCGTCTAGGATTCGTTGCCTTTGACCAGTACAAGAGTCTCCTTGCCGATGAAAATGGCAAACTCACGGGACCACGCACCGTTCTCGCGGGTTTCGGCGCCGGCATCACAGAATCGCTTCTTGCCGTCACACCAACCGAGAGCATCAAGACGACGCTGTAGGTTCCCCTCCCCAGCAAACCCCCTCGTTCCAAAAAGTCCCCGATCGTGCGCTCTATTCTGACCTTTAATCGATAGCATCGACGACCGCAAGTCGGCCAACCCGCGAATGCGTGGCTTCCTACACGCGGTGCCCATCATCGCGCGCGAGCGCGGCATCCGCGGCTTTTTCCAAGGGTTCGTGCCGACGACGCTGCGCCAGTCGGCCAACAGCGCGACGCGTTTTGGCTCGTACACTTTCTTCAAACAAATCGCCGAGTCGTACACGGCGCCCGGCGAGAAGCTCGGCGCCGCGGGCACCTTTGGCATCGGCGGCCTTGCCGGCCTCGTCACCGTCTTCGTCACGCAGCCGCTCGACACGCTCAAGACCCGCATGCAAAGCCCCGAGGCCAAGCAGCTGTATGGAAATACGCTGCGGTGTGCGGGGCTGATCTTGCGGAACGAGGGTGTGCGTACCTTTTGGAGCGGCGCGGTGCCGCGCTTGGTGCGCCTCGTGATGAGCGGCGGCATCGTGTTTACTATGTACGAGAAGAGTATGGAGCTCATGAACAAGCTGGACCCGGAAATGAAGTACTTGTAAACGTGGTGGAGGAGGAAAAGCGAAAATGCAAATAGAATTTTGAGAAATCTTCTTTTGGTCAAGATTTCGGCTGTATATCCTCAGGCTATTGTCACAAATATTATACATATATTATCCAGTATCTTCATACGGTTTTGTTTCGTTTTCCCAATCCCATGCGCCGATGTATGCAGAACAAGAAAATGGAAAGGCATATAAGAGGTCGGGTGGAGGTTTTCATTGAAGACGAATTATACCCGAGAGTCGCTTGCCGAGTCGGCCAAACCACGAGCGGTTCGGCGCCTCCTCAATTTCGCGCACCAAGTCGTCAAAGTACGTCGGCTGGCTTTTGGGCTGTAGCATAGGCCCTCGCAGTTTGTACTATCCAGCTGGTTAGCAAAGTGGCCGCGATGCGACGGCGCAAACTGGCAAGGCAGGGATGGAAAAGTAGCAAGTAGCGTACCCTGTCCTTGAATTTGTCCTGGATGAGAAACTGCAGCGCTCTCGCTTTCAAAATCTCTTCGCGCTCCATGGCCGGCGTATAATTTTGGAAGCGCGCGTCGACCGTCTTCCCGAGCACGTCCTGGAGCTGGTAGTCTGGCCGCAGATCCTGCTTGGGCCATTTTGCGAAGACGTCAGAGTAGATGCGGCGCTGCGAGGGGAGGGTCAGCACGAATTCGAAAGCAGCCTTTGCAGTTCGGTGAGAGATGGATATCATGGAACGTACAGCAAGAGATCGTGTAGCCATGGTCGCAATTCTGGCAATTTCTTCCTCAACGCCCGATCCGTCTCAAAATCGCAGCCTAGCGGGAGAATCGGGTGCATTTCCAATCAATCCTGCGACAGTACTGTGCTGGACCGCATTATTAACACTGTATAGATGGCCTGTGTCACCGGCGCCTTGTACAGTGTGCTTTAATAAGCCTGAGGCAGAAAATGTGGGACTTACGTAGGCCGTAGGCCCAGGCCGTAGCCCAGTTTGTTTCCAAAGTCAAAGGCCGCACCGCTGGCAAATCAGGTGGTTGCCTCTGGTCTCTTGTGTGGCTCACGAGTCAACCAACTATCTGCACAGCCAGTCCGAACAATGCCAATCTCTCTCTGCATCCCTTATTGAATCCTCTCCGCGACCATTCTTGTGTCTGTCGCTGCGCTTCCCTTTGAACGCCCTTGTCTTTTTTTTGTGACCCGACGCCACGACCTTTTTTTTTTCCTTGTCCTCCCACTGTTATCATCGCCCAACCCGACCGCGATCCCTACTTACCAAAGCAGTCGTCACCGCCCTACGAGACTACCAACTAGACACAGACAAGCACACAACAAATCATGGCTGGCCGTTACGAACGAGTAGGTCGATATTTAGACATAGGCATGCGACCATCACTCAATAACACGTTTCAGGTCAACGTCCAAGACGAGGAAGACTCCAATTCGCAGCAACACCATAACCTCGGCGAAACAGTCGTCCCCAACTCGCCACCACCGTCCTTTCGCTCACGGGCGTCATCCCGCACGAGACAGAACCAGGTCGACCCGGATCTCGCCGATGCATTCGATAGCGACAATGATAGCGATGACGAAGCCGACGACGACAGACGGAGATTAGTGCGCCAGGCGGCGACGCCGACCACGACGGCGAGCGGGAGCACGTCTCCTATGCCTGCACAATCTACAACTACCCCATCAGCAGGGCCTGCGGTATCGGCCGCGACCAGGGGACGAGTCGTTGGCGGAGGCGTTGGCACCGACGGTGTGTTTGCCAACATGTCGGCGCGGCCGGAACGACAGACTGCCGCTGAAAAAGAAGAGATGCCACCAGTATGTCACCCCGCACGCCTATACCCATGGTTTTGATTACTTCAAACTCGAGGAGAATTTCTCAGCTAACATCATCAACCCGTCAAGACATATGAGCAAGCCGCGGCGGACTCTGCGCCACCGTACTGGGAGACGACGATCTTGGCGCCCGGCCTCGGCGGCCTCGACGAGGTCTACGTCGATGGCATGCCCGTCGGCTCTGTCTTCTCCTTCATCTGGAACGGCATGATCTCGACGTCTTTCCAGCTGGTCGGCTTCCTTCTCACCTACCTGCTGCACTCGACCCACGCGGCCAAGAACGGCTCCCGTGCCGGGCTCGGCATCACCCTCATCCAGTATGGCTTCTATATGCGCGGCACCGTCGATGGCGAGATGCCACCGGCGATGGGCGGCGGGCCCGACGGCTACGCGGAGCCCCAAGACCCCAACGCCCACGATTTCAAGCCCGGCGACGTCGCCGGGAGCGGCGGCGCGGGAGACTTTTCCGGCGGAGAGTGGATGTCGTACGTGTTGATGATTGTCGGGTGGTTCATACTCATCAAGAGCGTGGCCGACTTCTTGCAGGCCCGTCGCCACGAGCAGCTCGTCATGCAGAGCCCAGATCGCGGGCTCGGCGTGGCCGTCATCGCCGAGGGCGAGTCGGCGGAACGGGTAGTCTAAATAAATGCACCAGCATCAAAATAACCCCTTTCACCTTTATTTCGGGATCAGTGCATGATCCTGCTTCGTGTTGGTCTTTCTTTGATAGGCGCATTGGGCTGGCGTTTTTGCTTTTTCTGCTTACCACCACAGTCACTTCTGCTTTCCTTAAATATACACGTATCCGTATGATGCGGAGGAGTTGGACTTTTCGGCACACAATCAAACTCTAGGACGGGGTGGATGTCCGGACATTGCTTCGGCGTCCAGACGCGCGAGTCGCGAACACATTTTCATAGCATACAGAGCAATATTTCATATTTCAACCACGTCTACGTGCTCTTCATGTCTCATGTTAGCACAATACTATCAAGTGCTAAATTGGTCCAGTTAAAAGGATTGTATTTGGTATCATAATTCGGCTAAATGCTACGCTAAGCAGATGCTTTAATAAGTTAGCTCAAGTTGACAATCTAGTTTTGCAGAAATCAAGAGTTGCTCATGAGAAATACGTCATCTTCAGCACCAAAATCAAACATTCATCCGGACATCTGCAACATTACTCGGATTCAAGTCATATGCTCACACCATGAGCACCACACCGATAATCAAGATGAACAGCCTGTATAACTTCCTTAATTGCCATCGACAAGCGTCTTGGCGGAGGAGTCTCGTTTGGGGGGTGAGGCAGAGCTAGCTGGGCTCTCGTCTGGATCTTGCGAGATGTTACCTTGAAAGGGATGGACAACAGGTAGAGGAGTGGTAGCGGCTGGTTTCTCGTCGGGGGCAGTCTTGGGAGTCTCCGCAACGGGAGTCGGGGCAGCAGCAGGGGTATCAGCGGCGGGCGTATCGGCAGGGGCACCCGTAGCAGGCTGGGCTGGTGAAGCCGGTGCGGCATCTTCGGGGGTGGGCGTAGCAGCAATAGCAGGGTCGGCTTTCTTAGACGCAACCGAGCCCTTGTCACTATTAGTATCCGACTTGGGCTTGGCGGGTTCCGGAGCTTTGCTGGCCGGGCTGGCGTCCGGGTCCGCAGCGGGCGGCGGGGGGGCCGGTAGGGCGCCCGCAGGGAAGCCAGGCGGAGCTGCGACGGCTGCGTTGATGGCCGGCCCAGCAGGCGGAGGAGGCGCAGCGCCAGCCTTGCGCAGCCCCGCGGAGAAGGAGTCGCCTGCGCCATTGGCGTTGTACATGTCCGGGTCGTTCATGGTGTTATTCTTGACGGCCTTGTCGTAGAGCCTCGTGAGGCGGGCAACCTCGCCGCGGACCGTGACCTGATCGTCCGTGTCTATGGCACCGTATCCGTGAGCGCCCTGGCTGATTCCGAACCACATGACGGCCGAGTTCTCGATCTCGTCAACGACGCGGGAGAGGTCGTCACGGAACATGCGGGCGCGCATCGGCTGGCCGCGGGACTTGAGGAAGGCGACGACTCCGGCGATGACTGTGTTGAGAGCACCAAAGACGGTGATGAGGATGCGGCTGCTGTTGCTGGCGCCGAGGCCGGTAAGCGCGGCGCCGAGGACGACCTGCGTGAGTAGCAGCGTGTTGATGAGCGTGGCGGTGAACATGTAGGTCAGACTCTGGCCCTGCCGACGGGCGACAGCACGCACGTACAGTGACTGTGGGTGCGCGCGGTAGCTCTCATCGTGTGGATGGTTGAGTGGACGCACGCCGACGAGGCGGCAGAACTGGGCGTGGTGATCGACCATGTTGTCATCGCCGCCAGTGGGGGGAGGTGCAGGACCTGACACACCCACGTTACCAAAGGAGCCGAGGCGAGGGATGAGCGGCTGGCGCTCCTCGTCTTCCATGGCCGGGAAGAAGAAGGCGTTATCGACGGTGTTGGGTTGCCGGCTGTGAGGCGGAGAGGGAGGTTTCGGGGGGGAAGCTCGGCGGTGGTGTCGACTATCCGGAGCTCTTGGCTGCTCACGCTGGAGGTTTGACGGACCAGCACTCCTTGATGGCATGGTGAGCTGACTCTAATTGGTTCGTTGGCCCTTCTGCTGGAATGTCTTTTTCCTCGTCCTTCTCTTCTTGGGCAGGCAGCTGGCAGTCTGCGTAGCTGGGCGGGAAAGGAGGAGCTTCCTGCAGTTAGCTTGGCCACTTGATTGCTTTAGTACCTCGTTAGGGGAGACGCACCTTCCAGCAAGGTTCTTCCGTAGAAAGTCGAAAGTACCAGGAACAAGGCATACTTGTACTAACAGGTACATCCCTGACCTCAATGGGTAATTGGGACCTCTTTTTCGTTGGTTGTGGAGGCCGCTACGGCTGGCCTCATGTGAGGGTAAGACATGGTTGGAGATGAGGCCAGCGGTAGCGGTGGGTGGTGGGAGGGCCAACCCATCCGATGCGGCAGCTGCAGTTGTCTCGGAAGAGGGAACTCGATAGGAAACCGGTGAGGGAGTATGCGATAACTTCTCTTTTATCTGTTCATACAGGTATGAGATGCGGCGGCCGGCAGATTTTGATGAACAAGTTGAAAGATTCTTGTGACCGCCGAAGCAAAGAAGCTTGTGTGGAGTTGAAGAGCCGCGAAGGCCCCCGCTCAAGCTTGGCTGGTGGCACGAGATGAACGCATGAACGAACGCCTCGTCGCCACCAGCCTGGTAGATGTCTGCATCCTCCATCTTTCGCTTATTATTATAAATCCATCAACGCAACCATCATAACTTTCGCCACGGGCTTGCCCAAGAGCGAGAGCTTCATATCAGTGTCAAATACTTTACATAGCCTGTCGGCAGGTTGCCCGGCTCGCGATACCAAGCCGTTTGTTGCCTTGGGCTGTTGACCTCTCTACCACCCACTTGAGGCCTGTAATTCATCGAGAGCGAGCTCCGAGCTGTTCCGACAACTTTTCAAGCTGGCCTCACTTGCAACATTGAGAAAGAAGCTCCTAGATTTGTGTAGGGGTGCTTTTCGAGCTGCCTTCCCTACTAAGCTTCCGCGACGAAACATCAAGATGGCATGGCGCTGCTCAGGGTCTAGTAACCAGGAGCTAATTGAGAACATGTGGAAGCACAAGCTCATCAGCGAACCGCGCGTCAAGGAAGCTTTCTTGAAGGTATGTTTGGCTTTATTCTACGCCATACCTCTTCACTCTACCAGGAGCTGACAAGTCGGTGCTCTACCTTGAGGTTGATCGTGGCCACTATACCTCGTCGCGCCCTTACGAAGACTCACCACAGTACATTGGCTACCAAGCCACAATATCCGCGCCGCACATGCATGCCAGCGCACTGGAGCACCTCATTTCCTTCATGATACCGTCCGACACGTCCCCGGCCCCGCGTGCACTCGATATTGGCTCCGGCTCCGGCTACCTGACCCACGTCATGGCGGAGCTCGTCGGCCCACGTGGGCTGGTTGTCGGCGTCGAGCACATCAACGCGCTACGCGATAAGGGCGAGGCCAACATGCGCAAGAGCGCCGAAGGCAGGCAGCTTTTGAGCAGCGGCAAGGTCAAGTTTGTCGTGGCGGACGGTCGAAAAGGCCTCGACGAGCCGGCGCGGAAGGGTGAGGAGGCACAGGGGACGCAGTGGGACGCGATTCATGTCGGGGCGTCTGCGAGTAAGGTGCACGATGAGTTGATTCACCAGCTAAAATCACCAGGATGGTAGGTTGTGTATTTCTGTTGCCATAAAAGAGCTGACTAATAATAATATGTCTAGCATGTTTATTCCAGTCGAGGACGAGGACGACCGGGACTCGCAGTATGTCTGGCGCATCGAAAAGGACAAAGACGGCAAAATTTTACGAAAGAGACTGTTTGGAGTAAGATATGTTCCACTTACCGATGCGCCAAAGGAAGAAATCTTCTAGAGCTGGAAGCTTGTAATGGGGTTATTTTTGCTATGAAATGACACCTCTGTCTGCAGAAGGATGACATATCGACATCACCGCGCAACACCCCCTGTAGAATGGGTTCATAGGTAGGCCGTATATTTATTTCACTACCAGGCACAAAACCGGGTTATGCTTCATTTAATGTTGACGCTCTGCAT
The DNA here is from genome assembly GCA_025583755.1 of Cordyceps tenuipes. Taxonomy (NCBI): domain Eukaryota; kingdom Fungi; phylum Ascomycota; class Sordariomycetes; order Hypocreales; family Cordycipitaceae; genus Cordyceps; species Cordyceps tenuipes. Next base: position 149,502 of record JANZYN010000006.1, on the reverse strand, counting down.
TATTCACTTCCAGAAGGCATGTACAAAAAATGGGAGCGAGTAAAGGTGACGGATGTCTCATCTCTTGGTTGGTCTGGGGTAAGTACATCCAAGGCGAGAGGGATGACATGTGAAGATCTAGGACTCGCTGAGATTTCACATGTGAGCCTCCGCTGCCCGCCAAATCAGCCACAGTGCGGGTTATGCGGGGCACGTCATGGCGATTCCGGGGCAAAGAATGCTCAACAGGTAGGTGTCTGTTTAGCTGTTTAAGATGTCAATTCTCTTGCGACTAACTGGCCGACGTAGTGCCCACGGCCGTCTCCGTGGGTTGGCGTAGTTGGAAACCTCCCCCACCAACACCGAGGCTCATCCCGTGCTCACCCACCTTGTTGTCCTTCTTCCTTCTCTGCACAATACACGTCCTCGATTTTTTATTCTGTCCACCGTCTTTGCAGTCCTCATATTTGTACTTTCGTCTGGCCGACCTTTTCGCATCTCCATCTCCTCTCCTCCTCTTCGTCTTTCCAACAGCCTTTTCTCATTGTGCCCCACTATTAGTTACCGCATTCATCCTACGCTCACGTCCGTTAAGCCGAGGCCTGAAATAAACCCGCCCGTTCATTGTCCAAATATTGTCGAGGTTGTTCTTTTTCCTCAAGCACATCGCCATTGTATAGCCACCGGCAACCATGGCGTCCACAATAGAGTCTCTCAAGGTATGCGCTGCCACCTACTACAAGCAGGCGACACCATCAGGTGCCGCCCATCCATTCAATAGACGTCCCAATTGACGCGCGCAACGCTTCTAGGCCACCCTCGAGCAAGTCATCCTCGACCCGCGATACCATGATCTCCTCTCCCTCGTCAAGACGGCACGTAACGGAGCCGTCTACGGCGCCAAAGTCCGATTTCCTCATGCGCTCGTGTACGTTGACTTGACTTTGTCCCCTGGTCGTCCGTCCCCTGCGCACCCATCGGCATTCGCTAACTTGGCTCTTAGCATGGTCTTTCTCTTCCGATCCGGGACGTGAGTCGCCGTCCGACCAATAGCGCATATACACATGATATTATGCTTACCAGACACAACCAGCTTCCGCCAAAAATGCCATCTCGTCTTCCGCGCAACCAAGAAGCACGCCTCCAACCTCGCCCGCTTCGCCACCATCTACAAGCTCACCATGCTCGCGCTGAAATACTACGGCCCGACCCCAGGCAAAGAGGGTGCGCCCCCATTCCATTCCCGACAACCTCCCCAAACCGTCACCTCACAGCCAACCCCGTCGCTAACCTCATTCCCCCGCACAGGCCCCTACGACTCCTTCTTCGCCGGCCTCCTCGGCGGCTACATCGTCTTCGGCCAGCGCTCCCCGCGCACCGGCAAGGTCTCGAGCGTCAGCCAGCAAATCGTCATCTACATCTTCGCGCGCGTCTGCCTCGGCCTCGCCAAGATCGCCGTCAAGCCCGGCGCCACGCCGCTGCCCTGGGTCGCCGACGAGCCGCTGCGCACGCGCATCCACGAGGTCGCCTGGCCGGCCTTTGCCGCCGTCTCCTGGGGCGCCGTCATGCTGCTCTTCAAGAACCACCCGGACGAGCTGCAGAGCAGCCTGCGCAGCAGCATGACGTACATCTACAAGGACTGCAACAGCTGGGACTCGCTGCGGACCTTGGTGTGGCACAACAAATAGGGTGGGATGCGCATCTAGGAGTGAAGATTTGGCGATGCGTTGTCGAGCATGACAGTGTATATATCTCATTTTTGGGTCTACTGTTTGGGTTTCAAGGCGTTAGAGACGTGGTTGGCATCTCTTTTTCATCTCTTCTTTTTTCTATCTCTGTTGATTATGGTCAAAGATTCATACTAGCATTTACACGAGGACAAGAATAACCATAGATACCCACCGGTACCACACAGCTCGTGATACGGAAGTAGCTTCTTCGCACCGCTGAATGATGCGTGCTAGCAGTTATCGATCGCACTGTCACAACGGAGCAAGAACCGAACGAACATGCTCATCCGCAAGCATCTGTACTTAGTGATTGTATGCAGAATGGTGGCGCTGCTTCAAGATCCTCGCAAGAGTTCGCCTTTCACCACCCTTCCCCTTGAAACCCTTCCTGACCTTGCTCCAAATTCCAGGCCCTGATCAGCTTCAGCTGCCTCTCCTTGCTTTGTTTCGGCACCTCCAAGGCGAGTGTGCTGCTCTCCTCCCGGCGCGTCTTTGGCGGCGGCGGGCAGTGCTCGACTGTCCTGGTCGGCCTGCTGGTGCTGCTTGCAAGCACGGTCTGGTTTGAGTTTATTACTATCTTCCAGTGCGGTGCGTACTTTAAAGCACAGTGGGATTGTACCCAGCAAGTTACGCAGAGCCTGCATTCAACACGGAGAAACCGACTTGTTGTAGATTATAAAGCTCGAAACTTCTCAGAAAACAGAACGGCCATTGCCAATGTTTTTCTCGTCGCTTTAGTGCAAGTGCAGGCTATGCCAGTCGCAGTCCAGTCAATGAAGATGAAATGTAAGCAAACATTGTATTACCATAATAGTTGTATACCTAACGCTGACTAGATTACATGTCCAAAACTTCCTTCTGCTGTCCTCGAGCCGGCATCAGCGTCACCGTCGTGAATCTGTCTCCCATATGGGCAGCGCTCGGGGGCATAGCTTAACTTCTCGGCACATTTCTGACTCTGGAAGACGAAGAAACTTAGGGTTTGCAGTTCGAACGTCTGAACCTGCCGCCGTCTTTCGTGTAGTTTGATCCCGGCTGTCCGCGTCTATCGCTTCTCGTCCCAGTTTTGACGCGGCTGGTAGTTGGATGACTTATACTGCTCGTATGCGGGGGGGCCTTGCTGGTACTGTTGCTGCTGGTGCTGGGGTGGCGCATACACTGGCTGCTGCTGATGCTGCTGGTGCTGCTGGTGCTGCTGGTGCTGCTGGTGCTGCTGGTGCTGCTGGTGCTGCTGGTGCTGCTGGTGCTGCTGGTGCTGCTGGTGCTGCTGGTGCTGCTGGTGCTCGGAAGCCAAAGGCGGCGGAGGATACCAGTATTGTTGTTGGGAGTGCTGGGGTGGGTAAGGCTCGGGAGCAGGCTGCCGGGTCTGCGCCTCGCCATCGCGATTGCGCCTCTTATTGAATTCGCGGGCCACACCGTAGGCGGCACCGCCGATGATGAGCTTCTTGACAAGTCCCATAGTAAAGTTGTTTGAGTTAACTTGGGTTGCTGTGAGGGTCGAGGGACGAGGGTAGTGCGGATTTTGAGGAATTGAGAGTTCGAGATAATTTGTGGTTACAATAGTAATAATAGTAAAGTGAAACAATTCCAGTGATGATTTTGGATCGGAAAGGAACAGCCCCGAAGGCCCGAGTTTATATACTCGTTGGCTAGGACCAGCCACTTACACGCCGCTGACGATCTTGTAGCTGCGCCTCAGCTAGGCTGGCTGGCTGGCTAGGTCAGAAACGGAACGATAGCGAGAGCGATAGCGAGAGCGAGCCCGAGCCTGCAAGGCCGAAGCCGAAGTTATCGAGGCAATGCAAGTCGGACATTTTTAAGTCGTAGCTTACGTCCGAACTTATCACGATGTTCATGATAAGAAAAGTAATGGGGTCGGCATTGATCTATTATGCCAAGCTCCGATCGGGAGCCCCTGCAGTGAATTGCACGATAATCTCCATGCGTTGCCCACGACGTCGCTGCCTACAGTGACACCCCGCCCCCACTGTAGCCGCCACAGCAAGAGCTCCAACCTCATCTCAACTTCATCTCCAACAAACCATCACCGCCTCATCAACAACCATGGCGCCCTGCACCCGGGTCGCCGAGGCCATCGCCCACACAGAGACCAGCAATGCCACCGACAAAGCTCCCCTTTACGAAGAGATACTCGTCGACATCCAGACGCACGCGGCGAGGGAGCCCGTCACCGCCGACGACCTCAACGCCGTCACCAACTCCCTCTTCAGCAGCGCCCTCGGCGTCGTCTCCACGCGCGCCGTCCTCGCCGCCTTCGTCGCCACCCTTAACAATCTCGCCGACGACGCGCTCTCCCTCGCGGCCGGCGGCCACGCCCTCTCCCTCCTCTCCGCGCAGCCGCCCTCCTCCTTCGCCGACGCCGCCGCCGACCTGGGCGTGCTCGTCGCCGCCGCGCACGAGGCCAACGAGGACTTCCTCGCCGCCGCCCGCGCGCTCGCCGCCATCCCGCTCGACGGGCCCCAGCGCAAGGTCGACGACGCGGAGCGCGCCCGCGTGTGGGTGCGCATCGTCCGCAACTACCTCGAGGTCGGCGACGCCGCCGCCGCGGAGACGCACCTGAACAAGCTGCGCGCGGTCGCGCAGCCGGGCCTGCTGCGCGCGGACCCGGAGCTCGCGCTGCACTTTGCGCTCTCGCAGGCGCGCGTGCAGGACGCCAAGCGCGACTTCCTCGGCGCCGCGGCCCGGTACCACGAGGTCAGCCTCTCGCCCGCCGTCGCGGAAGAGGAGCGCCTGCGCACGCTCGGCGCCGCGGTCCAGTGCGCGGTGCTGGCCCCCGCCGGGCCCGCCCGCAGCCGATCCCTCGGAAGGCTATACAAGGACGACCGCGCGCCGCAGCTGCCCGAGTTCGGCATCCTCGAGAACATGTTCCTGGACCGGCTGCTGGCGCCGGCCGAGGTGGACGCGTTTGCGCGCTCGCTGCCGCCGCACCAGCTCGCCACCACCGCCGACGGCACCACGGTTCTCGCCCGCGCCGTCATCGAGCACAACCTCCGCGCCGCCTCGCGCCTCTACGACAACATCCGCTTCGACGCGCTCGGCACGCTGCTGGGCGGCCTGGACGCCGATGCCGCCGAGCTCACCACCGCTCGCATGATCGAGCAGGGCCGTCTCGTCGGTCGCATCGACCAGCTCACCGGCTTCGTCTACTTTTCAGGAGACGGCGAGGGCGTTCTGGGAGAGACGGTCAACGTGCGGACGCGTCAGTGGGACGCCAACGTCGAGAGCCTCGCCCAGCAGGTCGAGCAAGTCACCAACGCGCTTCAGAAGGAGTTTCCGGTATGTGTAGAGGTTGTACCGCTGTGTTCTCTCGACTTTTACTAACTTGCTAGGATTTTGTCGCTGCCCATTTGGCGGTTTAAACTCCAGAAGTGATTCCAATCTTTCGGACGGCGTTTGTTTTAGGCCATTAGCATAGCATACAGGGACACGCCCTGTCTCATCAAGAGGAGAAAAAGTGCAAGGCACATGTAGCGTATATGCTCTCTTTTTTTTTTTAAATTCACGACAAAAACAATAGACGATTCTGGCTTTTAGCAAACAAATTGTAACATCTCCATCCCTGGCTCCTAGTCCAGGTCTTGCTTGCGCACCACGACGTAGCCTCTGCTGATGTCCTTTGGGACATCCTCCTCCTCCTCAAACTTGGCCGCGTCCGCGCCGAGGACGAGCGGGATCAGCGCGTCCGCGACGTGGTCCCCCATCCAGTCGTAGCCCTCCTCGGTGAGGTGCACGCCGTCGTCCCAGTATCTCTCGCGCTGGTCGTCGTCGAGGGCCTTGAACGGGATCTTGGCGTGAAGGTCGAACGAATAGCTTCGGCTCGTCAGTTGGAGGAGGGGCAAAATAGGAAAGCGGGAGGGATTAGAGGGACGCACTAGTTTTCAGCTTCGTAGCTGAGGATTCGCCCGTTGAGGTCGGCGCGTTTACGCTCAATCATGCGAAAGTCGCCCTGCGTCTCGGGGACGGTCAAGGCGAGGACGCTGCAGCGGCGCGAGAGGGCGAGCTGCCATATGTTGCGCAGCGACTTGAATGTGTCGTCGACATGGCACCCCATGGCGATGTCACTGTTTGTTTCGCCATGTTAGCCACCAACCAGACCCGTTGGCTCGCGCCCCCCCGTCCTTGTCTTGATATCTGCCTTACTTGGTACCGCCTAGGGTAATCACCCAGTCATACGGCCTCGCCGTTACTGTATCACGTAGTCAGCATTCATTATCGCCTGGCCCGGGGGGGGGGGGGGGTGTAAGTGGTTGGTTACGCAACTCTGTTGGGTGAAGCGCTCGCGGAAGCGCCCAAAAGCAGCGACGTCGCCGGGCACGCCGCTCGTGCGGATCTCGAGTCTGGTGCCCTCGGGGAGGGCTTCACGGAGGCGCTCGGTCAGCCGGGACGAGTACGGGTGCTCGCCCATGCCGAAGGAGAAGAAGCCCTGCGTGAGGGAGTCGCCGAAGCAGAGGATGCGAAGCGACTTCTGGCGCGGGGGCATGGCAGCGGAGGGGCGGCGCTTCAGGCGGCAGGTCTACGGGTCGAATGATCTTGGCTGCCCGGTTTAAACGCTCAAGAGTAGCCTTGGCGCTGCTTTGTTTATGAACGCGGCGTGTCTTTGGCGAAAAGACGAATCTTACGTTGCAAGTGGTAAGTTTGTTGTGTTCGGCTCGGTGGCTGCCTAGCCAAGCTACACTGGGATGTATGTACAGGAGGTACATACCTACTTCGTAGCAAAAATTCCCTTGGCCGATCAGTTCACGGCGGGGGAGGGGCGCTGTGACTTGGCTTCGGCCCCAGTTGTAATGAGCCGGCGCTTGAATCATGAAGCAAATGGGTTAAGAAATATGGCTTCATAAATATTCTAATATAGTGCGCATTATTAGAGCTTTGTTTCTATACTCCAAAATTTGCTTTACCATCACTGTGTCTGTACATGCTGGCAGCGCAACCGCTTGACATTTGCCCACTTTAACGGTATCACAGCTTGACAAGTTAGTATTGATGAGAGGGCAGGCCACCCTGCAGTATTCATTGTCAAAGATGGTTTCCAGGTCTAATAAACAAATTGGTTTCAAGTTGACAGCATAATAACTGCAGCTGTGAACCATAGCAGGCAGCTGGTCAAAACGCGGGTTCTGGAAAGTTAATTCGGCTCTGTTTTTATGGCGGGAAGCGGGTTCATCCTTAGTGACAACGTTCGTTCCCGACAAGGCACTAGTTTATCTAGAAGAACACTAGCTAGCTTCGCCAGGGACCTATTGCAAGCCCTATTCCTTCTATTAGTAGTTACATAGTAGGTTAGTAGGTACTTACATTGTAGCTGACTGGGCTGTAAAAGCCCAGACAGCTAAAACCGCCTCCACGATAGCGCCCTTGTCTGGGTAGTATTATGTCAAACTGTTGCCCTGGTTTTGTAATGCCTCATTCGCCGCCGAGCGACCATGGCAAAACTTGGCAGCTGCGACGATCACCCGCCCGGCTTTAATTTGGGGAACATGCGCTTTGAAGTTTCTACATCTTAGTGCCAGCGAACCCAGCATCGTCGCCCTCCAGGCCAAGCAGTTTTGCATAGTTTTGCTGGCCGAGATTGCCCTACATGATCGTAGTTGGAGAATTTCGAAGAATAACTATACAATTCATAGTAAACTCGTCGTTTAATTGGTTAAACATGAATGCACTTTTTATCGGCGCCTCTTACGTCTTGGCCAGGATCGTAGTGGTGGAAAATCACAAGATATTGCGCCACTTATACCCTTCGTCGCATCTCAAGGAAAGGAAATTGCAACACATTTATCGCAAAAGGAGCCACTCCAGTCGTAATAAAGCATAACAGAGACCAAGATGGCCCGCACAGAGGACCTCGCATTCGAAATTACAGAAACATCTTTCCTTGTCAAATAGCAAAATGGTATATGTCCAGTACAGTTACAAGCCTGCGTGCGCCGCCCATCTCCCTTCCGTCTACTTGCTTACTCTTCAACTCCACCCCCAAACCAGCTTTTTCGAAGCTCCTATTACTATACACATTGTTCTCACTCCCCTCGCCGTAGTCTAGTCTTCAATATCATCGTCGCTAAGCACCAGCTTCTGCGCCAGCATGCTCGTCACCGCGCCCGACTTGATGCCCTGACGCTTCTTCCGCGGACTGGCCTCCTCCGATGGCTTATCCGTAGCCCACGCCTCGCCCGTGCTCGTACCCATCTCCTCATCCGGGTCATCCTCGTCTCTCTCCTCATTAGCGGCAGAAATGCCGCTAAACGAGACAATCTTCTCCAGCTCCCGCATTCGCGAGCCGTTCTTACGGGCTCGTGCAATGTGTGCCGTGTACGGCAGCCTCTCCAGCAACAGCTCCCGCCGGGCTGCACTCCCAAGTGACAGCATCGGTATGCAGCTATCGTCGCGTGCAGTAGAGTCCCGGGGTTGTCGTGGTGGCGCTTCACTGGCCTGGGTCGACTGCGTGTTCGAGACAGGAGGACGACGGAATGCATTTGCCCCAGCCGTCAACTCCTTCGCCGCAAGCTGGTCTTCGCCCTTGAGCAGACGCGATGACCACACGTCGACGAGCCCGCCAATCTCCTCCTTGGCTCGCCATAGCTTCAGACTTGCGGGGTAGAACATCTTGAAGGCATCACTACTCCTAGACATGCCTGTCGTTTTCCTCTTGACCGGGTTGGGGAGCGAAAAGAGCATGCCGCGAACAGCCACCTCAAACATCATCTCGTCTTGCCGAAGTGTATGACTGGCGGAGTCTCGACCAGCAAATCCCCCACGTCCGCCAAAGAAGACGTCCGAGGACGGACACATCAGATCACTGAGCGACAGGTGCTCAATGCATTCGTTGACATAGTCCATCGATGTGGAAAGGTCCATCGGCCCAGTACTCTCGCAGGATAGAATGTAATTTTCGTGTAGGGCGGAAATGAACGTATGGGTGTCGGTGCCCGTTTCGCCAATTAGGGCTTCGACTGATATTTGCGACTTCTTCGGCCGCGAGTGTTCAGCTAGATAGCTGGGTAGAATCTCTGCATCATCGCCGGATGCTCTTTCTTCTCGTTTATTGTATACAACTTTGCCGACAGCGTGAAATATGCCCAGACTTGCCTCCCGCTGAGAGATCAACTCCAAACTGTCTTGCTCACCTTGAGTCATATTGATGCCATCTTTTGTGCTCTTCTTTTGCTTTGTAAACGCAATCTTGGCTCCCCAGTCTGCATCTTGATCTCCTTTGAGGCACAGAAACTCGAGCGATGATATGGCGCTCCGAACGTCGCCAATCTCACCCAGCCTTTTCAAGACCATCGGCCCTGGTGTCCGCCGCCGACCTGACTTCCTTGCTTCTTTCAGGACAACGAGCTCAAGCGCCTTGGCTAGTAATGAAGGGGCGATGGCGTTGAACTCTATCACGCCAACGCCGGGGTGACCCAATATTTCCGGACCTAGCAGGCGATGGGCTGTAAGACTATCAGCAGAGGCTGATGTTGTTGTCAGAAGCGTCTCCGATATGACCAAGATAACGGGCTTGACAGGTTCCCGTCGGGCATGCTGCGAGAACATAGACAGTGATGGCATATTATTCGACAGAAACTGTAAGAGCGATCCTCTAAAGGACGACAGGGTGGAGGAAGATCTGGAAAAGGTGTTTGGAAACTCTTCGATTAGCATTATTCGCTTTTCGTTCTCCGTGCTTGCATTGCTGGAAGCAGTAGATGTCGGCGCCGAGGTATCGAGTTCCAGAGCACCAAACTTGCCTCCGCGGCCGAGGAATTCCTGGAACTGGGCCGACGAGGATACGAACCCAGTCCCTGCGTTGCCGACAGGATTCCGCCACTCGAGAAGCTCGCAGCCCAACTCTTTGGCCAGCAGACGGACCGTCGTTGTCTTGCCAGACCCTGCTGCGCCCTTGAGGATCAGCAGACGCTGTCGCATTCGGCCAGCGAGTACCTCTTCTAGCCACCGTCGGACGTCTGACACTTTCTTTTTATGTACTGCGAGCTCGTCGAGATTTCGCGGACCGAAGCGTTCGGACCACGGCCGGAGATGGTCGTCGTCCATGTTGGCCGGTCGTGGCGGCTTAAGGAATCGCTGGCTGGATGTCGTCGATTCGAATGTCCCATTCTGGATGGAACCTCGTTGTCTTTTTCGCGCATGCTGGCCGACCAGACTTGACGAGCTCGCCTTCAGCTCGGAAATCTCGTCGTCTTCCGAGATGGGGTCGCTGATGATGTCGTCGATCGGCGGTGGCCTCTTCTCGCCGCCTACGGGCAGAGCCTTGGAGGCGCGTTGCGCTTGTTTCGAGAAGAGTATCTTGAGGTCCCCACTCTTTCCCTTCTCATCGCTACCCCGGCCTGCCGCGTCTCTCGTCTTGCGAGGGCTCGGGCCGGCGGAGCCGTTCCTGGAGAGCGAGCTCTTCCTGGGGCTGCCGCTTGTGCCGTTCTTGGAGGCCGTCGCTGCCACGCTGTGACCCTTGCTGGGGCTCGGAGACGCAGTCCCTATGCGAGTTTTTGTGGGAGAGCTAGGCGAGGAGAGGAGGAAGTTGGTGAGTGTGTTGGTGCGCGATGGCGGCGGTCCGTCATGGTAATCGGCGTCGTCATTGTGATCGTTGGCCGAATCAACCGTGTTCCGCCGGCGGCGCTTCGCGGGCGGAGCCATTACCGTGAATTGGGCATCCGCAGGGCGTGCTGGCGATTCAGCATGATTCAATGGCAGATTATGCCGGCTCTGTTGTGAAGAATGCTGGAGATGCGAAGTGTTGAATTAGGCACACTCGTCGAGGGGTAGGGGCCCACACAAACGTGTGTATTCAGCCAAAGTCGCCGCGACTCTGGCAAGGTGACAGAGTACGTAAGATGCCTTGGCTTCTAGAGTATATGAAGTAAATTGATTATTTTTTCCCAGTAGTTCATTTATTCTATTTTGTTTTTAGTTTGACCATTTGGTAAAATCATCTACAAACGTAAGAGCGGAGCGTAGGTACAGCTCGTCAGCATCACCCCATGTGGAGGCTGCTTCTTTGACAGCACGAACAGCTAGGCGCGATGTTAGTGTGAACTGTTTTTTGAACGCAAATACTGCATCATACCTTTAACATAGCTAGCGTCTGATAAGTGAGGACCATTGATTGCCTTGTCAGCAACATGCTTCCACGTTCGACCACCTGCGTCTTTCTTGATGTGGGCTGGATTCGGCTCTGGCTGTCCAGTAAGGAGGCAAACAGCGATGGCTAGGAGCCACCACTGGCGCAGCAGCGATTCGTGGTATTCGGCTGGGAGATTGGGTAAGAGAATCCGTATCGAGTTGCTGGCAGATAAGAGCTGGGCAGAGAGAAAGCTGAAAGACTTGCTCGTCGACGACGTAAATAGGGAAACGGCAGCTTGCTGCAAGTCCTGGAACTGCTTGGTCGCATCAATAATTTGCCAGGCATTCCAGTACTCTAGAATTAGATCTTCGTGCTGAGAAAAGAGGGTCTCCAGACTGTCATGCTGTTCTTGCTTTGCAGTGCCTTGGAGACTTTCGTCTTGTGCGAGTCTCGAGATAAGCTCCTGAAGCGACAGTGCTGGTAACGCTGAGGGCCTGGTATACTTGGGGTCATCGAGATACTTGTGCATTTCATTGTAGTGGATGCAAGTGATACTCAGCGCTTCCATGGCGAGGGCTCTGCTGTTGATTTCATAGGCCAGCGCTAGATGATTGAGAGGATGACCAACTAATGACAGGTTAGAGAAGTCTCATGACGTCTGCAGGGTAGCGTGCTACTGACAGGCACCAATGAGGCAGTTTATTAGAGGTTCGTCACCTTCGATCAAGACATGCTCAATTTCCTGCTTCCAGTCGTAGGCAAAGTGAAAGGCAAGCTTGTCTTCGAAAAAGTCGACGAATGCGCGCTGGTAGTTGCGATCGCCTAAAAAGTCCCTCCAATCCTCGTCTATTACCTCGGCGGGGGAGGGTGTCCACGGGTCCAGATGTTTGATCTGCTCATTGTAGATGGTGTCCAGGTGGTGTTCGTTGGCGCCCAAAATGTAGGCCGCGCTCAGATTGTGAGTGTTCAAATTGTTCACCTGCAAAGTCTTATCAACGACACCGTAGTTGACATGGTTGGCCTTGAGCAGATGCTTAAGGGATCGGCCACGGCGGTCATGGTCGGCCTCAATGTCTTGAACCGGCAGCGCCTGGATGATGACTGTGGTGGCAGCGGTGGCGGCGGCCTTGGGTCTCGACTTGGACGCGGGACGACCCGACAGAAAGGGCAGCATACTAGCCATGGCTGCGTATAGGTTTATTCTTGAGTTGGAAGTGCGCGGCTGCTGGGTGCGACGAGAGGTTTCGTCGAGGTCGAGCGCTAAAGTTGTGATGTTGGGACAATGTGGGGGCGGATCGGACAGGCCATTTCTCGCCCCAACCAGTGCTGAAGGCAGCTTGAAATTTAATCTTTAGCGCTCTGCCGCTTTACAGTGGCCCCCAACGCCTGTCAAGTACCTCGGTAGTGACCAATGTCTGCCCTTCCACCATCGCCACTCTCCTCACCCTCTACACTTCTGCTCCCTTGCACCTCCATCATGGCCGTTAGCGATGCGCCAAACAGGAGCTCGGTACTCATATACGCCGAACTGCTCAGCAATATCCGACAGATTACCGTTAAAGTGTCTCTGCCTACACCTGCCGACCACACGACGACGGCTGAAATCTCGGATGAGGGGCGCAAATTTCGCGTCCACCACAATGGCGTCACGGGAGAGCTCATTCTGCCCGCCAATGCACCGGTGAAGGGGGCACTGCCACTTTCGCACAAAGGATCCGTTGATCTCACCTGGAGGCTTCCACTGCAGCCAGCCCGTTTACCGGAGAGGCACTTTCTTCCCGAAAACCAGCCACTGCCATGGTCTGCGTCCAATATCAAGCCTGCATCCCCCATTTCATGTCGATCATGTCAACAACATTTCGTGACAAGTGGAAAAATTACTACCTGGAAAGATTTACCTAGTGAAAACTGGGCGGAAATGATGGAATTTTGGCATTGCCATAAACCTGTTGACCACGACAAGGCAGAGGACGGCCAGCTTCAGCATCGTGGCTACGGCGCGGCCAGTTCCATCACAGCCCAGCCAGGAGTAGGATTCGTCGACATCACATCATTTCTGTTTGCAGAGCCAGACTGTAACTCAATCAAGGTATGTCGGCGTCATTTACTCACCCAATGGGGAACTAGAAGGTGGCCAAGTCAGGGCATCAGCCCCTCAGTGTCATGGTCATCGATACAATTCCCCTATATCAATTCATCACCCTTCCGGATCCATGCAGCGTCGTTTCAGACTACCCTCCACGAGGACGGGTTCTGTGAGATGCCTCGGGCTGGGCGGTCTCTTTTACACCCGACTTGTCCAGAGATGTGGAGAGTTTGGGCCACGCCTAGAGATACATTGCCTGCTATTGTTTCTGGTTCAAGATCTGTAACTGACATTAGCAGTTCTCTTCTCCAAAATCATTAGACAAGTTTGATGATAGTGACAGCGCTATCAAAGTCACAGAGCAGGAGAAGTTCCTCGACATTAGCTGCAGCAATTGCGCAGCCGGCGTTGGCACATTCAGTATCCTCGCATCCACAGTCGCTTTCTTCAAATGGAAAATATCTTGCGACGTATCTTCAGAACAGAAGTCACCCTCAAGCTCGGACTGCCTTGTTGCCACGCTTCTTTCTACAATCGCTCGATCCGGCTCGTCAAAGTCTGTCGTAACGCCGCGGCACACGTCGGACCAAGCATCACGCTACTTACAGTTGTGGGTGCTTAACAACAATGTGACATTTAGTAGTAACCGGAATAAAAACCCCAAATCTGCGGTAAAGGTCCTTTTCAAAGAGATCGAAGAAAAGGAAGCTTTGGACCTGGCGGAGTCTTTGTCGAATGATGTCCAAGACATTAGCTTTCCAGCATCCGCCATACAGGCAGCACGTCAGACTCTGATAGCCAGCAACTCTATGCTGCCTAATTCGGAGCGGTCATTTCAGGAATGGCAAGTCGGGCTACTTGAACGATGGGTGCCAGAACTACCCTGACATGCCCAAGCGTACATGGACTGGCACCCCGGCATATAACGCTGCTATGACGGCAGACAAATGGCGCTGTATCGGCGGCTCGACTCTGCACGGGCAGCTTGTCTGCAAACACAGATGGTGTAGTCTTGTTTCTGACCCGCAATTCACTTTGCTCCCCCATCTAGTCGCCATACCTTGCCAGTCCTGCCCATCAGCTCGCTTCGGATCTGTGGCGCCCTCTCCGGTATGCAAGTTACTATCAGAAGCAGCACGAGGACAGGCCTACAGAGGCTGACCAGGGCGGTTTCGGCAGCCGTTGGACTTCTAATTTGGAGGACCGTCTGGGTAAGGCTAAAGACCACAGTCGCGGCGCTCAGCTCTGCGGGTTAAATCACCTTCCTAACATGTCTGTCCTGCTGATTCTTTCAGTTTTCCATAAACTGTGAAGCAGCCTTGTGAAACTCGGAAAACTGCTCTGGCAAGCAGTTCAACACCGCATGGCCGACGTCGAAAGCAGCGTTTCAATAGTTGGTGATGTTTTGGTGGTAGTCGTTCTCCAAATACTCGTTGAGAATTACTCTCCAGGCGGCCAAATTGTCGTCGTGGGAGCGCGTTGCGGCCGGCGAGGACCAGAGAGGGGCGTAATGAGGAAGTGCTCGTTGTGGCGGGAGCGGGTCGGCCCGTGGACGCCAGGGGTATTTGAAACCACCAGATAATGGACTGATGAAGAGCGGGAACAAGTCATGATAAATCATGCCTCAGATTCCATGACTCAGCCAAGTGCCGGTAGTTAGTATTCCTTTGACTGTGGAGGAGGAGCAAGCAGAGCAGGACACGAGATCCACACGGAATAAGAGACAATAAGTGATAAAGGAACACATATCAATATGTTGTAAGCAAGTAATAAAACCGAATACCCGCCTGCGCCACATTATCTCCCAAGTCGTGCGCCAATTTCGCAACGGGCTAGGTACGTAGGATGTTAAGGTTCATGGCTAGGCAGAATTCCTGTAAGTGAAAGCCTGAAGAAGGGCCGAGGGCAGAAGCTGAAACTCGCCCATTAGGTAATGACTTGTACACATGCGCATGATCCGGGTTCAGTTTTGATCGAATCGTAAAATGGAGAGCACTTGTGAGTAGAAGGCCCTCCTCAATGACTAGTATCGGCGCAACAACGTCTTGTCAGTTGTCAGGAACTCGGAGTACCTTACGAAGAGAGCTTTGCATAAAATGAATGCAAGAAGGGTTTCACGTGATTTGACGTGATTTGTTTTGCTTGCACAACAGGGAAGCTGTCTGATTTGAACATAATAATGAAATAATACAAATTAGTAAGTTCGTATCTGTGGGGCTAGGGTTGTATCAGTCGTGGAGAACTATATGAGGGGGTATAATCTGTTCGCTAGTTACTAATGAGTTACCAATCATGA
Source organism: Cordyceps tenuipes (assembly GCA_025583755.1). NCBI lineage: Eukaryota > Fungi > Ascomycota > Sordariomycetes > Hypocreales > Cordycipitaceae > Cordyceps > Cordyceps tenuipes. The sequence goes on along the minus strand of JANZYN010000006.1, from coordinate 134,332 downwards.
TTTTTGTCCAACAGCTTGTTATGTAATTATTAAGGTAATACTGAGTGAAGCCCTTACTCGCTCTGCTATAAATGCAGTCCCCGATATCCCATAGAGATAAACTTTATCATCTTCGGCGTTAAACCCTGTAGCCTAGAGTCATTAAAGAAAAGGGACTAACTACTTGACTCGTTATACACTACACAGTAACTATATCTTTAAGGTGCCTATAGGGTTCTGAATAGACGTATGTACCACCCATTGAGTAAACAAGCTGAGAGCTAACAATTTCAGCACAAGCTTCTAATTTGGTGATCACGGCATGATGGAGGCCGCTCAGAATTGGTGGCCAGCAATAACCACGGTAACAATGGAACTAGACGTATGCATAGTTGGGAGTACTGAGCTCATTTATGTCTGAGAACGTTCAACCGAGATTTGGAAGTTACAAGGAAGAACCCTTATGTCCTGATTGGGATACCCGCCTGGTCATGACTTGGGTTCGGTTGGGAGACCAGCTTGGTCGTGACTAAAGCTCGCATTATCTCTTGGCTGTGACTAGTCTGTAGAAGTCGTGGTACTACGAAGCCAAAATAAAACCAAAGATAGATAAAGAAATATGACCTGTGGGCACCGCACGGGATAGCGAGGCTCCGTGTTATAAACCCCGAATCATGCTCCCAATGACATACCGTTAGCTCCGGATAGACGAGAAACCAGCCGGAGGAGTTGTCGTATTGGCTATTTCCCAAGCTACAAAATAAACGCCCAGGACTGGGTGGGACTACGCCTAGGTCAAGAATGCTTGGTCGAAGGCGAAGGGTAGTGTGTCAGGGTCCTGACTAGGACAACCAGGTTGTAACTGTTACTGTCACGGTTGTTCAGCGGACACCCTGCCGCCCCGCAGCGGAACAGCCGTGGCAGTGACCTGGTCAATAAAGGCGTGGGCGTGCCAAGGCCCTAAGGAACAACCAGGTTATAGCTGTTGCTATCACGGCGGTGGGAGTCAAGAGTAGCTACTTTTATGCCCTAATGTACCCGATCCCCCCTGTAACTGACCATTGTAACCTTGTAACCGATTTCTGTACAATTCAGCAGCTGTCTTGAGCCACTCACGATTCAATAGGGAAAAAAAAAACGTGAGAAAAAGGTTGACTGTACCTCTTATAGGAGGGCCGCTTCTTGCATAACCACCTTTGGAAACAGGATAACCATTTTTACTGTATCAAGCATAGTGCAAGTAGTGGACACACTAAAATTTGCAGGGGATAATACTGAATGTTAATTGGTCAATGTAACTGGATTTTTTCCTTTCGAAGGTTCTGCAAGCCTAAGCCTGTTGAGGCAGCTGTTGAGGCAGCTGCTGAGGCACCTGATGAGGCACCCGTTAAGGCACCTATTGTGAGGCCTGTGATAAGGGCTATAGGAGGGGGTAAGTTGCGACAAAGAAGACGTAGGAGGTGCTAAAATATAGCCATAATTAGCGGGTGCCACGGTAACTTGTGTCGCTTGAGCCCCAACGGCTCGTTAGGCCACTAATCGCTGCTTATTGAGGCTGGTTAGAAAGATGGAAAGGGGCAAAACTGGCCATTATCGCGACTTTTAGTGGTGTTGATGGGTTGATGGACTGGATCGGCTATCCGGCCTCTGATTGGTCGAAAAATACGCTAGCGGTGCATTAGCGTGCCTAATGTAGTATAGCGCAACGCTAAGCCTATCTAAGCAGAAATGGTTATTCTGTTTCCAAAAACTGTTATGCAAGAAGCGGCCCTCCTCTTATAGCAATTCCGAAGGCCCCTCCCTATAACACCCCCCCCCCTGCTTAGCTTAGTACTTCGTCAACATTGTTGAGAAGTTATGAAACGATTAACATTTCTATGTAAATCCCTACTAAATCCGGCAAGGGTAAAATTTTATGCAGACCGAGAGCCGGTGACAAGATCAGGGCATAATTTAGGGCGACCTCGTAGCGCACTAGCTGCGAGGGAGCAGCGATAATTCCACAACCATTCGGATTCCTTGTGAACACATTGTGAACTCACGAGCACATACTCGAACTGACGCACTCTTCCCATCAACCCTCACATAGTGTCATAGTGTTCAGAACTGGAAGGCTGGTAGTAATATGAACCGAAATCGTGTTGAGTTGTCTTGACTTCATGCCTCTAGTTAATTATAACGGGAAGGCCGTGATATACTGTGAGATAAATATCAGGACTCCGGTTATGAATAAACTAGAGCATGGATATTTCGTATATACCTACTCATGTACACCGCCTCGGCGCTAGTGGGGGTCAAGAGACTTGCGAGTAAGAGTAAAATAAGCGCCTTCCACTGGCAACATAGATATCTTAACATGGGCGTGTTGGGTATTCTTACGTCAGTCGAACAGATGGAGAAGTGAAGCTGTAGACCTTTTCAGAGAACCTGATAGCATCCAGTCCGGAAGGAAGACTGGGACGGTGATGAACTAATACCATGACAGCTATTCCGCCTGGTCTTGGTATCCATATCCGAGTCAGAAGTGTCTCAAGCTCGTGAAGAGCTGTAAATTAAGGGTTTTCTGCCGTCAATGGCGAATGCGGGATAGTAGTTGGCACTGTCGCCGGGCCAATTTATATTAGGGATGGTTGAAATACTCATTTGATATGCTCGCCAAGGTGATGCATACACGAATTGTAGATGTTGCTTCCGCTATCTAGACGTATTCCACAGGCAAGGTCCCATACACTGGCCCAAGATTATGTCGTCATGCTCAATAATCGCACAACGGGATAAATGACTTACTGACCACGGCCGGCAATGAAACCCATTTCTATTTAAGAGTCTGCTCATTCCATCATCGAGGGCCAACTTTAACAACGACAACAACAACAACAACTACTACTACTACTACTACTACTCCTACTACTCCTACTACTTGGCCTCACCTTCTTCACTCGCTTGCCAACATGTTCTGCCTCAAGTGCTTAGTCCTAGCGCTTCCACTTGCGGCGGCCTTTCCACAGGGCGCTCCCGCGGACTCGGCAGCTACCTTCAAAGCTGATCTTCGAGTGGACACCAATCGTGATGGCAAGGTCGACCTCAACGGAACGACTGACACCGAGGGCAAGGACGCCTGGTCGGAGACCTCCGGTGCCCTTTTCCTCCCAGGCATCGCAAACACCGGACGCCATTGCCTCGACTCAACAGAGCACTGCAGCGATTCCAACACAAACTACATGTGGGCACCAAAGTACATGGCCCCGATGCGCACCGTGGCCATGCCTGACATCAGCGACTCGGTCACCGCCACCATTTCCATCAGCGATCCTGTCGCCCGGTCCAAAGTCCGCATCTTTATGGATTACCCTGAGGAGCCCCCTGAGTTCGACATGATGGAGCTGTCAAACCCGGACAACCAGATCATACCACCCGAGGAGAACGACCGTTGGCACTACCTCGAAAACGATACGGAAATTCCGGCAATGAAGCTACGACAGGGCTTGGTCTTGGCCGTCGATGGCCGCGATACCAGACGCGCTGGTGGGTGGGACGGCCGCGTTGAGGTCGAATTTAAGGTGACGGACGGCACCACCACGTCGACTGACAAGGTCATGCTGCGCGTTGCGCCGCTTCTGACGAGCCATCATCTCCAGCCCATAGAGAAGGTCTTCGTTACCAAGAAGCAAAAACCTGCAGAGACTGTCGGGGCCATTGAGGATAGTATCCAGAAGAACATGCAAAAGGCGGGCATCAAAGCGCCACTTGAGCACCTCGATGTCGAGTACACCTGGGCCCAGGATGTTATGGAACCTGCATATGCTACCATCCCCGGACCTGAAGGTCCAATTACAATGCGAATCAATCTTGCGGGAATCCCTCTCGGCTCCGCACTTGAAGACCCTGGTGCCGACTTGCTGTTCAAGCATCTGCGAGGCGATGGCGTGGGAGCCGTCAACACTGCTGGACAAAGGGAGCTGGCGAAAGAGAAGAACCTGGAAGCGGGCGGAAATATCGAGTCTGTCCCCCCCTATGAGTTCAACGGCAAAAAGTTCCCCGCTGGCAGGATCATTATTGGCGCCTCTGATGCGAGGACACCTCATGCGCTAGGGTTCTTCAAGGCCCAGGAAACTCAGGATCCAATCGTCGTTGATACCACGTGGCTCATAGTCGGGCACGTTGACGAGATTCTTAGCTTCATCCCTGCGAAGACGGCCCGCGGCTGGCGCGTTGCCCTCTTGGACCCCATGGCGGGCTACCAGGCGCTCGAGAAGCTCGACAAGGACGGCCACGGCGACGTGCTCCTGACTAGCAACCCGACCGCAAGCAAAGACTCGAAGGTCCCGACCGTCCGCGACTTTCTCGCCGATGAGCAAAGCAAGAAGGCGGCCACCCACGCTGCGGAGAAGATGGAGGCGGCGCTGAGCACCCTCCGCAATGAGACGGGCATCACGGACGAGGACGTCGTCCGCATTCCTGGCGTCATCGCGTCCATGTCTGCGCTGAAGAAGTGGCTGCATCCCGGGAAGACTGGCGGTACGGACTCCCACGAACTCCTTCCTCTCAGCTCGGTGTTCCCGAACCAGGTCAACGGCGTGCCGCTGTCCGACTCGCTCTTCATGGCGGCCAAGCCGTGGGGTCCGGTGGTAGACGGCGAGGACGTCCTTGAGAAGATGTGTAAAGATGCCTTTACCGCAGCGAGCCTCGAAATCGATTTTGTCGATGAATGGGAGCTTCACATGGTGAGCGGTGACTTGCACTGCTACACCAACACCTACCGCACACCGTCCACGCAGTGGTGGTAAGGCGCCTTAGCCGCCGGTTCATTTGGATGCCAGTGAAGGGTCTCAACATTCGGTATTTCGAAGTCAATTACAGGGAAAGGCCGATGCCAGCCAGAAGCGTTGTAGAAGCTAGTTGAATGATAAAACAGTTCACTGTCCACCTACCGTGCATCGAGTATGTCGTGGCCGTTGGTCTGGCTAACAGGCTGGTTAAATAATTCGCTTTGCCGATCGTCTCATATGTGACTAAAGAAAAATTGAATGTTAGCTGTCTGCTGCGAAAGTCTACTAGTGCCCGGTGCTGAGGTAATCGCCGCATTGCGTTTGCGACATTGCGGCTGCTGCCTTGGGACATACACCTTGACATCCCATTACCTCTCTCCTATCTTCGAAAGGGACAGCTAATTTCCAAATGAGTTGCAGCGAGCGTCTACAGATTATCCCGTTGTCATGCCTGAAATTCCCCATCAATCCCTCATAATTTATACCCCCCTATACAGGCGCATAAAGACACCATGCCGCCTTGTTCGCCGCACTACATCCCAGTCGGATGCATCGGCATCTCGAGATCAGAAATCGAAGTGCAGGATGCGGCATGGCTGATTGAGGATACTGAATGGAAGGGCTTGATGTTACAAGACGATGCGAACATGGAAAAACCACCCAAAGTTGCGTCTCCGATCAGACCAACCAGTCCAACACTTCTAGACGCATTGCTTAACTCCGAGGCACTGCGGTCATGTTTGCAACTCCTTCGTGCCAATTGGGTGCAACTCGAATACAAGACACTGCCCCAATGCGAATTCACAGTTACGCTCAGGGTTTATCTCCTCGCTGACGATGCACTGAGAGGCTCCATCAGCCGGACTCAAGGCAGTCTTTTCAAGATCCGCCGGCGCATTTTAGAACGGCTCGATTGCTCCCCCCAAGCGTGGTCTGGGGCTGAGGCTCCGCAAGCATTTCAGAGAAGCCCTTTCGTACCGCAATGTGCAGAAGAATCAGAGACTTCTTTGCTGGAGCTGTTCAACAATATTCCCTCACCAGCACCAGACATCGACCGTATTGTTGATCCGTTTCTCAACGAACTCGCGACAAATGTTCTGCAAGGCAAGGTATATGGTCTTACATCAGAGCTTCTACCGTATCAACAGCGATCAGTTGCATTGATGATTCAGAAAGAAAGGCACCCCGGAAAGGGCTTGGACCCACGTCTCTTGCATCTGCGAGATCGTGACGGATACTCATGGTATCTAGATCCCATAGCAGGACATATTTTTCGAGATGCAAAGTACTATGATGGCGTGTCTGGAGGAATCCTGGCTGAAGACATGGGAACAGGCAAGACAATAATATGTCTTGCACTGCTACTGGCGACGCGCGGCTTCCTGGCTGAGGCGCCTGAGGTTTATTGGTCGGCAGTAGGGCGAGTGCGGAAGTCGGTAGGATCACTGATGGACATGGCAGCGTCGTGCGCAACGCAGCACTCTCAGCCCTGGATACAATATTACGGGTATGCGCAAGACAAAGATCTCGACAGGAATTCAATAGCAAAGGCGATCCGGCGCAATCCCGGATCCTACCTCCTTCCCGGTGCCGAACCACGAAGATGTGGACGAATCGGGAGCAATTATGTGTCAGTGCCGAGGAAGATTTACCTTGCTAGCACCAGTCTGGTCATTGTTCCAAACAATCTGCTATCGCAGTGGAAGCAGGAAATTCGCAAGCATACCAAAGATCTCGAGGTTCTGGTGCTGACCAAGAACGACGCCATCCCCGATGCCGAAACATTACTGGGATATGACGTACTTTTGTTCTCCCAATCGCGCTTCGAGAAGCTCTCTAAGCACCAGCCTATTCTCGAAACACCCCTCGCTGCCATACACTTCAAACGATGTATAGTCGACGAGGGTCACGTCCTGGGTAACTCAAAGATCAATTCCAAGAGCTTCCTCCTACTAGGACTTGATGCGCTGCAAGTTACCTCGAGATGGATTGTCACTGGAACACCGTCGCGTGGCCTGTATGGAACAAGCAATCAAGAATCCGATGGTGGTGCAGAGAGCTGTATGAAAGAGCCTCTCGCTCAGCATGGTAGTCACTCGTCGTTGGATCAGTCGTCTACGGAGCTGGAACGGAAGGATCTTGAGCGACTCGGCTCCATTGCGGCGTTGTATCTGAAAGCACGTCCATGGGCCAATTCGGCTTTGGAGACTGAAGATACTTTGGCAAATTGGACGAAACATCTTGTCCCCCCCAAGACTGGACCCGGACGAGCAGGACGCTGGGAATGTCTCAAAATGACCATAAATTCGCTGATTGTACGCCACCAGCTGAAAGAAGTGCGAAACCAGCTGCCACCCGTAGACGAAAAGTATGTCTTGCTTGATGGTTCATACCAAGACATGTTGTCACTCAATATCTTTGCCATGATGATCATCTTCAACTCGGTCCAATCACAGCGAACCGACATGGACTACTTCTTCCATATCAAGCAACGAAAGAGCCTGCTGCAGATTGTCCACAATTTGAAGCAGTCCAGCTTCTTCGGTGGTTCATTCTTTACTGCTGAAGAAATTGAAAAGTCTGTACAGACTGCTGAAGAATTCTTGGAAAAGAAAAAAATCGAGATTAGCGCGGAAGATGAGGGGCTTCTCAGGACGGCGATTGGTTTTGGTCAACTGGTTCTTACTAGCCAGTTACGCCGCCTGAGCAACCTGTTCCATGAAGTGCCTATCTGCGTCACTGGGTTCCCCGCGGACGCTGGAAAATACTGGTCCTTGGACTTTGAAGAAGGTGATCGCGTTTGCACTTCTGCCAGGATGGTGATTGCACTTCAAAAGTTACTGTACAATGCTGCTGGTAACCCTGAGCAGCTGAATTCTTTGCTCAATGGTGGTCTGATCCAAGAGGGTATTGGGGAGAGAACCAAAGCGCAGGATGAGGCAAAATCTGCTGGAGAAACCAAGAAGAAGAGCAAGTCAGACATCTTGGCTGGCAACACAAAGCTCGGCGATGACAGTCCTAAGAAAAAGCGATCCCATGGAATCAATGGGGCTGAGCCTGCGCCGGTGCTTACCGATGAGACCTTGGCTGCTGCCTTGGCCAAGACGAAGCTTGTGTCAACCGTGTCTGCAAAGCTTTCATATCTGATTGACGGCATTGTCAAGCATCAAGATGTTGAGAAGATCATCGTCTTTTACGAAAACGAAAACGTTGCTTGGTACTTGGCTAGCATACTGGATGTCCTACAGATACAGCATCTTATCTACGCAAGAGGCCTATCGGCTGAACGAAGAGCGCAATATGTCAATACATTTCACCACAATGAGACATTCCGAGTTCTTCTTATGGATCTTTCCCAGGCTGCCTTTGGGCTGGACATGCGCGCAGCATCGCGTGTCTACTTCATCAACCCTGTACTGAATCCGCAGGTAGAGAGCCAGGCAATTGCGCGAGTTCGCCGCATTAGCCAGCAAAAGGGCGTGTCAGTCGAGACGCTGGTGCTCAAGGACAGTATTGACGAGGTCATCCTGGACCGCAAGAAACACATGACGCAGGCTGAGCATGGAAAGGCAAGGACGATTCTGGATGTGGCTTCGATCAACAACTGGATCCGGAATGCCAAGATTGTGCCCGTTGGAGAGGCCGGCGACAGCCACGCGGATCAAATGGTGCCGCTGACGAAGCCGCTGCAAGTGTTTGGAAAAGGATTCGGCCGCTTGCCTGACCCAGATGATGGACTGGTTGAGGAGGAGGAATCTGCGACGATGAAGATGGTACTCCCACGAAGGGCCGCAACACCACCGGCGAGTGGCCGAAAACGTATGCGAGGCGAAAGCATTAGCGGAGTGATTTTGAAGGCTGGTGGCACCAGCACGGACACAGTGGCGCCACCCCCAGCACGTCGTGTACGATTCACAGCTGATGCTGATTTGGATTGAGGGATTAAAGCAAGCGAGATTTTGAGGCATGTATGCCTTGACAGCGGTAACTTTTTTCTATATGACAGCTCTGTAGATTTGTACGAAAGTTCTGCGTGTTGAAGCCATGAAGCCAAGTGTGTGCTGGAAGATGTAAATAGCTACATTGTATTTTTGTTTGTATGTGTTGTTTTTTGTTTTTTAAAACAAGAATTACAGCAAATTCGCTTCCATATCATCGCAATCATATCATAAGCGACAAAGAAAAAGTGTTGGCAAGAATCGCCATCTGTCCAGGATAACTTCCTCCGCATCCACCATGGTCAGCTTACACACCACACCAGCACCATCCCTAGTATTCCAATCCGCGACGCCCAGCTCTGCGACGCCAAGCTGGTCGTCGTCGTCGGCTGGGCGCCGTTCCCGTCGCCGCTCCCGTCGACGCTCCCGTCATGCTGGATGCGCAGGTCACGCGTCAGCCCCGCGGGGTAACACTTGGTGCCCCTGGCGGACGGCACCACCACGCTCCAGCGGCCGGCGGCGCAGCGCTGCCAGCTGCCGGTCATGCAGTTCCAGAGGCCCTCATCGGCGCACGCCGAGCCGGCCGACTGCTGCTGCTGCTGCGGCTGGCGGCGGCGAAGAGCCGGAGCCGGAGCCGGAGCCAGAGCGGTCCCCGGCAGCTCGGCGAGGGCGGTGGCGACGAGCAGGAGCAGCAGCCCGATCAGGCAGGACAGGGGAAAGAGCCTGTACATGGCTGTTCAAGTGTTGCCAGCTCAGTTGCTGGGCATTGCTTTCTGGACGGGCGCCGACCTTTCTCTTTGTTGTTGTTGTTGTCTGTTTGGTGCCCGTTTCCCCTAGGTGCAAGGAGAAAGGGGGGTGGCGGTTAAAGAAGAGGGAGTTGTATGTGTTAATGATGCATGCCAAAGCTTCACAGCAAAGGCATGCAAAAAAAACAATGGGCGAGAGAGGCGCGCGAGGGAAGGAGGAAGAAGAAAAAAGAAGGGCAGAGGAATTTCGTCACACGATTTATAACACGCCCATGCTTTACACCAGCCCCCCCCCCCCCCGGGCGTCAATGTCGGTGAATCGCTGCCCAAGATGCAGCACGAGACCACTACTCCACCATTGTGCTTCAATATGGATATGCAGCATGACGGGGGCGCCTGTGATTGGGAGGCATTTACGAGGAGGTCTGAGCAGCGAAAGTCGGTGTATTGGTGGGAAATTTCGGCTGAGATATTTTGGGCATGAACGTTTCCGGTGTTGCGCGGGTTTGGTGCCTGAGAGGCGCGGAGAGCACCCCGACCTGACGACTTGTCGGATGGAGAGAGGGTGAGTGCAGCAAAAAACATAATCATGTCAGTTATAGCAAGTACTTTATTTTTTAACCTCTCCCGAGACGACTTTTTCCTAGAAAAGACGGACAGGCTGTATTTTTATATCACAGAGTAGTAGCATATCGTCCAATACAAAATCATGGACACCGCCCATCCTTCCTTTCCAAACCGCCAAAAAAACCGCACTGCAACCAAGAAAAAAAAGTAAAAACACACACGAGATGACCCATTTACTAAGCTTCTTGATCCTGCTCCCCCGTGGCTGCCGTGGCTGCCGTGGCTGCCGTGGCTGCCGTGGCCGGCTTGTTCTGGGGCTCCTCCCGCCTTGCGCGATGCAAAACGTAGCAGAAGACAAAGAACAACATGATGACTACTAGGATCATTATGAACCCAAGTAGGATAAACGTTGAGATATATTTGCCGTGCAAGACCATGGCGCCGCGGGGCTCGGGAGTGTTCATGCTGCCGGTGACGCACGTCGATGTCCACGGCTCGGTAGCCTGCGACTGTTGATGAGAGGTCGTGGTGGTGGTGGCCGCAGAAGCTGAGAGCGAGTAAGAGTCTGGCGTCCAAGTTGATCTGGATATCTCCTGGCCGATGAAGCCCGGTCCCATTGCCAAGGTGAAGTATGACTTGCTCCGGTTTTGGCCGTGGTGGCGAGGGCAGGAGTCCGAGGAAGTAAAGCGTTTGACTGCTACGCTTTGCCCGTTTGAATCCGTCAGAGGAAGGGAGGCCCCGACTGATGATGGCGTTGCTGCTCGAATTTGATCGCGGAGGGGAGTTGCAAGTTTATAAAGCGTTCAGCTTCGGTGTTTGCCGCCGGTAGAAAAGCTGAGGAGGTGGACGTCGAAGGCGATACAAGGGCACCATTCTTTGTAGAGTATGCTGGCGTGTTACATGGCCGTATCCTTGGGACTTGTACTTTTCTTTGCAAAGTCTTTCGCGGTCGGTGATGCGACGCACCAACAGGGAGGATATCTGTATCACGGCCGTTTGCTGCTGCAGCCGCTGCAGCCTGTACGCATTGCACCATGGCGGCTCTGTTGTGCGGCCACTTCATCATTGTCTATGAATAGCAACCATAGTCTGCACACTATTTTCTGCACAGGCACTGAGTTTTGCGTAGTCAGAGAAGGTATAATTAAGTACAGTATCTGTCTAATATGCACGGAGAATGAAGTAGTGTCTATGTAATAAAACAAAAGCAACAAAATAGTGCCAGGCTCACCCGAGTGTACTGCACATCTCTGCCCTCCAAAGGGCAGTCAGGGCCTCCTTAAATGCAGATCCTTGTTAGAAACAAATGAAATGACCGTAATTAAACCCTAGCGCGATATAAGTCGTTGGTGTAAAATGTATGGGAACACGCTCTTGAGCTCTCCTCGTGCCGCCTAAACTCCCCTTCGGCGCGTATTTGTCGTGAGACGTTCAACTTTTCATCCTGCGTCAGCGCAAAGCCCGTTTCAGGCAGTGGCTAGCGGTGTCGGCCGGTGGCGTTGGTCGACGGGTAAGGAGGATGCCACTGGCCATTGTCAAATGTGTGAGTCCATTGGCCGTCGTTAAACTTTGGCGTGGGAGATGAAACTGGTGTGACCGACGAGGAGCGAGTCGCGGTCGGCGAGTCTGTGAAGGACTGCGCTGTTGACTCTGCCGTGGGGGCAGTCGTCGTGTCGTACGACTTGGAAGGAGAAGGCACCGGAGCGGTTCCTGTCGACTTATATTCTCCAGAAGTGGCTGGGTATTGGTAGCTGATGGGAGTTGTAGTCTGGAAGGTGTTTGACGGGCTGTTGCTGCTGCTGGTAGTGACAGTAACCAAGGTCGTACGGGGCGTCGAGGTAGCAGTCATAGACTCAAGGACGGTGGTCGGCACGACAATAGTTTCCGAAACGGTCACCGTCTTGGGGTCGGCCGTCACTGTGATATACTTTGTCACGGGTGCACCTTGCGTCTGCGCAACGGTCTCCGTAACCGTCACCGTCGCAGCGTTCTGAGAAGACGGCGAGCCGCCGCCGGTCGAGGTGGGACTGCTCCCGCCGGTCGAGCTACCTCCGGTTTCCCCTCCTCCCAACTGCGTGTTCGGCCCCGGCTCCAGGGGAACGACTGAGTATGACGGGGCTTTTTGGTTGACGTTGACCGCGGCGGTGAGGGCGGCGTCCCGGGCAGAGTTGTATATGCGGATACGAGGGAGCGCAGCCGTGCTGGCGACACAGCTTGACAGGCCGAGGAAGAGAGCGGCGCCGGTGCGCATCGTGAGGGAGCGGCAGTGACAGGCTTGGGGGTAAATGTGAGCAGCCCAGTGCCGTTGCGGCTGTGGTGCAACGCAACTTGAGTCCCCAGACAGAGGTAGTTTAGTAAGTGATGGCGATAATTAAGGCTCAATGAAAGTCGTCGAAAGTCGAAGATAAAATGCCGCTGAAGATGGATCGAGATGTGTGAGAAAGATCAGCGAGGGGAAGAAGAGACGAAATGCACGGGCGAAGAGCCCTTTTTCCTCGGGGAGCCATCCTGGAGGCTGGCAAACGAGCAATGGTTGATTTGAAGAAAAGAGGGTATTGTGAAGGCTGGTGGCTGGTAACGTCGAAACAATTTGGTGGTTGGCGACGGTAATCGCTGGAAAAGGCAAGTCTACAGCAGGTGACAGTGGGTCCGTCAGCTGGGAAGAACACGCTAGCGCGTTGCTCCAGGGGAATGTCTGCGGTGCTGAGTGGGGCCGCACTCTACTTTTCAAAGCGGGCGCTGGGGATTGTGGGAACTGACGCACTCGGCCTTTCCCAGCCACCAAAATATTCTTTAAATGCATGACTTTCTAGCCGGATATAAACCATTGTCCGATTTATTTTTCTCTTTTTTTCTTTCTTTCTTTCTTTCTTTTGCTTTCGTTTTCTTTTTAAAATAATGTGCGTCGTTTCTTCCGCGTATCCTTTGTAGCAGTCCCAAATACCTATCAAAGAACCCAGGAAGTGGCGAACTTTCTTGCCAACGCTTCTTGTGGCGGTGCTGCTGCTGGAGCCACGTCAGGTTTAGTGGCTCGGTTGCCAATTGCCACCCCCGCCATCGGATTCCTCAACGCATTGCGTTGCCTCCCTGATCAATCAGGGAGAGAGACAAAGACATTGTTAAGGGAGGTTCTGGTTATGGGTGGCATTTAGAAGCCACCAAGGCATTGTGAAATGCAGTTGTGTTTTGCATGGACTATCTCGGCGTATACAAATTTGTTCCAGCACGCGACTAGTCTGCCAGGCGGATATTAGTAAAGAAGGCCTCCCTCGATGACCTATATACTTTGTGTCTTAGGCCGTGGCTGAATTTCGACTCTATTTTGTGGCTGCTAGGGCTACTCAACTTGCCCACCTTGGCCTATTACTCGGCGACACCAGTTGGTCAGTGACGAGATGAGGAGCCAAGGCTATTCTTGGCGGGTGCGACAACGTCGAGCTCAGCCACAGCGCAGCGACGAAACTTGCAATAGACGGGTCGGAAATCAGCCTAGGCAACGCATAGGCGTTCCTAGCTCCGACATGCATGTTAGCAAACCGTGTTAGCCAGTGCCAACTACCTATCAGCTGTGAGTAGGGCCGCCGATCTTGCTGCTTATTGGATGGGCGTTGACTCCGTAGGCAGCCTCGACAAAGCAGCCCCAGCGAGCTAGAGGGGCATATATGTACATAGCTTGCTCCCATCGTCATAGTCGTCATCGCACACGTCGTCATAATTATCGCCTTGGACTTTTTCTTCACGCGAATCTTCTCGCAAACAACTTCAGCACGCTCTTGAGTATAGGACAAAGGCGCATTGCGGTATTTTTGCGCGCCCGCCGCCGACAGCTCACCTTGACAACACGCGACCTCTACCCCTCACTTTTCCCTTTTCAAATGTCCTATCAGGGCTACGGTGGCCAAGGCTACGGCGGCCAAGGTTATGGTGGCCAAGGTTATGGTCGTTAGTGAGAACCTCATCTCGATATTATACCCGGTGACTGACTGGATGCGCTCGCAGAACCGCCTCCTCAGAGCTACGGACAACAGTACCCCCCACCTCACGGCCACCACCCTCCTCCCCAGCAGTATCCGCCTCAGCACCAACAGCATCCTCCGCAACATGGTGGCTACAACCAACCGCCCCCCGGCCAATACCCTCCTCCTCATCAACAGGGCTACGGCCAGCCGCCGCCTCCTCAGCATTACGGCCAGCCACCCCCCGGCCAGTACGGCGGCCACCACCAAGCGCCGCCCTACGGTGCGCCTTCTGGTCAGTATGGCGCGCCGCCCCCTCTAGGGCCTCCAACGGCGCCCTCGCTCGGATATGGTCCGCCACAACGCATCAACTGGGATGCCTCTGGCGACGCGCAGGCGCTTCGCGCCGCTATGAAAGGCTTCGGTACTGACGAGAAGGCTTTGATTCACATCCTCTCCAACAAGGATCCCCTGCAGGTCGACGCCATCCGTGAGGCTTTTAATCGGAACCTGCGGCGCAACCTGATTGACGACCTCAAGTCAGAGACGAGCGGATACTTTGAGCGCGGCCTGCTCCAGCTCGCCCGTGGCCCTCTCCTCGCGGACGTATACAACTTGTTCGACGCCATGTCTGGCCCCGGCACCAAGGAGCTCGTGCTCAACGACATCCTCCTAGCACGCTCCAACGCCGACCTCAACGCCATCAAGCAGGCCTACTACAAGACCTTCCACCGCAGCCTCGAGGATACAGTTAAGGGTGACCTCAGCATGAAGACGGAGCGCCATTTCATGATGGTCCTCGCGGCCAACCGTGCCGAGGACTCGGCGCCTGTGATCCCCCAGCAAGTTGACGGCGACGTCATGGAGCTCTACAAGGCAACCGAGGGCAAGATGGGCACCGACGAAATTCTCGTCTGCAGCATATTCTCTAGCAGGAACGACAACCAGCTGCGCGCCATTGCCCACGCCTACAAGCAACGCTTCAACAAGGACCTCGAAGCCGTCGTCAAATCCGTACGTGAAAATCTTCATCATATTTTCTATTTTTTTGGCGACTAAATTGACAACTGCAGCAGGAATTCTCCGGACATATGAAGGATGCGCTCCTCTTCCAGCTTCGCCACGCCGTCGACAAGTATATGCACGCTGCCCAGCTCTTCGAGGATTCCATGGCGGGCTTGGGGACCAAAGACCAGCTTCTCGTCGGCCGAGTCGTCAGATATCACTGGGATCGGAACGAGCTAGCCAATATCAAGGGTGCGTATCAACAGCGGTTCCGTCGTAGCCTGGCCAGTCGCATCAAGGGTGAGACGTCGGGCGACTATGGCCGTCTGATGGTCGCGTGTATTGGTGAGTAGAGAGTGCGCGTGCATAGGAGAGGGGCAGCAGCAAACAGGAGATGTCAATAATGTTTATGAATCGCACTCTCCGTATGTTATCGGAGTGCTCTAACGATTTCTTTCCTTGTCGTTATCTTTTTTTTTTGGCTGGAATTTTCGAAGCCTGTACAGCGGCAAATGTTGCGGCCGACTCATGAAATGTCAGATGTATTTGGACAAGAACTACCTGTCCACTTTGACCTCACAATGCAATGACACAAAATGCGTCACATGACTCTCAAAACGTGTCTGTGCTAGGTTTCGTCTGATGATTGACGGACAAGCACGCGGGGCTTGACGAGGCAGGTGCTGTGCACAATTGCATTAGCGAATTGCATTAGCGAAACTCGCACCTGCATGAACCGCGAAAATCCCTCTATAGCATGATGGATTTGAGACGAAAGTTTTGCCATTTCCTATACTCTATTTCACATTCCATAATCCACTACCATATTTACCTCGCGGGCAAACGGCTCTAGTGTTCAATGACTTTTCTTAGGCCTCTCCCTATGAACCTGGCACAAATATCAAGCCCGTCAACACCATGCATTGCGAACAACTCCTTCACCACGACTGCCCAGAGCGGATTGGCGAAGCCCATAAAGCCAGAGCCCTTCCCCTGGTCAGAGGAGGATACATATTATACCAAGCTATTCAGAGCCTGGGACAATTTACCCATCCATGATGCATCAACAGAAACTGGCCTACTGATGGAGCTGGATCACATTATTTCGCATTTCGACTGCTACATCGGCCACAACGATCTTGGCTTCCGGTGCTGGGTGAAACGGCACCAACTTGCCATGGAGCTCGAGTTGGTAGAGACGCCGACATGGCCAAAGCTCTACAACCTGCAGGGTGACGAGAAGAAGTGGCGAGACGAAGCATGGGTCAGCCGTTACAGCTTCCTGGTCCACCAGCGCGACATTATCGCCAAATGCAGACTGCAGCGCATGACAAGCTGCACGCTAGAGGACAAGAAAACGTTCTTCGGGCCGGCGTGGGCATACCCGCGACAGACTGTTCGCACGGTAAATACCCGGTATCCGGCGCGATTGCGCAGTCGCTGGCACGAGCCGCTTGACAGCTGCCTCGCAAGAATGGCCCACGGCTCATGCGGAAGACTTGACTTGAATTTGCTTTCCAGCGAGTTTTAGGGGATTGGCGCATCCGCTGGTGCTATCGGCGCACTGAGTTGGGGCAACGTGAAATGTGAATCAGGTCAGGGGCTGGAAGTGAAGCAAGTTAAGTGCCTTAGAAGCGCAGCAAAAGTTTGAAAGCCCGCTGGGGATAGATTCCTTTCCTCCGAGGCGTATAAGAGACGCACTATATAGAGGTTAGCTAGGTATTAAAGTCTTTAATTATAACTAGCTTACGCTAATTAGACTAGTTAGCACCTCTCTAATGTGAATAGTAGAGAAAAACTAGACTCTTTAGTAAAACCACCCTACTATAATATATAGGTTTTAACCCTAGATTAGCTTCTAGTAGAGGTTAATATAAGCTATTGTATTTATATTATAGATATAGAGGCCTAGTTAGAGGAGGAGGCTATAGGTAGTAACGTAAGGAGAGATGTCCTAATTAGGAAAAAAGGATATAGTTATATAACTACTTAGTAGGATCTATATAATTAGTATACTTAACACTAAGTATACTAAGTAGGTAAGTACTATAGAGTAGTAGAGGATAGGATAGGTATATAGGGAAAGAGATTTCCTATAGATAGATAGACTAAATCTCTACTAATTAATCTAAGTAATATTCTAAGTAATACTTAGACTATTAGGAGTAATCTCTTAATATAACTTATATACTATAATACTACTTACTATACTCTTATATATTTTAACCTAACTCTCTACCTAAGAAATAGACCTACTATAGATTAGGAATAAGCCACTATTATAATTTATAAAGAGTTTATTCTCCCTCTTTTACTTTCTTTCTCTAGGGACGCCTATTTATAGTCTTTATATTTAGATACTTATTTAATTTAGAAAAGTTATTAAAGTATAGGTATATAATAGCTTTAGATTACTACTACTAAGTCTTATAATGAAAGTGAATTAAAGCTTTTAAAGGGTAAAAGTGCTTATTAGTCTTACTAAAGATTAAATATATTTTAAAGGGGGTTTAAAGTAATATAATTACGTTGTACCTGTGTAGGGCCTCTATAAGTCTACTGTGGAGTACGCTAGGGCCTAGCTCGATTATATATGTGGACCTCTACTTAAATTATTATATCCTTTATTGTCACGTGGTTTAGCCTGAGGCACTAGGCCGCGCACTTAAATAAACGCTCTAGGCACACAGGATGAGATTCTCAAGCTCCCCAATCCATGAGCACACTAATTTTGACATGAATCGAATCCCCCTATTCTAGCGATTATTTTACACCCACTTTTGGTCTCTTCCGACTTATTTCGCTGACTAACTTCTCTGACTTGGGCACGGGGGCGACGCGAACCGACTAACACGCATCGTGCAACCATCACGAGATAAGCAGGCATCAGGGACTCAAAGCCAAGATGGCTCACGGCAAGCCAATCAGGCAGTCCCTGGACGCTCTGCAGGACCCCCACAAGCTGAACTACGGGATTTACCGCTCTTCAGATACAACAGACCAAGCACATGTACAATACACTTCAGGGCCGCCGGTGTACACAAGCCGCGCAGAGGGCCAGGCCAACCACCCGACGGCGGTCGGGCAGGGAGACGCGCGCCTCGTCGATCCCTCTCCACTCCCCATAGCTAACCAGCTGCGGACATCGGACCTCGACCTGATGGCGCAAGTGCTGTTGCCAAAGCTGAGCCCCGAGTTCCAAGACTCGGTATTGGCCATGCGCTTCGAGACCATTGGTGCTCAGCAGCTCGTAAACTTGCTCGGCCGGGCCGAACGGCTAGGCTACGACGTGAGAGATGTCGTGACGGGCAACGAATCTGGGCCGCCGCGGCAAGAGGTCGTGATTCCCGCTGCGAATCCCATACCGGCGCCAACAGCTACGATGCCACCATCGTCACAGCCGCAGTCGCAGCCGCGGGCGGGAAACTTCGCATCCGACGAGCAGATCAAGAGGCTCGGCATCGCCTTTTGTAAGGCTTGCAACCGCGCCTGCGGGGGCGAGAAGGCGATCAAGGCTCATGTTCGGAGCGGGCGCTGCGGGTTGGCACCAGCGCCGCTGGATAGCTTTGGCAAGGACCACTGTCTATTCTGCGGCCAGAGGTTTACGGGCAACGGCGGACTACAGTACCACACGGCCAATAACGTGTGCGGTGTCTACACGCCAGAGCATGCTGCCGTGTTGATGGCATTCTTCTTCGACGCCGAGAAACGTCAAAACAATAAGCCGCCGCCAGCTTCCCCGCCGATCAGCCAGGCACCGGTCAGCCAGGCGCCGGTCAGCAGGAGTTATCCCGAGGCGACACCGGCCACGCCGGCGCCGACACCGCAGGCGCAGCCACAGGAGACCCTGTCTTCGTCGTCCAAGGACCCGTACGCCGCGCTTTCACCAGCCAAGCGGTATGAGCTGGAAACGGCATTGGCGCGGGTCGAACAGCAGTACGCGGAGAACATGAAGCAGGCGCAAAGTCTGGCGCCTGAAGCGCAGAAGCAGGAGGTTTTGCGCCTGAAGAACTTGTACTACAACAAGATGAGCATGACGCGCAAGAAATACGGCATCCGACTGCGCGAACGGCGCCCGAGGGCCGTCATTGACAGCGAGCGCGAACGCATGCTCGGCGGGAGAGGGAGCCCGCCGAGCACACCCACTACCCCGGGATCCACGGCGGCGGCGACGTTCCCTAGCGAGCGCACGGGGTCGGTCCCGACAGCGCTGCAATCGAGCGAGGCGGTGAATCGACCGATGCCCATGTCAATTGCGGGATCGTACACGGCCCCGGTTGGAACGCCGGACGATGCGGTGGTTTCGGCGCGGTAGGAGTCGGCGGGCTCCGCAAATAACACGGCGCCCTTTGCTGCACAGCGCGAGAACAGGGGAAATAGCGAGGATGAAGAGGTGGGTGAAGGTGGGGGTGAGGATGAGGATGAGGATGAGGGTGAGGGGATAATGCTGAGGACGTAGTAGCTCATTATTATTAGCTAGTTGGCCAGTGTCACTTGAGCATTGAAGCGGATGAATGGCTTGCTGGCGAAATGAAATCTGAAATCAAGTAAACGATGAAGCAACGCATAATATAAAATTAGAAACGTGAAGAAAAAAAAAAGTAAATTCAACGCCAAATGAAGAGGGCTCCTTCGCACAGACCGGACAGAGTCCGCGCGCAACCAGTCTAGAGGTCAACCTCTGCTCGGCGCCGCCCATTTGTCTCTTGTCTATGCTATGTATGGTAGGTATCTATTATTATAGTATAGTGTAGGGTGCTTGGCAAGGCTGGACATGGTCACTTTCCAGCCCGTCCACCGCAATCGTCACCATGTTCGCAGTTGCATCGCCGAGGACAACGCAAGCAAGCAGCTAGGAAAATGAGACAAGACGGTAAAACAAATTCGTCATCAAGTGCAGAGGAGAGGAGCGAGGCCCGCGCTAGTCGCTCTGGATGAAACATCTCGCAGCCTGTCGGCTATACGTACATGCCTTGCTACATCATTGTATCTCGTTCCTCGACCGAGGACAGGCTAGAGATTGAAAAGTCACCATGTCACAAATCCGTGGTGGCTACATCTGTGACATACAGCGCACAGGCACCTTCCCTGTCTCCTTGATGTAACCCAAGCAAGATGAAGAAAGAAAACAGGGGCGCAGGAGGCGATGTTGTATGGACCATGGTGGGTGGGTGGAAGCAATCGCTGTTGACGATAGACTAGGCAAGGAAGCAGCGGAGTAAATTCGCCGGCGATCGAGACCTAATTTGACGTCACATCGAGACTTGTCAGCTTCCTGCCCCGTTCTAGAAACTTAAATCTTGCAACCCAACGCTGCGAGGTTGGTTGGCGATGGCCCGATGACGGATTCTCTCTCTATTTCTATCTCATCATTGCAGACAATGGGCAGGCAGGAATAGCAGCAAATGCGAACCACGCTCAGCCGGACCCGGACGGCCCCCCGCGGGCGATTGTGACAGCCTCGAAGGGAAGGGGGGGGGGGGGGGGGGGGGGGTTTTGGGGGGGGGGGGTGGGGGGCCGCGGTAACCACCAAAAAAGGACGAAAAGGGCAGAAGGTA
>JANZYN010000006.1:94994-113804 GCA_025583755.1 Cordyceps tenuipes | reverse complement strand
CCCCCCCCCCCCCCCCCCCCCCCCCCCCCCCCCCCCCCCCCCCCCCCCCCCCCCCCCCCCCCCCCCCCCGATTGAGTGTCGCAGTTTGGGAGCCTCGTTTCCCTCCAACAATGAGCGAAAAAGGACGAATGTAGCTGACGCGCCAAAGAGATTATCAAGGAAACACCAAACGAAAAACTAAATAAAGAGCAAAAGTGGAATGACACTGTGCCCATTTTGCCACATTTTCTGCAGCCCCAACATTCTCTGGCAGTAGGAGCATCATGAATGATATCAAGTGACAAGTACACTCACTAACCACACTAACTCGCTCACTAACCACACACTCACTGAGTAACACCCCCTCCCCTCCCCTCCACAAGGCACCGCAGCCTTGCCTATCTATTATTTATACCTTTTCTTCTTGCATTGGCTAATCTCACTCTCCATGCGCGCGTAAGCAGGCTAGTTTGGATGGCGTGGCTCTGCTCGTTCTGAAGCACGCGAGGGCCTCACTACCGCCTAGCTCAGAACACAAGGCAATACGACCCAACATTGGTGTGGCACGTGGACAGAGAGAGAGACGGAGAGAGACAGGCAAAGGAAAAAGACGGCTGGCTGATGCTTGCGTTGCGTCAATGGTCAATGGCAGACAGCCAAGGGCCCAAGCTTTTGCTTCAAGGGCACGAAGCAGGTCTTGTTAAACATGGGTTCCCTTGCCCCCGTCTTCTGCGTTTTTCTCTCCTTCATATCTACTAGTTATCACGAAATGGCTCAAGTAGTCCTATAGACGATCCCATCCTTCGATCACGTCTGCGGGAGGTAGAAGAGCTAGACAACTCACCCCACCACCACTCCTCCACCTCATCGACAACACACAGACTTCCAAAGTTCCGCTACGATAACCCCGTTGGCACTCTATTTTGCCCGGCCTCGCATGAAGATCGTTTCTTCACACCTGCGGCACTCTGAAATCATCGTCATTCGAACTAGATAACAGTTCCTGTCCTGACCGGCTCCGACCTGGCCGTTGTCCTCCCGACGAACCCCAGGACGTGTTTCATCCTCCCGGAGAGCCGGCAACACCCCTCAGCTCTTCTTATCTAGGCTATATATATACACATCCCAGCCCTCATCATCGTCGTCGTCATCTCTTCCTGGTCCTTCTCCTGTCCGGCAGACAAGAAGACGCCAAAAGAAAATCATCCCCCAATGCAATCAGAGACCATCGTCCTCCAAACCACCTACCTTGTCGGGAAGAAGAAGGGGAAACCTCTTCCCGCCCGCGCCACCACTGTCATGGGAACGCTACTTACCACTGCCAACAGCAATGGCAGCGGCACGAGCAGGAGCGGCAGCGTCCGCTATCGCCATCAACATTCCAACTCGACCCCGTCCACCGGCACCCATCACCACCACAGCCACCACAACCACCAAGTCCGGGCTCCCGGCTCCTCCGGCTCCTCCAGCCGCCACCAGCCGCCGGTGCCGTCACCGCCAACACGCCCTCCGCCGACAGAACCGCCAGCAGCCCCCCGCCAACGCAGCCACAGCACCTCGGCCACCAGCGAGACCGCCACCGTGCTCGTCGGCCGCCAGCGCGAGCGCTTCGTCATCTCCCGGCAGCTCCTCTGCGCCGCCAGCCCCTTCTTCCGCACCCGCTTCCTCCTCGCCGCCACCACCACCCCCGGCGCCACCAGCACCGGCACCGCCGGCACCGCCCTCTGGCTCCCCACCGAGTCCGCCACCATGTTCGGCCTCTTCGTCGAGTGGCTGCGCGACCCGCGCGCCTTCCGCGCCCACCTCGACCACGCCATCGCCGGCGGCGCCGGCCTCGACCCCGCCGAGACCCAGCTCCTCCACTGGGCCCTCGTCCGCCTCCACCTCTTCGCCGCCCACGCCGCCCTCCCCCGCCTGCAGGACCTCGCCATGGACGCCATCCAGGACCTCTACCTCCGCCGCGACTGGGACGTCGCCCCCGCCCTCGTCGCCTACCTCTACGTCCGCTGCGACACCCGCCACGCCGGCCGCCTCCGCCGCTGGGCCGTCGCCATGCTCGCCTTCTCCCTCGCCGTCACCGGCCAGGAAGAGGACGAGCAGCGGGCTTCCTCCGCGGTCCGCCTCCGCAAGCTGCTCGTCGCGCTGCCGGAGCTCGCCGCCGACTATGCCGCGCACGTGCGCGGGATGCGCGCCGCCGCGCTCGACCTCCGCTTCAAGAACCCGCAGCTGCGCATCCCCGCCAACGCGCTGCGCAGCGACAAGCGCGCGTTTGGCTTCCGCGAGTGCTCCTTTCACTCGCACCGCGCCGCCGTCGGCCAGGGCGCCTGCCCGCACTCGCTGAGCAGCGGCCGCGCCGCCGCCGCCACCGTCGTCGCCGCCCCGGCGCACGCGCCGCCAGGCCCCGTGCCGCACACGCTCCTCCGTGACCGGGACGAGCAGCAGGCGGTCGTCGTGGTCGAGGACGAGGACGACGAGGTGGACGAGACGAGGCAGTGGGAGAAGGAGTGGGCGGACGAGTTTGAGGGCTGGGAGGCCGAGCCGCACTACAAGTACGCGACGACGAGCTTGCGACGAGAGCCGCCCGAGACGGTGTCGGTGCCGCGCACACCGGCCCCGCTTCCGATCCGGACGGCGAGTGAGAAGCTCATGTCCAAGTTTGGCACGCACAGCGCCCTGTGAGTTCCGTCGCGCGGATGGCTCCGCCGCTCCGACGCCGATACCGACCAAGTCGGATGAGTTGGGCCTTCACCAAATAACATGACCTACCGAATACACCAGTTCGGCAAAAGACACATACAACAACGTTCAGGGCACTCGTCACATCACTGGCAGAAAGAGTACACCATTTGAAAATCTCACGTTTCCAACGTTCATGTGTATTTGCGTGGAATATGCCAAGCTCAGTCTTAGCATAGAATAAAAATGATAAACCAGAATGAAAGAAAACTCGTAAACATCATAATCTCGTCAAGCAATCGTCCTTGCCCATCTTCGTCTTGGTACATTCAGATCCCAGTGTATATATAAAAGAAAAAGAGAGTATTGGTCTCAGAAAGGAACCTCAGTAGCAAGAATAAAGAATCAGCCTCTTCCATTCATCAAGTAACACGCAGTTGCTAGCTGCCAACACTTGGGTGTGGGAGGGGATGTACATTAGGCAACCAGAAGAAAGAATAGATCGTAATTCAATAGCATAGAAAACACAACAATCGCTCTTATTTAGAAAAAAAGGTGGCGTCATTCAAAAGTCGTAAAAGTCGTCATCAAGAGGTGATCGGGTAAGCTTCGCTGCTACCTGGGGAGCATAAATCTCTCCCTGTCTTGAAAGATGGCACTGCCAGCTGTGGTTTTTTTTTTGTGCTCGGGAGTGGCTCCTATATGTCGAAGTCGTAAAATGTACATGTATGCACAGTGCAGGTTGCGTCTTTTTCTGCCCTGTTATAGATATACCGGTGCGTCGGGTCACCGTGCTAGGATGTGGGCATATGTAGAAGAAGTTGTGTACAAGTGAGTTCCACGGACCGTTCTGATCACTGCGGCGATTGTGACCGACGACGCTCCTCCACGGGGCGACGGCTGATCGACCGCAGACAATCGTCAACGTATGCCAGGCGGTTCGCCAACGACGCGTTATGTACGCGACTCTCAGCGGCCGCAGCCGCAGCCGCAGCCGCACCGGCTTGCTGGACCGTCGCGTATGGTCGGTGGGCGGACATCTCGATGCGGCCAGGACTGGAAAAGCGGTTGGGAACCGACTGGCTCGCACCAGTCACAACGAAAGGAGAACCCAGCCGCCGAGGGGCGTCCCAGAGCACCGGCTGCGCCGTGATGGTGACGGCGTTGGTCAGCGTCGCTGCCGGACGCCGAGCTGCCGAGTCGAACAGCTCCTGGAGGTTAGTGCAAGGCGCCAAGAGCCCGGCCTCACGATCGCGCGCCGACCCCGAGCGAGACCCGCCAAGGGACCGCGTGCTCTGCAAGCTGTCATGGCTCTTGTTTGATGGGTCCGTCCAGAAGTCGGTACCGAGGCTCGGGCGCTTGCGCCGACGCGGCTCCAGAACTGCTTGGCGCCGCTTCTGCGAGCTCATTCGACTTTCGACCAGTCTGACGGGCGATCCCAGGCTCTTATTGCGGGCACCAGCGGTCTGGTTCGGGCGCATGTGCGCGTCCGAGAGCCCAAAGGGGTCTGCGAGTGCCATTGAGACGCTGGGTCCGCAGCTCTTAGCGACGAACGGTGAACCTAAAACTGGGCGTCCGATAGGTGTCGGTTCCGTGGGAAGAGGTTGTGGAATGGCGCTGGAACTTGGCTGGTGCCGCAATGCGCTGAGTCTTGCCAAAGGACCATGCGGCTGCATAGACTCACTCGTGCTCACGCTTAAAGACATGGCCATTTCAGATCCGGAAAAAACGGAGCGCTGTCTTGAGCGCTGTCTTGGCGGAGCAGAGCGTCTACTCCAATATCGATTGGCGGTCTTGCCGAAGGGTGTTGGGCTGTTGGCATTGTAGCGGCTGTTACGTGCCGCCGAGCCAGTGCTGGTTTTGCAAAGCTCACGGAGGTGAACACGTGTCGCAGCGCAAGTATGAGGCCACTGTGAAGCAGGACGGAGTGACTCCGCAGTTGGCGTTGTATTGCGGCTCCTTTGGGGCTGAGGAGGTCGCCGCCAGCTTCGCTTCGCTTCTCGTGCGACTCTGACACAAACGCCGTGAGGTGGGATACCGCTCTTGCCAATGCGAAATGGCGTGACCTTGGGGTCTTGCAAGTAGATCATGTAGGTTGCCCACAGGTGTTGGCTCATGGATCTGGTCCAGGGTGCTTTTCTGGTTCGTATCGAAGGTGTATGGGGTTTGGCGGCACGATGTGCATCATCAACGGAGAGAAAATTGCCAAAACGACCGGTGCATTCGAACTCGGGGCTGACGCACTGGCTGAGGTCCTCCGATGCTACTGAGTATCTGCTAAAGAGCGAAGAGCTCGTCTGTGTCGATCGTGCGGTAGAGGGGCGGCTGGATTCATAGTCAGGACTAGATTCTAGGCTGCTGAGGCCGCTGTCGAGCGACCAGTCAGGGAATTGATGGGGTTCGAGAAGGGGCACTACGCCGGGTGCCGGTGTCTTGGGTGGCGAGAAAGCGCGGTCAGCAAAGGCCCCTCGCGCTGAACGGTAGAGATCGATATTTTCCATATGGTCCGGCATGGCAGGGTAGGCAGAGTCAATCATGTCTTCGTCAAGCACGCCAGGCTCCTCAATGCTTGGGATGGGAACATCAGCGGCCGCGACGGAGGCGAGGAACTGCTTTGTTGGCGCAGTGAGATTCGACGCGGTTCGTTTGCGGAGGCGAAATCGTGGCCTGGCGGGTGTCTGGGGCAGTAATACGGCAGAGGCAGCGGGGTCTGTAAGAGTTGATGGTTCCGGAGTTCTGGGGAGGTCTGGACGCGGCGGCGGCTGGGCCGCAGACGGGCGCAATGAACGACTCATGGCAGGGATTTAAGGTGGGATGGTATGCGAACCGCGCAATTTGTTCGGGGTCCTGTCAAGTAGGAATGTAGCAGCGGCGCTAGGTGCCACGGGTCGAGGCTGAAATAAGCAAGTCTGAGGCAGGTGTCGGAGAGAAAAAGCAATCTAGTAGAGCCAGACAATGGGTCGCGGAGAGGGGCGAAGAAAGATAGCGGTTCTTGTAGAGATTCGTTCTGCACCGCGGCGACGGTCGGTCTAGACCAGGGAGGGCCGAGCGACAGCGACGGAGTTCCGCTGCGCAATCGAGACGGTGTTGACAGACACGTCGGGGCGAATAGCGAGCGCAAGTCTGTGAAGCTACACAGCGGCGCCAAGGCTGGCAGGCAGGCGCATATGTTGAAAGCGTCGGATAAGGATATCGCTATAGTTGGCAAATTGAATCCAGGGTCTATAAAGAGCGCGGAGCAAGGCGCAATGGCGACAACAAGGTCGAGAGAGGCTAGGAGTAATCGGCGCGGCGCGGCGTGGGTGAGGCGATTGTGAGCGTTTGCGCTTGGCGAATCTGAGTGCGACGCCGTCGCGGGGTCAAGCGAGGGTCGAAAAAGTGCTAAGGATAAAATAGCTGAATAGTCGCGAGAGTATCTGGATCAGAAAATTGAAGCAAAAGAGAACTCCGCAGGGTTAGGGGAGCGGTGATGATGGGATAGGCGCAAGGGAAAGAAGGACTGGAATGGGATGGGGGGGGGGAGAGGAAGAGAGGATGGAGGAGGAGGAATGGGTGGATGGGATGGGCGGTCGCAAGCGCAAGCAAGCAAGGTGGACATGGGCGAGGATAATCTTTGGGCTGGGTGAGCCTGTAGGTGGTACTGTAGGTAGGTTAGGACCTTGCAGGGTGTGGGCCAGCGGCCAAAAGGTTGTCGAGGCTCAAAGTGACCAGTCCCTTGTCCAAAAGTGACTTTGGAATGTCATCCGCAGTGACCTTTGCATAGTTCAAACTCTAGGTAAGGAATGTGGGCCAAGTGCGGGAAAGAGGAAACTCGAGAGGTACCTCTGGCTGTAAATCAAAGTACTCGCTTCCATCCAGTGGGGTACCGGCAGAGCCAACTGTACAGACCTTACAACAGTGGACCACCTGTGGTCGGGAGAACTTTAGGACCTACCTACCACCTAGGAAGCGGGTCCAATCCACTGTAAACCTAGTACCTAGCGGCGAGCCCACTGAGGTGCTCTGCTCTCTTGCATCCACCGCTTCAGTGGTCGGCTTGTCCACCCTCATCCTGCACGAGCACATTTACAGCGCTATCGCTCACTGGAGCTAGCGGGGGTTCTCTCGGTACTAATCGCGCTAATGCTACTGCAAATGCGGTGAACCGGATCCCGGTCTGCAAGCCTCCCTCTCCTCCCCATGGCCCCCCGGGTTAACATATTGATTGACCATTATGAACCATGATGAACCATGATCAAGACATCCACAGGGCTCCTCAACGTGCATCCTAGATATACCGGTTGGTACATTCGCTCTGGTTGCCGCTCCTCACAGAATGATGCTCCAAGCCCGCCCCCGACTCCCGCGTGGACCCTGAGAGCTCTCTGGCCAGGGCGTGCTGATTCACCCGGATTCCATTCCCCCAGAAACAGACTTTCTCGAGTGCTTTTGTTTTGTTTGGCAATGCTAGACATCAGAGTCGCAGTTCTCGTGTTCCATTGTACGAACGATTTCTCGCAATGCAGGCGCGACTGACCACAGCCAGTGAGAAAAGCCCAGCTGACAATATCTAAGCCTCGTGATTTAATAATTTCGCCGTCAAATTACACCACAACCTCAATCCATGAACAATATAAACAAGAATCTCTGCTATGAACCGCGTGGGATGCGTTCCCGTCCTTCCCGCCCCTCATCCCACCGTTCATGCCGCATAGTGCCCGTGGGACATGCGCCACACACCACGCACTTGCAATCTTGCTTGCTCTCCTCGCTCACGGGATTCAAAATGATCAAATCAGCCAAGCGCAGCAGTCTACGTAGGATTTTCGTGGCTTATTACTTAGTGCTGAGACATCAATCGTCGGCAGTCGAGCATGTCCTGAGACCATTGGTGTTGATGTATACGGATTGAGTACCCACCCGGAGCATCGCTTATTCTCCTCGACGACTCGGCATATGGTGTCAGTCGCAATATTGTTTTCTGGCGTTGCTTTTTATGTAGCGGGCTCTTCCGGCTACCTGACTAGTTACTGGCACTATCCCCAGTGTCTCATCCAGGCAATGGGCCACGTTGGGAAGAGAACAGGTTGCGCCATCAAGTCGGTTGAACCAGCAGGAACCAGACAGGTGAAGACGGTGGCGGGCCGTGGCTGGTCGTGGCTGGTCGTGGCTGGTCGTGGCTGGTCGTGGCTGGCCGGAACCCACCCACAATGCACCCCAACAAGGTCCGCGTGAATCAACGGTCATAATGCGTGCCTCGATGCACCACTGCAGCTTTGTTAAACTTTGTCCTCGATTCTTGCTGTGATTGTCGACTTCAGGGACTACCATCTTGAGATTCGGCGAGAGGGATGCAAAGCAACGGCAGTAGAAACAGAAAACTCGCGACACAGGCGAGAACGTCATGGTTTTTGTGAGAGGGCGTGCATGAGCAATGCATTGGTGTCGTCCCAAAGAGCAAGAGAGAGAGGTAGGACGTTTGTAGGCTGGAGAGGAAGGGAAACGACGAAAGTGGGAGTGCGCTGGTCTCTGAACGCTGAGTGAAACGCGTCTGGCGCGAAAGCAACGCGTCATTAACGCGTTTGTGGACAGTGGGGCCTCTCGGCCGAAGCCACTACAGAAAATGGGTCTCGGCACCATCTTGACCAACCGGGCCGTTCCTCGTCACGCCTCGCCTCAGCGGACCAGTTATGTATGTTACGACCAGAGTACGACTATGCTAGGTCAAGCATAACTTGCACATGATATTGCCGTTGCAACAAGAAGAAACGGCAGACGAAAGTGGACAAGAGAGGGCTATAATAAGACCAGGCTCACCGTCATGCATCATCAACCGACGAACAGTATCCATTCATTCGCGGCACTAGCCAAATATCTGTTGTGCCCGTTGCTTCAGAGCCGTTTGAGCTCGGCTCATCTTCTCCTTCAGCCCGCGATCCTGATACGCCCATTCAGGAAGCTTTGTGATTGGACACCCTTCTGTCACAAAGTGATACAAACGCAATAACGCCCTTCAGCCATTCGCATCTCGCTAGTCGCCCCATATCAAGCCCTTGAACCCTGCTGGGGGGTTCGATTACCAGAACTTATCAAGTGACTGCAGCCATCTTTGAGCGTTGGGGTGTTGAGCTCTGCCGGAAGCCCTCCCGCGTGACATTGCAGGCTTTGGCCATCGCAATTGGCTAATCAAAAACGTGGGATGCCGAAGGACAAAAGCATAGGAAAGTTTGGGAAGCAAAAAAAAAGTGATAAATGATGGCTACATATTGGATTTCCGGGGGCTGTGTCCCGCGAGTCCCGCTCTCAGGCATGTCCTCCGTATGCGCGATGGGACGAGGTTGCAGTGAAAGATGCGACAGATGGCGTGTTTTGTTTTGCTCCCGCCTTCCTGCGCACGTCTTCTTTACTTTCCCACGGCCTATGATACCACTGAGTATGCTTGATCGGGTGGGCAGCGTTAGCTGGTGAGGCACGTTCGGATAGAGCAGCCCGTTGCCGTTGCGTCATGCATTCCACACGGAGCGTTCGCCGGGGAATTCACTTGTCCTAATCCTAAATCGCTCGCCAATGCAGCTCGGGTCCTCTTGAACACGTCTTGCTCCTTGCTAGTGAGCTACTAGAAGCCCTGACGCACTTATTCTGGAGGTTCAAACCACTACGCTTGTGGTCCGTCCGTCCCTCAAAAAGCTGCAGCAAAAGTCAACATCATAGCTAACTATCCGTATGGAGTAGTTGTACAGATTAGAAAGATACAAACAAGGGGCGAGCAAGGATAAAAGATGGCACTTCGAATTGGCGAATGAGAGCCCAGAATGGACGCCCGCGCCCGCGCAGGTCCTCACCGTACCAGGACAACTGTCAGTATGACGGTTGCTGGTGCAATCGATCAGAAACAAGCCACATCAAAACATTGCGACGCGTTCCTGGACAAATCGACCTATCGATTGCTTCTTTCACTGCTGCCCCGAGCTTTGCGCCTCCCTGTCAATATTATGCGCACCTCTCGCTTGGCCAAGATAGCTCTCCGGGTGCTCGCGTCCTGCTTGCTGCTCTACAAGGAGAAGGCAAGTCGTTTTGTTGAGAATCAATTGCACGATGATGGCCCGGAGATGCCTCCCTTGTCGCCTTGTCGGGCCAACTCCTCCTTAGCCTGCATTGCATGGGGGAGGCCCTTGCTGCTGCTCTTTGCCCCTCGGGGCTCGGACCATGGATGATTCTCTCACAGCGTCGGCAAGTTACAAAACAAGAAGATCGCCCACAGGCAATTTCGTCGTCGGTGGTTCTTATAAGACCAGCCTGCAGTCTGGTCTGCATATCAACTGCAGCACCAAGCTATTTTGATTTTCTGCCCTTTCGCCTTGTCCTCCCTTCCTCTCTTCCTCTCTTTCTCTCTT
This sequence comes from Cordyceps tenuipes, assembly GCA_025583755.1. Taxonomy (NCBI): domain Eukaryota; kingdom Fungi; phylum Ascomycota; class Sordariomycetes; order Hypocreales; family Cordycipitaceae; genus Cordyceps; species Cordyceps tenuipes. The sequence goes on along the minus strand of JANZYN010000006.1, from coordinate 103,776 downwards.
TCTTTCTTTCTTCCTCTAAAAAAAACCAATTGGCCAAGTACCACACCACGGATGTTGTTGTTATCGAGGTGCGGCTACGACTACGTGAACTGCCGGGGATGCACAAAGAAGCAAACACAACAACTTGTTGGCTCCCAGGTCAATGGTTCGGGTATAATAAATCGCAATCGAGGAGTATCATCTCCTCTTTTCCAAATCCAAGCGTCGAATCCTCCACAAACACACGGCCCGACCCCTCAGCACGCGCGGCACGGGCCACGGGCCTTGACATGTCATGCTTTGACGGGAGTCTAGACACCGTGGCGCGGCGGCTGTCAACGAGTGTTTGAGACATGGGAATTGCGTGAGCCTGTGCCACTAACCTGTAAAAAAAAACACGTGTTTCTCATGGAAGCAGCGAAATGTCACGAAACTACAGGGCAGTGTGCGCCAGAGGTCTCTCGGCACCACCGCCACAGCAGTTCCAGCCATTGCCGCAAATGATCTGCGTTCGATCTGTATGCGAAATGGTTGGGGGGCTAAATGCAACAGGAGATTGCTTTTTTAAATTACGCAACCGAGCGGCACTTACGCCAACCTCAATTGTGCTGAGCCTGACAGTCACCACAGCCACTTAGATCCCATCCATCTCTCCCCGAACTGGAATCAGTACAAACGTTCACGAGACATTTTCTCTTATTTTTTTTTTCAGACATGTAGCCAAAACACTGCCTGAGAGTGTTTTCTCAGGGGAGTTCTCGGATAAGTCTACTTGACCATCTGCACGACAGCTTGAATTTATCCATGTCTCTCGCCGTGGCGTCGAGAGACATCAAGCGCCGGCACGCCAGGAGCATCTTTACAACGGTAATATCGCTACTCAAATTCTGTCATGAAAGGTTTTCTATCAGGGTACTAAAGTTCTGTCAAGCAACAACCCCGTTCTGAGAGTCAACGACTTGATGTTGGCGGTTCGTCTGCCGCAGATGTAAGCTTTGCATCGCGGCACATAGATTTTAGTCTCCTATAGGTGGTCATAGTCATACACCGACATGGGCAAAAATCCCTGAACAAGGTACATAGGTTCCTCGTGGTGATTGCTGGAGGACGGAAGATACCGAGCGGGGCCTGTGCTGTAGGTAGACACCATGTAGCTCGCTGGCTGCGAAGCAAAATCAGTGCTCTCTATACGGAAAAGGCAACAAGATGTCGCGCAGAATATTATTCTTCTCCCCGCAGACCTCACTCAACCCAGGTTGAAGAAGCGAAGCGCCATCAACAAGCCACGAGAGCCACTTTGGTGCGGGCAGGCTCGTGATGGCTGAGCGACCCGCATTTTTTCCCCGACCTCAAACGGCGTCAAGTGACAATCTCTTGCAACGGCAACAGATCCGATCTCGACAAGATTCTTAGCCTTGCATCTGTAACTCTGATGCCGGGGCTTTTCGTGTTACGCTAGTCTCTCATCTTGTCAATTTTCCAGATACACGATCCCAGCGCAATGGCTGTTACCGACATTGTCACCCTCGACAACTTGTCCACAAAACTGCCGCAATGGCATCCGGACGCGGCCAACCACCTATACGCCATTGTGGACATGGGAAGGTAAGCATTCCTATTACACGATCCTTGAGAGAGTGTGTGTACCGCGGTGTTGACCTCGTCCTCAGCAATGGCATCCGCTTCTCCATCACATCTCTTGCCCCTCCATTCTCGCGGTTGCTCAACCCTCTCTTCTCTACACGCGCCGCCATATCGCTCTTTGACGCCCTCACGCCGTCTCCCGGCGGCAGCGGCCTCATTTTTCCGGAACGCACCATCATCGACGTGGCCGAGGCCGTAGCCAGCTTCCACCACGTCGCCCTCGCGCACGGCGTCCCTCAGGCTCAGATGTACATCTTTGCCACTGAGGCGATGCGCCGCGCCGACAACGCCGGCGACATCCTCGAGGCTATCCGCACCGCCACGGGTGGACTCGGCGTGCAGATCCTCGCGCCCGAGGTCGAGACGCTCTGCGGCGCCGTCATGGGCACCCGCAGCAGCCTCGTGGGCGTCCCTGGCGGTGCCCTGTTTCTCGACCTTGGCGGCGGCAGCGTCCAGATGACCTGGGTCGACACCTCCACCCCCGACTACATGATTCAGGCCGCGAGGGCAGGCTCCAGCATGCCGTATGGCGCGGCCAAGCTCATTCGGGTCCTGGAGCAACAGTCGGTGCAGACGCAAGAAGCCGAGATTGACACGCTACGGATAGGCATCAAGTCCGTGTACGACGGTCTCTGTACCCAGTTCCCGGCGCTCAAGACCATAAAGGAAGCGTATGAGCGGGGTGAAGATGCCAATGTCGACGTGTACATGTGTGGCGGCGGATTTCGCGGTTACGGCACCATGCTCATGCACGACGATGCAATCAGCCCCTATCCGATTCCATCTATATCGACATACACCGTCGACGGGTCGAAATTCAAGCAGACACGCCGCATGCTGAGCATCAATGCCGAGTATTCGGGCAAGATTTACGGCCTTTCGAAGCGCCGCCGCAGGCAGTTCCCTGCTATTGTCCACGTCGTCGAGGCTTTCATCAGCGCAGTCCCAAACATCCGCCGTGTCACCTTCAGTGGAGGCTCCAACCGCCAAGGTGCCCTGCAGATGATGCTGCCCGCCGAGATTCGGGAAAGCAACCCCCTAGAGGTGCTCGCCAACATTGATCCATCCGATAGGCCCTTGCTTGATGCCGGTTTGGAGCTCCTGCTATCCAGCCTTCCGGATCCGGCCATCATCTCCAGGGTGCCCACTATCTTGGCTCCTGGTCTTGGATACCTGTTTATCAAAGAGCTTTGGACACGAGCCGGTCATGAAGCGGACACCAACGCTTCCATTTCCCTCCATACTTCCATTATTCGTGATCCGGGATGTCCTGGCCTCACACACCTCTCGCGCGCCCTCCTCGGTATCGCGCTGGCAACGAGATGGGGCTCGCTTCTCTCGCCGGCCGATGCGCAGCTGGAGCGAGGTCTCGTTGCCATCATTAAACGATATGGCACCGAGGCTCTCTTCTGGACCCGATACCTAGGTGCCGTTGCCGGCGCAATCGCCGAGATCCTGCCATTCTCGCCCGCCTCTGTCGAAGAACTGAAGCGAGTGGTAGAATTCCGCTCGGAAATCGTGCAGAAGGAAAACAGCAGCGTCGTCAAACTGTCCATTGGCATTGCCATTGATCACGCAAGGCGTCTAGATGAAGAAGCATTGATGGACAATATAAAGTCGGCGACCAAAAACAAAGAGGAAGGATGTCCGAGAAAGGTTTCCGTCGAAATTTACAAGCGCGCGTGATGGTAAAATAAAAAAGTCCACCAATTTATTAGACCATTCGGAAGGCCACTAACTATTTCGAGTTGTGCTATCATTCTTGTTTTTTTTTTTGTGCTGGTTTCCACCGAAAATGCTGAGCAAGTCATCAGAAGTCATCAGAAGTCATCAAAAAAGCCATCAAAGAAAAATGGCAAATCATTCACGAAGGCCGCCTCCTCTACTCGTCATCATCGTCACAGTCATCGTCATGTTGTGACCCCTTGGACTTGCTGGATTTGGTGTTTCGGCGACGAGCGTTGAGCTTCTTAAGCTCGTGGTTCACAACGAGAGCAGCCAGCAACTTGTCAACCTCATGGGAAGACCCCTGGACACGAGAGTAGAAGTCCTTGCGAGACTCAAACAGGTGCTTGGCGGTCATCTGAAGAGGTTTGCTCTTGCACGCCTTGCTGGGGTACTTGGTAGAGGAAAGCCAGTCAAGAGAGACTTCCAAGCTCTTCTTGGTGCGGAACTGGTAGTGGTAAAATGTGGTAATCAAGGGGAAGACCATGTTTGACATCCAGTGGCACAATTTTCCATGCTCAGCAGCTGCGAGAATGTCAGTGCTTATCCCCAAAGAATTTTCTTCCGGCGATGCTTACCGATGGGGCAGGACCTATCGGTCACTTTGGCAAGTCTGCTCATGTGCTTCTGGAAAGTGGCAAGCGTCTCGCGATAAATGAGGATGAGCTGCCACAAGCTGGCCCAGATAGCAAGGCGCTCGTCGGACTTGGTGGCACCTTGCTGAGCGAGAATATCATCCAATTCTCTGAGGATGTCATGCTCGATCGAGCGCGCAGCCTGGCGGGCAATGCTTCGCAAGCGCGCCTGCACGGAGAGGGGCAGGCTGACAAACTTGTTGGTTGGGTCACGGCACCAAAATGCATCAGTCTTCCAGATGCGGAAGAAGCAGTTGAGCTTGTGCACGTTGCTCACGAGGCGATGCTGCCAATTTGTCAGCTGCATGATTGCGACAGGCGGGGAAACAAAGTGACTTACTCTTGGAAGTCCCTCCCCATCCTGGTGGTAGGCGAGCACGAAGCTCTGGAGAGCATACTTGAACTTGGTGGTGTGCTCACGCTTGATCTCTTCCTCAACCCACTTTTGCAACTGCCCGTGGCTTGGGACCTCATCGCGGGGGAAATCGGCCAGACGGAGGCCTGCAGTCTCATTGGCGTATTCCTGCTGGCGGTATGCCTGGACGGTCACCTTGAGGGGTGTGGAAGAGGAGTCCTTGTTCAGGTAGAGGAGGATTTTTCGGGCGGTACCGACATGAAAACGTGGACCATTGCACAACGTTTCTTCCTCGGCAGCATCTTGGGACCAGATGTCTAGAGGCGGGACGGGACGGGTTAGCTGTGGGGTGCTTATCGGTGGCAAGGGTGGCGGAGCCGATCCGTACCTGGGATCCTTCCAATCACGGGCCACGTCATACCGGGAGTGACACGGGTGCATACAAGGTGGGAATGGCCGGGGAAGGCCTTCCGACACGTGGGACACACACCACTCTCATGGCACTGCATTCGGTGCAATGGGCGTGTAAGTCAGCAAAAAGCGGCACAGGATCGGTTTGGGCAGCGAAGCAGATGGCTTGCATGAATGCCGGAATTGTGGCAACCAATGACTTACACGAATCTTGGAAACACGACATGGCACACATGCACCAGACTTGCGCACATCCGCCGTCTGCATAGGGTCCTGGAGCTGTCGGTGCCTCTTTTCGACCTCGTTACTGGAACGGCGACGCTTGAGACCGGCAGCCTCTGGCGACTTTGCATAATGCAACTGCGCGTGGCTTGGGTGCCCAACAAGCAGCTGCTTAGGGGACGTCTCACCCTGGGGGTATGCCCACTCGTCATCACCGTTTATGAGGACACGGGCATAGTCAGCATCGTGAAGGTCAACGACGGAGGAGGACGAGCCAGAGTGCTCCGATGGTGAGGCGCTGCCGGCAGACACAAGCTCCGGGGGTGAGTGGCTGCCGTTGTAGTCGGACGGCGGAGAGGGAGGCTCGTCGTCGTCGGACGACCGAGGCGAAGCATTCACCATGTTGAGGTCGTATTCCAGGTCAGCCAAGGAAAAGGCACCAACTGGATACGGGTCGGCTCCGGAAGGATACTTGGACCATTGGTTGGGATAATAGCTCTCCTGCAGCTGCCAGTTGGAAACGGCGACGGAGGAGGGAGGGGAGGGAGGAAAGCTATTGCCAATGTCCTGGGTGTCCTGGGAGTAGGAGTTCCAGTCAAAGAATTGGTAGAAGAGCTCGTCCTCCGAGGAGGCGAGGGGAGAGGAAGGGATGCGGGAAACAGCCCTGCTGGCTCTGCTGACTCTATACGACGACTCCATTTTCCTCACGGAGAGCTAACAGGGACCCGGATTCAAGCCGTGTCTGTAAGTCACGGGGGGGCAAGGGAACGACGGGAGGGGGGGGGCGTGTGGACAACCGCCGGTGGAACTCTTGTGTCTTCGATTGCGCCGCAGCCGCGCCTTAGCTGCCCGGATCTGCTTTGGTTCCCGTTGGCGTCTTTCTTGTTTGGGACGCAGAGTGGTGCTGGCTCCGTGCAGTAGCCTTGCTTTGATTGCTTGGTTTGAGGGGATGGGGCCTGTCGTTCACCGAGAACGACACAGCAGGACGGTATCCTTGCCTTGGAGCAAATTGGGGGAGCTTGCAGGGTGGCTATAGTAAATTGGTGGTATGGCACAAGGACAACCTCCTGGGGGTGGTGTGAGTGGAGGTGCGTATGATGATGGCTGTTGGTGTGTATATGGTGATGGTGTTGTCCAAACCTATTGGTGTCTATCAAGCTTCGTGATCTTGCCTTGACGGTATAATGGAAGTGAGGTCAACAGAAGTACGAGTTCAAAGGAAGAAGGGCTTTTGGAGGAGGAGAGGGAACTTGTACTGAACGACCCCGAGGCCCGGAGGCCGGGTACCCTCCTTGGGGCCCTTCTTTTTAGTTTCCCATTCATCATTCAACGCTCGTCCCGCTGCCATGGCCAGTCGACTTACACCATCGTCAGCGGTTTTGGCATTTTCGGTGAGGCAGGCCTGTCTGATTGGCTGGCTGGCCATTCGCCCCGCTGTTTTGGGCCAATGAATAAGGGGGCCCTCACCGAGTTTGACCATTTCATGCTGGCCTCTGATTGGTCGGATCCGGCGTCTTCGAGACTGTCCAACTTTGTCCTTGCAACACTCGAGAAGGGAAGGGGGGGCTACAATGTTGAGGAGAGAGATTTTTCATGTGACTATTGCTCTCAACAATACTCAATTTTCTTTTCTTCCCTCTTTGCCACGCCCGAGCCGTTGCGGCCGCTTGCGATGCGGCGGAGCTGTGGGCGGGCGCCGGCGACCCGCCGGCCGAAAGAAACGTCTGGTCGCTGCGATGGATCACCCATCCTACGCTCCAAGACTGAGCGAAGAAAAGAAAAGAGAGGGAGAAAACTTTCTTCAAGCTACGCGGAAAAGAGACGACTTTGCCTGAAAACCTTGTCCCCCCTTTCACTAAACTAGCGTATAGACTAAAGTTGAGAACCATAACTGCCATCCCTGCCTCCGTCTCGAGAAGGCGCGGCGGAGGAGCACGGAAGCAGGAGCCAAGACCCCAAGCGACACTGGACAGGAACAGGGACAAGTCTATACCGACACGAGACGAGGCGATGACGGGTCTGATCGGCAGAGAGAGGCAGAGAGCGGCGAGGCAGAGACTCGCTTTTCTTTTTGTGCATGGCTCCCACGAACCTTGGTGGCCCCCCGGCGAGCGTTCCGGACCCTTGGGATTCGGTTCCGGCAAGCTGGGTCTTTTTTATGCTCCCCAGGTTGGCTTCGCACTAGCAGGTTTGTACCTTGGACCTGCTTACTCCGAGCTAGGAGCTTTTTCCAAGTCATATTCTTGTGTCTCTGTTTATTGTCTTACTAAATGTCACCATTTTCTCGTCGTTGTGGCACAGCACCACACACCATGTCGCGCCATCAAGGCGCGCGGTTGCAGTCGAGGCGCAACGGCTTTGATGGTCCGAGGCCCGGAGCGGAGCAGCCTTCGCGAGTAAACTATAGGACATGGACCAATACAGAACAGAGCCAGGAAAATTTTTGCGGTGGAAAGTATCGTTTAAACAAACTTTATAAATCACGGCGTCGGAGTGATGACGAGAGAAGGCAGGGAAGAGAAAAAGAACAGAGAACCAGGGGGGGAACGAGTTCCTGAAACCAAAAGCCCGCATCATGCACGACTTCTGCAAGGTCTTTAAAAAAAAGTATGTATGTCGTGTATGTGTACATACATACAGACAGACAGACATACAGACAGACATACAGGCATTCAGACATGCAGACATACCTCTGCCAGCCCAAACTTCAGCCAAAGCCGGGTCCCCGGGTCCAAGAAGTTGACCAGGGTCACCCACGTCGTCGGGACAGCAACAAGGGCCGTCGTCCTCTCCCCCTCTCCGCCGCAAGTTTATCAACAAACCCCGCTGGAAGGAGACAAAACAAGAACAAAGTAGGGATTGGTTGGTCAACCTGTCGGTCGGTGACACAAAAGAAAAAAAGAAAGGATGCGCACCTTGCCGGCGGAGTAACGAAGACAGAGAAGATATACATGGAAGCTGGTGGTCAGTCGTCGTCTAATATCTACAGGGGGCCGGCGGGGGGGACAGAGGATTGTCCCGAAGCCCGTGTCCCCAAGTTGCCCACAAGGAATGGTAAAATCAGGGCCGTGCCAATGTGCCGGACGCTTTCTGACGTGACGTCGAACACGGCTTTTTTAGTCATGCCACGTCTGAGGCGGTCAGGGAAGAAGAGACCACGGCAATGGCTGGCGATCTTGTCTAGACTTGTGTGGCTTTTTGTTCCCTTTCACCTTGGGCAGATCACTACCCCCTTGGCGATTGAATTCTTCTGGAACGGGACCTGGCATCTCTTCCACCAGCACGTCTGAAATCACCTCCTCTTGTCTCTGTGCTGGCCGACTACGGAGGGGGGTTGGGATTTTTGCGTGATCCGGGAGGGTCTGTGTAGGTTTTTTCTAGAACAAGCCTCGTTGCAGGGGCCGCATATTATATCCCTGCAAGCCTTGTTGCTTGTGCGGTGAGACATTTCCGGCTGCCGGCTTGTTCCTGCAGAATTTTTTTTTTTTCTTTGCCTCGTTGATGTCATACGAATCATGCTATCTGTCCATGCATAACCAACAAAGGGAATAGTAGACCTTGGCACCTGCCAACTAATCGGCAGGGCTGCAGGTAAGCCATGATTTCTTCCCTTTCCCCTCTTCTCTGTCTTATTCTTTTTCCTTATTTGTCTCGTCCAGTTCCACTGTCGGCCCAAGATCGAAGTATATGAGGAACTCACCTTGCTTGGGGAGAGAAGTTGGGGGGGGGCGGGGCGCGGGGGGGGGGGGGGGGGGGGGGCGGGGGGGGGGGGGCGGGGGCGGGGGGGGGGGGGGGGGGGGGGGGGGGGGGG
>JANZYN010000006.1:0-94984 GCA_025583755.1 Cordyceps tenuipes | reverse complement strand
TCGGCCCAAGATCGAAGTTTCTGTGGAACTCACCTTGGTTGGGGTGTTAATTACCCCCCCCCCCCCCCCCCCCTTCGCCCCCTACTACTACTCCTCCTCCCTTCCCCCGGTTCGGTGGTTGATCCCGTGATCGCGGGCTGATGCGAGGCCGGAGGGGGTCCGCGCCACCGCTGCTTTGGACGGGGTAAGACGGATCGGTGCCGGCGCCGCCGTGGCCGTGCCACGCTCAAGAGAGTAAGAAGCGAGAGAGCGGCGGAGCACTGCCACTTCAAGACCACGACCAAATAAACTAACGCAACGGTTTCCCATGCTGGCACCCATCCTTGTCGTCGGCGGTCGGCGGGCGTCGTGAGGGATCAATTGTGCGAATATGCGTGCGAAGAGCCTGCCGCAGATTGTGCGACCAGGACGTGGCTTGCAAGCCGCAAAATACAGTTAGTTGGCCGAGTGGCTGAAACAGGATTGAGGAATGCTCGCCGATCAACTTGGCTGGCGAGAGACGGCTCATGGTGTTTCTCGAAACGTCGGCTCTGTGGTGCAGGTGGAAGGGCGGCCGGCGACCTCGCAGCCGCCTGCTTGACTTACACGGCGGGATTAACCCCGGCACAGATAGGCAAAGTACGCCGCAGAAAAACTTAATGGCGCAAAAAAGAGGCTGTACAGAAAACTTGGGGCGCTATTTTTGCATATTCATCAATCCCTTCATTTCTAATGGCCAAAGGGGTAGGCAGCCTGGCGACATGGCGACTTTACTTGGGTTGTGCACGTCCATTCACACGGCCAAGCAACAAGCCAGCCTGTTCCTGCAAATATGCGAAAATGGTCAACGGCCAGGCATGTCTCTCGATAAAAGCGAAATGTTCTTTTTTCATCTCCATATTATGCACGAAACTTCTCTTGATTATTTTACCTTAGGACCTCGAGTTGCCAGACATAATAACGCCGTTCAACTCGTAAGTCATATATCCTCCTCCTATCTACAAGTCGTACACCTGAACGCCAACAAAACAGGTGCTCAACACCATATCCCAGCGCAAGACAGCTTCCGTTTCACTCCTTGCGACACACAACCTCAACATTGTTACCCATTGGATCAATCACAAACGCCGCGTAATAATGCGGTCCAAACTGGGGTCGCGGGCCAGGCGCACCATTGTCCTTGCCGCCCGCTGCCAGCGCCTTTGCGTAAAACTCGTCGACTTTGGCGTGCTCTAACAAGAATCAACACAACGTCGACGTCTTCATCAGCAAAATTGAAGAGTCTGGATAGATGTCGTCAAGGCCGGGGGGGGGGGTAAGGGTAGGCGGGGGGTCGTGGGCCAAGTCTTACCATCCGCCGCAAAGGCCCAATGCGCATAGTTGCTCCCAGCGGGAGACGGGTTCATGCCGGACAGCCAAAAGTCGGCCTTGTTGGCCCTCGGGCTGTTCTTGTCGCCGAGGGCGACGAGCTGGCCGTCAAACATGGAAATGAGCTGCTGGTAGCCGAGCGGCGCGAGCGCGGCGACGTAGAAGGCGACGACTGCAGGGTACTTGTCCTGCGGCACCGAGAGCGCGACGTGATCAAACATGATGGGAAGGCGGGAGAACGATGTGAAGGTAACGAAGAGGACGGGGGTGTAGGATGATGGAAATCAGGTTTCCAGGCTGAGGCTAGACTGCTTTATATCTTTTTTTCAGGATTCGCTGACAGTCGGTCTTCGGACTTGCCTGCAGATCCGAGACGGATGAGGCTTCACGCCGGTGAATCTTGCCAGAGCTAGTAGGCACCAAAATTCACGATAGACTTGGAGATGAGGTGGGGTTGCGCGAAGCTTCCCGGCCAAACCCTAAAGCTTCGTCAATGATCTGACGTGCAAGTTTCACTCATACAACTTGTGCGTTGGCGCCGTGTCTCGTTGCTGGTAACTCGCACACGGAGGCATGACGAAATATTTGTACTCGGCGCCGAGCCTACCCGGCTTTGGCCATGCTTGGCTGAAGCTGTTGTATTCTCTTGCGAATCTCCGAGTCGAGAAGGTATATATATCTATTTAACAACTAGATGAATTTGCGGATCAAGTGCCTGTCGGTACTGCCTGCAAACTGCCCCAGGTCATCATAGCGCTTGCTCAGATCCGACCTCTTCTCAGCATCATCCACGGCCAGAACAACAGCATACTCCTCATCGGTCTCCTTATCCATCTTCCATCCACCGATCACACGACCCTCCTTTCCAGCCGCATCCCCAAGACGACCCTCAGCTGCTGATCAAACTCCTCCCGCGAGCCGGTCTTCATGAGGAACCGATGCACTTCCAACATTTCGTCCGACCGCAGACCGTCCAGTTCAAAGTCGTAATGGGCCATCCACTGAAAGGCAAAGTAGTTCGAAATTTCCAAGACGCCCTTCTTCCACTCCTCGGAACCGTGCATGCCCTTGTAGTGCGACTCGAGTGACTCCCACTGACCGACAAGGTACAGGAGCGACGGGTCCTCACCTGTCGAAAGTAGTGAAACCGGTGGCCTGTGAAGCTGCTCAGATGGGACTGGATGTCCGCCAGTCTTTTTCGGATGCCGGGATCTTCTAGTGACGCGCTCGGCTTGAGTCTCAGCAAGCCGATCTCAGAGATGGTCATCACGATGATCTGGCGCTTGGTAAGGTAGTTTGGGAAATGAAGTCACGGAAGGATGTGTTTGGTGATGCGAGCCGGAGACAAATAAAACAACGAACTTTGTTCTCCTTTTAATATCGCACGGCAGTGCTTTGGAATCATTTCACTAACTTCGGCAAGCAATCGAGTCCGAAGCGCGCGCGCTGACGCTCCAAGCCTAGGTACCAAACCAAGGCTGACTAGCCGCCCGTGACGGGCTTGATTAGATGGACGCGGCTGACTTGGGATCCTGCCCGACGTGGACTAACAGCATCCTAGACGGAATAGGTTCAAGCCGTTTCCCCCCAAGGAAAGTAGGCTGACGCCGAAAGAATCGCATCGAGCCGTTTTCTAGGATAGCCGCCGTCGTCGAAACGCCCACCAACTCATGGTGTGTGCGGGCTCGAGCATCTGTATTATGCACCACTTCACTCAGCACTTCCGTGAGCTGCAACTTGGTTCGCGCCGACGGAAGGCACAGATAAGTTGCACAGGCTGTTCGAGTGGCAGCTTCTCGCTGGCAACAGTCGTTGAAAAAAGGACGCAGAAAACGAAGCAGAGTGATTATCAAGTAATTGACGCCAACCGATAGTTAGTCGTTAGGGTAGGGGTGCTGCGGGGCAACAGTTACGCAGCCTCGAAGTTTATTAAATCTTTAAATTCGTTGCCGTGCCAGGCTATCGTTTTATTGTTGGTCGTCTTCGGCTGGTAGGTCGTGGAGCGTCAACAACATCAAGATCCTCCACCTCGATTATTGCCTAAACGCAGCTGAAAATGGGGTGGAATGAAAACGTTGAAGCAATTTCAGAGCGGTTCCCCATCAAGTTTGCCTGGCCGAGTGGACGCACCACCCGGCATCCACTCAAATTGTTGACAGTCGCGCCCGCCGAGACTGGAAGACTTGTGGGTGCTGTTCTTTTTTTAACTCATGTCGGTTTAGCCAATGGGGCTCTCGGTACAGCACTGCCCATTCCGTGTATGCACGTAGTGGTAGTGGGTGAGTGTGTCTGGCAAAGCAGAAAGCAGAAAGCAGAAACGTGACGTCGCATCAGGCTCGAGGGCTTTGTCTGCGCGAGTAAGCTGGAGGATGGTGTGACTAGGTCAACGAGTAGTTGCGCCAGTATCATGTACTCGGTTCTGTACTCGGTACGCTGGGATGGATGGCTGTCCGAAAGCCACGGCCGGGTCACTAGGCGGCCAGAAACCAAGCTTGATGAGAGGCTTTCCCTGCGACCTGGTCGCTGGTCACTTTGAAACAAGTCATTTCCGCAGCGGACTTGTCAGCATGTCTCTCCCTTGAAAACATTGCAACTAATTGTCGAACTACAGTTGTTAGTGGGAAATAATTGAGCAGGCGAGCGAGGGGACTCGGTGGCAATATTCAGGGGTCTTATAGAGAAACAGGATACGTTCCCTGCAGGCTTCTGTGGAAGGGGTGGGCTACCTACTACCTACAAGAGGCGACGATGAGCGGTCTGGCGTCCTGAGAGAGCAGCCCAACTTGTCCTGGCGTAGTGGTTTTTGGCGGCAATGAGGCTTATTTCGAGTTGCAATTCTGTGGCTGAGGCTGACTGATGGGAGAGGCAGAAAGCGCCTTGAAAAAGAGACAGACAGGGAAAGCTGGGTGGCTTGCAGGCATTGCAGGCAGGGCCCGCCAGCTGGCAGACCTTGTTCGTTTGCTCAGGCTGTGAGGGCTGCCGCTGCCAGCTGGCAGGCAGTACAAACAGAGATGGTAAAGAACAAAAAAAAGGCTCCCAGCTGCGATCCCTGCCTCCCACATCTCGTCATTCGTCTTTCCCTTTCTTTACTTTTCCTTTCTTTTCTTTCCTTTTTTGCTTCTCGCCAGACTCGATTTCTCGTCCGTCTTGTAACCCCCTGCATTTCGTCTGACCCCTTGGCCACCACCTAACCTCCCTCTCTCCCTGCCCTCTTCTCTTTTATTCCCTCCCTTCCGCCAAACCAGCAAACCAGACGTCATCGCGCCCCCACCGTCTCCAACACAGGCCAGTCTGCCGGAGATCCGTCCACAACTTTCTTTGCGATAGTTACGAAAGCGCTAGCATTTCTCGGCTTCCTTGTATGTTCATGCTTATGAGCACAACCGCCCACACAGTTCCCCCCCTTCTCTCCTGTGCCGTTCAACCCGCTTCCCCATCTGGTCGGAGCAGCTCGTTGCCGTTGCTCTACAGCGGTCCGTGAATACGCTCCGTATGACGGAAGCTCCTCGTGTGCCTGCTTGGCCCTTTTGCCACGCGCCGCGTCTCGACCCGTGCTGTGTTTCTTGGTCCGTCTTTGCTTTTGCCAGCGTCTAGACTGATGCCCTGGCGCTGCTAGTCGGCCTTCCCGCTGGTAGCAAAGTGCAACATGCTTGAAGCCGCTTGCTTGTTGATCGACCCAGTCACGCACCGCACTGCCCCCATCTATTGTCGCCTGTTAATGGCTCGTGTCTGACTTATTATTTACCTCGTTCTTCTTTTATTAGGGAATATTGCTCCCCCGGAATTTTTTCTCTTACATCTCGTTCTACTTGAGCCTTTTTGCTACATGTTTACTGCAGCATCGAGGCTTGGTCATAGTCGCTCGTCATGACCTCAAGTAAGTTCTGGAGAGCAGACATGCTCCATCATTCTTCCTCCTCTTCTCTTTCTCTCTCTCTTTCCCCCCTTAAAAGTCAACAATTTCCTCCCTCGCCCGCCGAATCCGAAAGTCCTACGAAGTCACCATTTCGCCGGAAACAAAGCTATGATTTCTTCCAACGTTGGGATGCTGGCTCCCCCAGACGAATGAGCCATGCTGTGAAATTTGGAAACACTTGCAGTCCTCCGAACGAACCGCTCCCGCCATCCCCCCCCAGAAACGTCTTTAATAATAAATCGCGGAAATGGGGCGAGCGCCTCTCTTCCTTATTCCCCTTACTCACATCTTCTTCATCAGCACCAGATTTGGCCTCGGCCAACATTCGACGCAAGCCAGTTGCTACTATCTCGGAAGACACAAAAGTCTCGCCTACCACAACACCACCCCCTCCACCGTATAAAGAATACGATTCGGGACACTCGCCGCCTGTCATCCCTCTCAATATTTCTCTCACGGCTGACTCCGAGCCATCCTTGTCATCGCTTCCACTTTCTGGAGGAGAATCTTTCTTTGCCAACAGCACCATTATGTCTTCTCCAGTAACTCTCCTACCGCAGAGCGCCACCATGCCTACACTCGAGACCGATCTTCCGCACACTGAACTCGGCATCGACGATCAGCCTCAAATAGTGAGCGCTACAGCGTTCGATGCGCAGCCTAGTGCCGAGTTTCAGCCCTCTTCACCTGAAGAACCCCCGTCTCAGGAGCCTCCTTCACGAAATGGCTCTCCTGACGGGGAGACTGGTGATCTTCGTGGCCCACGGAAGCTGCGGAAGAACTCAGACAGCACGATGCGACCGCGCTCAAACTCCTACCAAGACGGCCCCTCGATCCCAGTGCCTGGTATCAGAGCAAGTGCAACTATGCCCATCTCCGAGCCACGGGGCCGGAGCGTTTCGTCCCAACCCACGCTCTCGGTAACGGAAATATGCGCGCCACCGACGATGCCACCACCCCCTGTTCCTAGACCTGTCTCACGAGGACCCTCGCCGAAGAGCGCTAATCAAAGCCCGCACCGAGGCCGACTTCGTAAGAGTTGGATGCCTGGCAGCCGATCAAGATCAAACTCTGGCGACGTTTCTTCACCAAATTTCAAGATGCAAGCTTGGATCATGACGGAAGAGAGCACATCTGAATATAATCCCTCTCTTTTGAAGAACGCTGAAAAGGTAAAGTATCGTAGGATGGCTTAGCGATTACATAGCACTAACTTTGGCTCTACTAGGTCCCTGAGTTGTGGAATGAAAGCGGTGATGTGCTCGTCTACCTATATCCCAGGGGTAGTGGCTCCGGGCCTAGCTTCAAGGTGCCCGAATTTACCATCAGCTCGTCATATCTCTTCAACGAGCTGCTAGCTTCAGAAATGGCCTCAGCGAACTCTCATCCCCGTTCCAGGAGCTTCAGTGGCAGAGATAGCTTATCCGTTAGCGATGCCAGTCGCATGCAGTCCCCGCCAGCAGCTTCATCGGAAGATGAATCTGGCGAACTAAAATTGTACCTGCCCGTAGCGCGTCCTTCCGCCTCAACGCATTTAGTCGCGCCCGGTCAAGGCGGCGATAGTGAGCAGGACCGCCTGATAGCCATCCGCAACTTGTTCGCCTTCCTTACTGGTCAACCTCTAGTTGGCACCAAGACACGGCCGACTGTTTTCCGTGCCTTTTTGGAGATCGCTGAACTTTTGGAAGAGTATGGCTTCACTGGATTTGATGGAACAGGGTTCGGGAATGCTGTTGATATGAGCTTCAGCTTCTATTGCGACCATCTGGGCTTATCCGACTGCAGACACAGCCGCGAAAAGACTGTCGAAGCGCTCATTCTAGGCGAGCGCATGAGAAACATTGAGCTGTACAACGAAGCATTTGCTCATGCCGCTGGCAAATACTCTGCCATTATCGATCTTCGTCTTCCCCTATTCGAACAGGTCTCGCCAAGCACCCGGCAGCGACTTGAACGCGCTCACATTGACCTTGTGAACCGACAACAGAATGTCAACGATTATCTCGAGCAGTTCGAGTTCCCATCGATTTTTGCGGGCATCGCGAATTCGACGTCGATCACTGAGATGCGGAATATCAGATTCAAAGTTTGGCGGAACTCGTTCACCCGAATGCGATCGTTCATGCTCAGCTACTATAAATCTACATTTGGCAGTTGGCCTCCCAAGGCCAGCAGCAAGAAGAACCCTTTCATGGAGAGCGGCTTGAACCGATTGGTTTTGAAAATGCTCTACTCGGATATGTGTGCTCTGTATGATTTGCTTGTGGACAGAACCGACTTGACGTCGAGAGTTATCGACCACACGCCGGAGCTGTCATCTGATCCGGAGAAGATTACAAGATCAGCGATTCGAAATATCATGTCCGAGTACGATCGCTCAAGACCGCCTGTTCTGCCGCCAATCCCGTTCGACTTGCCTCAGCTGCCGACGGTTCAAGCTATCCATGAAACGTACGCCAACCTGTCGGCCAAGGATCAAGCCAAATTCGATAAGAAGCTCAAAGAGCACGAGTTGCTCCTCATTTTGAACAAGGCATACAACTATGATACCAACAGCATCAAGCTCCCGTTCCTCGACCAGTTCAAGGAATTCGAGAGTCGGGAGGCAAAGGGCAGGATGAAGCAGGACCTTGCTGACCAGCGAATCGGCTACTGGATTTTTCTCTATGCCGTCCTTCAGTCACTCCCTATGCTGGTTGTTGATGCCCCCGGTCTCAAGCACACGGAAGGAACGGAATACTTCTTGTGCCAGCCTCCTATGGGCCAACCGCCGTGGGCGGAAGATGGCCAGGTTCGGAAGATGTGGTACGAGGTAACTGGTGGAGGTGGTGTGGTCGAGCTTTCGGCAGACGCTGTTATGTACAGTGTGGAAGCCACATATCACCGCAGCCATTGCTGGCTTGCGGCCAAGCAATGGGAAGGGTTGGATGGGGAGGATCAGCCACCAACGGAGCCAGTCATGTCACCACTCGAACCGCCACGAGCAGTGTTCGAAGCTGTTGACGGGAGTCAGTCTCCAATCGCTGGTCCCAGCTCGCCATCGCCACCTCTGGGAACACCTCCACTGACAGGTGGTTCACGCAACCTGTCGCCAGGCCGTGTCCGTGCCAACAGTGCATACCGGTCGAGCATCCTCATCGGGCTGGAGCCTCTGGCGATGGATCCGCCTGCCAACATGTTTGGCACACAGCAAAGAAGCAGCTCGCTTGGCCCGCGGCCTCAGAGCGCTTTTATTGGTAGCCGCAATGTGTCTGGCTCTAACCTCGTTGGCATGGCGCCGCCCAGGACAGGCACACCCAACACAGTGGCGGGCACTTCTGGAGCTACGTTTGACGATATTCTTGCGGGAGGGAAGGACGAGCAGCCCAAGGGGAAGGAGAAGGAGAAGAAGCCGGCGAAGAAGAAGGGATTCTTCTTCTGAAGCAAGCGATGGCGTTTCTCATTTCTTGGCTATTTCTGTTTTAATATTGGGATTTTGGACATGTCATTGATCATTTGGAATATACAGCATACAGCATAGCAGATATGGCACTTTTGACTTGGATCATGACGAACTGACTGGCATCTATGGTTAATCAGGTAGTGCAACTTTAAATTAATATGGCCGAAAACGAATCCGACTTTTTATGGCTGGAATGGCGAACTCTCCACCGATAACATGTGTTCCATATAGGCCCGGTGGCGTCTGTTATGAGCTATTAAAATAGAATAAAAATGATGGTAGTGGTATCTTGGCCAATTAAAATGGATAAAACAAAATGCAATGATGCAAAACCCCATTGCAGCGGGCGGTTCGTATTCACGTCTGTGGGGGGGGCTCTTCTTTTTGCCTTGCCCCTCTCCTTTTTGATGATGGTCGTCGTCAGCTTTTTTCCCACACGAGTCGGGGTCTCCTCTCCTCAGTCGAGGCTCGGACGAACCCACCGTCCGCGCTCGGTATGCCACCAGGATTCCTTCTCCTTCCTGTCTGCCAGGACGACGCCCTCGCGCCAGTTCCAGCTGCCAGTGCACCCCACCGCCGCCGCCGCCGCGCCTCCAGCGGCAGCCTCGTCATCCTCGTCGCACGACGACGACGGGAGCTCGCCGCCGGGGCTCGTCAGGTGGGGGACGTCGACGAGGCCGCCCCTGGCGTCGGTGGCGCCCGGGTCGGGCGACAGGCAGTAGCGGATGGGGCTGCCGACGGTGCCGACGTAGCCGGCGAGGCCGAACTCGTCGACCAGCTGGCCCTCCTGCGAGTGCACCTGCACGCGGAACCGGTGGCGCGGCCGCGCGTCGTCCAAGCGGGCCTGCGCGGCGATACGAGCGGCGCGGAGGTCCGTGGCGTGGGGCTCCTGCGGGGCCGCAAACGGGTCGGTGGAGGATGATGAGGAGGAAGGGGAGGGGAGCGAGGGTGCGGTCGCCGACTTGGGCAGCCTGGGCGGGTGGTGGTGGTGTCCGAAGAAGCCGCCGCTGCCGCTGCTTCCGCTGCTGCCCGGCTGTCCGTGGCTGCTGCCGCACCGCCCGTCGTTGGCCCAGATGCGGTCCGCCGACGTGGCGACCGAAGCGAGCGGCCGGCAGAGCTGCTGAAAGATGCCGCCCGGGTCGCTCGGCGCCCGCAGCGTCCGCAGCGCAGGGAACCCACCGGCCTCGATGCTGCGCGCCAGGATGTCGTCCGCGTCGCTGGCCTCCCCCCCCGCCGCCGCCGCGACGTCCCAGTGCAGGCGCACGAGCGTCTTGCTCGCCAAGTACGGCATCATCCACAGCGCAAACGCCGCCGTCGCGCCGCCGCCCTTCTCCTCCGCGGGCATCAGCGGCGCAAAGTCCTGCACGACCGCCAGGTCCTCAAGACTCGGCAGGTGCGAGAGCAGCCGCGCGAGCGCCGGCAGCGAGGTCAGCCGCGCATGCCGCAGACGCAGCACCCGGAGGGCGCGGCTGCTGGGCCGCGTCGCGAGCGCGGAGAGGCCGCGGGCGGTGACGCCGGGCACGTGCGAGAGGGTGAGGGCGCGCAGCCGCGGCGGCAGCGCCAGCAGCGCCGCGTCGCCAAAGGCGTCGGCCGGCAGGCCGCACAGGTGCAGCGCCTGCAGCGCCGGAAGGCACGCGAGCGCCCGCGGCAGCAGCGTGGCCGGCGCCAGCGCGCCGCCGGGCAGGCAGTGCACGGACAGACTGGTCAGCGAGCCGGCCCAGCCGCGGTGGCAGTCGAGGAAGGCCGTCTCCTGCGCGGCGTCGAGTGGCGGCGCCGGCGCCGGCGGCAGCATGGCGGCGAGCGCGGCGGCGAAGACGCCGTTGTTGCGGCGCGACGATGAGTCCGACTTGGACGGCGAGCGGCGACCCCCGCCGCCGCCGGAAGTGGTGGACGGCCCGATGCGCCAGTTCATCGTCTTCAGCTTGGTCCGCGTGGAGAGCGCGTGCGTGATGCGGTCGAACCGGCCGTGCTCGTAGGTGGCGACTGCCGGGCCGGCCAGCACCTCCAAGTTTGGGCATGCCATGACCAGCGCCGCGACGCGGCTCTCGTACGCCTCGCGCGGGGACATACCGCCTGCACCACCGCCGTTGGCAGTCGCCGCAGGCTTGTCGTCGCAGGTCTCGCCGGCGGGCGCGGGCACGCGCAGAGAGCGGACGGTGGCGGCCAGGCCCGGGTTCGCGCGGAGAGTGCGTCGCAGCAGCGTCATGCGGCAGCCCTGGGCGAGGCGGAAGCGCTTGCGGTGGGCGGCCGAGTCGGGGCCGACGAGCTGGACGTCGCGGTAGAGCGCGGCGCGCGCCGGCGCGGACCACCGGCGCGACGCGAGGCTCAGGCTGCAGAGGTCGCGCGCCCAGCAGGTCGCGCAGCTGCGGGGGTGGTGGCGGCTGCCGGAGGGATCGGATGAGGGGGGGTTGAGGTGCAACGCCTGGAGCCACTCGAGGATGACGTCGAGGACCTCGCCGGGCAGCGTCCCGAAGAGCTCGTTGGGCGGCCGGGGACCGGGGACGACCAGGGAGGCGGTGGGCGAGCCGGCGGCGGCGGCTGGTGACTGGTACGGGGCGATGTAGTGCTGCGGTGAGGAGGGCGTCTCGTAGGCGGCGGGGGAGGAGGCTCTCGTAGACACGGAGGAGCTGTCGCGTGCATGAGACGTGGATATCTTGCGTGGGCGGTTGAGTGATCTGGGGACCTGCCCTCGACGGCCGGCTGCTGTAGTGGTGGTGGACATGACTGTGTGGGCGGTTGTAGAGGGCACGTTGGTTGTGCTTGTTGTTGTTGTTCTTGTGACTGTGCTGCTTGTGCTGGCCATGGCGGCGGTGCCCCGAGAAGTCTGCAGGCCGGGGTACATGGGATAGGCGGAAAGAGGAAGCCCGGTGTTGAGCGGCGGTAGTTGCGGCGCCTGGGACCGAGGGAGGGAGGACTGTGTTCCGGGAGAGGCGGCGGCGGCGGCGGAGGAGGAGGAGGAGGAGGAGGAGGAGGAGGAGCGCTTCTCTCGGGTCGTGTCCTCGTATTCGTCTTGGTAGAGATGCAGTGCGAATGTGCTGCTGTTGCGTGCAGGAGAGAAAGAGGACAAGGAGGACAAAGGGGAATGGTAATTGTTGGACGTATGAGCGCCGCCGCTGTATTCAAGGACCGGGGCCAGCTCCGGGATCGTCTCAAAAGCGGGCAGATGCATGGGCCTCACTGCCAGGAGCGTGGCCGGGCTCATTTTGGAGTGCGACAGGGGGGGGAGGGAGGGGGGCCCAAACAGGGAAGATTGTCGCTGGTAGATTCGTTGCAGTAGTTGTAAGTAGAGAGGGGAAGGGGCCTGGAGATGAAGAGGAGAGAGAGAGGAGACAGGAGAGAGAGTAGAGAGAGAAGAGAGGGTAGAGAGATGAGAGGCAGGGTTCTCGGCGACAGACTTGGCGAAGCGACTCAGTGATTGTGTTGTGATGAGAGGTGGTTCTTTTGTGAGAAGGCGGCCGTCGTGCGGTAACAATATTCCGAGGTGTAGTTACTGTGTAATAATATGTGGCGAGTAAGTCGTTGCGGTTATTAAGTGCAAGAAGAGGGTTCAAAAGAGAGAAGAGCAGATCAAGTAGATATTGATTGCAAGAAATGCCAATGTCAACACTTGCCAACCGACTGCTGACTGATGGACTGAGGGACGGACTGAGTGAGGAACTGTGAGCAATTAGTTATTATTAGTTATTGGCCCGAGAGAGCAGGGGAAATTGCCGAGTCGCAGGGGCCAAATCTAGAGAGGGTATCCAAGTCAAGCAGATTCATTAGTGCGGACGCAATTCCTTCAACTAATTATGCGTACGGATAGCCGCTGAGGACTAGTTACAGGTAGTTGGGCAAACCAGACGAGACATTGGCAAGGGCACGGAGCATGCGGAAGGGGATTGCTGAAAGGCTGGCTGCCTTTGACATGAATCCAACTCGACACAGACACATATGTAGCCGTCTAGAGACAGGACAGAGTCAGAAAGACATTGGTTTTGTCCTTGCAGGCGACTCCTTGTCCTGCTGTCGATAACGAGAAATCTTGCAGTGCAATGGGGTCAAGATCTTGTTATTATTAGCCGATGGAGGCATAATAGCGATGGGCAGGCATTTACTTACGTGTAGTTAGTGGCTGAGCCATTAACAAGATTACCAAGCCCTTGGCTATTATAGCTCGCTAGCGATATACGAAGTAGATGGGGATGGTGGGAGGTACTCGTCTTTACAAGACTCCCGACTGCCGTGGATGGGATGGGATGAATTCTCCAACAAAAGACGAGTTGCTAAGCTTGTAATGCCTCTGACATTGAGTCTTTGTAGGTAGAGAGAGGGTTCTCCAGACAAAGTCGGCGGACACTGCCTCTGAGTCTCGTCATATTGATGATGTCACGAGAGACAACGATGTTTTGGCAACCAATACGGGGGGCATAGGGGACTTTTGGAAAAGTCTAAAAGAAGGAGCGACGGGCATGAATTTACTAGGGTCCTGCTGGAAACGAAACGTGGACTCTATCCATGCATCCATCCACCCTTGGAAGGGGGGGAACTGGTCTGGAATGCATGGTTCTGATTATTATTTATGCCTCTTTTCTAAGGAAAAAAAGATAATTAAAAGGAAGAAAATTAGGAAGAAAAAAAAAGGAGAGGGGAAGAAGATCAGAAAGAGAGAAAAAAAAGCAAAAGGAAAAGCCACCAAGGGAACAACAGAGACATTCAGGGCAAACAGCGGGGAGGGAAACGTTTGCTCGGATACTGTCAGGCGCGCCGTTTATAAAACATGCAAAAAAGAAGAAAAAAGAAAGGGGGTGAAAGAAGAGAAGAAAGAAAAATGAAGAAGCAATTATTGGATGAGCCTGCCAGCTGACAAGCCACAGACAGTCAGCTTAGGCGGCTAATACTGACCAAGGGGGTGCTTCCTGGTCCTGTTGCGCCCGCGGAAAGGATGGGTTCTGTCTTCACTTTCTTCATTTATTTATTTATTTAAAAAAAAATAAGAAGAAGAAGAAACTGAACTGAAGAATGAAATAAAACTGATGCTGGCTGCAGATCAAAATACCAGTTCGCCTCCCCGCCGGCTTGGTGGCTGTGCTGTATCCGGAGAACCTCCCAGTACCATCTCCAGCTCTCTATCCGTAGAACCAACAGTTTCAAGAAACTTGTTCTGCGACAAAACTATCAATCCCCATACCATCATCTCTCCTCCATCATCTCTACTTTGCCCTTTAAAAGGGCTCCTTCCTTCCATTGCCTCCCCCCTTGCGTCACACCCCCTTGACATCCGCACACCATCATCACATCTTTGACAAAAATGTCCATCAAATTGACTCACAGAAATCTCTAGCAACTTGACTTTATATTTCCTCTTCCGCGTCATTATTCAACAATATTAACACACAATTCGTTGATGCAGGCAGCATGGTGAAAAGAATGCCCAGTACAGAAATTTCCAATCATGACCCTCCCAACGCCTTCTATAATATAATGGTGGTAGCAACAGTAGGTTCTTCTCCTTCATTTTCAACTTTCCCTGCCTTGTTCCCTCCTCTTTCAAATCCCCTCCTCAAATCCCTCTCAACCCCCCCCCCCACACACACACCCTTCCTCTCTTCAATGTTCCCTGTACAGACCATTGCGCTCATGCTGCTGACGATCCATCTCATCGCGGAACGCGTTGCGCCCGCCCATCATGCCCTGCTGCTCAAAGTGACCCTGCGACGGTGACGACCCCGTCCAGCTGTCATCATCCAAGCTATCGCGACGACCCTCCCGCGCCACGTCCAGATACGTCCCCCGCCCGTCATTCTCCGAGAACCCGCCGCCGCCGCCGCCGCCGTTGCTGCGCAGCTGAATCCCATCCCGCTCCGCATCCGCCGCCGCATCGCCCCCGCCCCCTCCGCCACCAAACATCCGCCCCCGCCTCACCGCACGCCCCGAGTATCCCCCGGCGGCCTTCCTCGGCACCATGCTGCCGAGGTGGATGCGGCGCGTCTTGCGGTTCCACAGACACACCCCGACCACGAGCAGCATGATGCCGCCAAACGCGACCGGCAGCGCAATCGCCAGCGAGCCCGGCGTGTTGAGCCGGCTGTGCGCCACCGGCGGGTTCGTGAAGCGCGCGACGCGCAGCGGGTACGCGGCCGTCACCTCGTCCGGGTCGCCCAGGGTCGCGTTGCGCCGCCGCTGCAGCGTCACCGTGATGTTGTTGTCGTCGTGCCCGTCGAG
This sequence comes from Cordyceps tenuipes, assembly GCA_025583755.1. Lineage (NCBI taxonomy): Eukaryota > Fungi > Ascomycota > Sordariomycetes > Hypocreales > Cordycipitaceae > Cordyceps > Cordyceps tenuipes. Next base: position 80,075 of record JANZYN010000006.1, on the reverse strand, counting down.
CAGCGTCGCCGTCACCTCCAGCGGGAAGTAGCCCTGCCGCGCCGGCACCCTGTCGTTGCCAAAGTCGGTCAGGTACACCCACTCCTTTGTCGTCCGGTTCTGCTGCTTGGCCTGCACCGTGATGTCGTACGACTCGTTGAGAGCGTTGGCGTAGTGTTCCGGGTCCCAGGTGACTAAAAACAAACAAAAGTTAGATGTCTTTTTTTTTTGTTTCTTTTTCAATCAGTAGGAGCAGCACGCACGATAGTAGACGCTACCCAGCTCGAGAGTCGAGTTAACGCGAGGCCGGCAAAACGGCGCAACGCTGCTGTCCTTGCCGGAGCAGAGCGAAAAGGCACCGGTGCCCTTCTTATTACTGGCCGTCGGGTTCGGCGGGTCGCCGGTGGTGGTGGTCGGCTCCGCGCCCGTCGTGAAGGAGAAGACGGAGCCGGTCAGGCTCGACGGCGCCGCGTCCTTCAGGCTCGACTTGCCGTCGCCGTCCGTCGTCCACCGCGGCGTCAACGTCGTCGCCGACGGGTCCTCGTTGACGCTCACCCAGGGATCCAGCTCGCCGGCGGGATCGCGACGCTGCAGGGCGGGCGCCGGGGTGATGCCCGGCGCTGCGGGTGGTTGTGGTGGTGCGGCGGCCACGGCGACGCCGCAGAGGGCAATGGCGCCGGCAATGGCAGAGTACAGCATGATTGATAGACGCGAGGGCAGAAAGGCAGGGAGGGATGATGGGAAAATGACGCGTAAAAAGGCAGAAAAAAGGGAGAGGAGGAGGCAGAAAGCGTCGTTGCTGTTGACGATGGATGGCACGGTGCTGATAATTTTTATGGGGCCATGGACCTGGAGCTAATACGGGGGTGAAACGAATCCCGTTCCTGAGTGTCCGAGTTATTACAAAAAGAAAAGAGAGAGGGATTTAATATAGGAGAGAAATACTACGTGTAAAAGAGGAAAGGGGATAAAGGAAAGATAAAGGGCCAAAGCAGTCGTAAAATCCGGCAAAATCGAAGCATCCCGCGTCTCCCGGCGTGGGCGATTTTTTTCGCTCGACTTTTGGCCTCCACACCTATCCGTCCATCCCTCCCTCTGCTTACTCGATAAAAAGGAGATATTACTGCGATCAACAAGGCTAGCTAGCCAGCCTTGTAACTCGTCCGGCTTTTATTTTATTGCCAAGCCGCTCCCTGCCAATGCCGTCGGCAGGCCGGAACGTGGTTGGCTGCTGTTCACAGCTTTCTGGAAATGCCCTCTGTCCTTTAATATAAACATGTCTATTAAACGGCTCAAGTCTATGGTTCCCGTCGCTTTCTATAGTCAAATATGGCTGTTTCCTGCTGTATCATCAAGTCTCCCAGTGCTCGCTGTAATAAATATCCCGGGCTAATTCTCCCACTTGCTTTTGCGCTGAATTATTAAAGTGAAGAGCTCTTCTTCTTCCCCTTCAACTTTCGGGCCGCTTTCTATGGCGAGCCCGAATGCGAGGAATCCCCGTCCGAATCGGGCTCGATGCCGAGGTTGCTTTGGCTCTGCGACAGCGATTCTGCGCCAGCCGTCGGTCGTTGGTACGACGACAGGCGCATCATCGGTGCTGTGGTCTCGGACAGTAGGCTCTCTGGCGGGATCCCATCCCCGGAATCATCAGTCATATCCCCCGCCGACTGCACCCCCGGTTGTCCCAGTGCCTCCTGCGCTTCCGTCTCCGCCTGCATCCCCGGTTGTCCCAGGGCCGCCTGCGCTTCCGTCTCCGCCTGCCCCCTTTCCTCTCCCTTGTCGTCATAGGCGTCGTCTGCAGGGTAAGGCGCTATAGAGCCGTCCATCCGCCGCGTGGAGGTCGTCACCGCTGCGGCAGCCGGTGCCCTCCCCATCCTCATCCACCTCTCCCCGTGCGGCACCTGCGGCACCGGCCACCGAAACTGTCTAGCGTTATTAATCTCAGCACTCCACTGATTTGCGCGGTCGATGAAGTCGTAAATCTGTTGTTCCGTCATCGGCAAGCCGCCATCCTGACTCCTTGCCAGCATGTACAAGTGCTGCCTCCTCCTCGATCTATTGTACGGCCGCCGGGACGGGCACTCCTGCAGCCGCGGGCATAGGCCAAGCGGAGCATCCCGGTCTACGAAGCGCTGTATGTCGCCGCCGCAATTCGGTGGCTCGTCTGCGATCCGACCGATCCGCGGGCGACCCGCCCAGTTGCCCTCCTGGAAGACGACTTGATGGTACCGTGCCCAAAAGTGCTCGCACTCTTCCCACATCCAGAAGTAGCGGGCGCCGCAGTATGTACAGCGAAAGTACACCGGCCGACACATGATGACGAGAGAGGAAGAGGACCGGGGGTGGCGCGGGCCCCTGGCAGTGGGTGATGGGTGCGTATCCCTCGGCGGCGTGGTCAAGCCGGGCTCGACGGGCCCAGACCGGCCCTGGATTCCTCCGGCTTTGACGCTGTAGGGATTTCGATTTTGTAGGGTTGTGGTATCGTCGCCTTTGATGCTGTTTGTTTGTGTGTGTCCTACAGGACCACCTGCCACGTGCCTCGATGTTCCGTCCGGACGGGAGAGGAGAGGGCTGTTTCTCGGCGCTATAAATAAATGCTCGGAAAATATGAGGATATCGATGGAGAGAGGATGCAAAGCGAGTTGTCGAGGTTGGTTGATGGTGGAGGAGAGAATAACCAACTGACAAGACCACCTGGTTGGCACCTGCCGCCAGCCAGCCAGTCAGCCGATTCACGCAACAACCCAACAACTGTGACGCAGGCTGATGGCCGTCTACGCGCTTTGATTTCCCTTATCTTCTTTCCTCTTCCTTTCTTTTCTCTTTTTGTTTCCGCCTTGTGCTCCTCGCCTAGTAACCTCGCCGCCCATTCCATAGGCGGTGCTCTGCCCTACTGAAAAGAACGACGAGGATGCAAGCCGGATTTACCGCCTTGTCACACATGTTGGACAAAGAGCATCCATCCAACAGTCAGCAAGAAGGCCAGCAGGCTTAGCCGTCCATATCGCGCCCCTCCCCTCCCCTCTTCCATGCCAAGAGTTGCACAAGACTTGGGAATCCCGGATCAAGTCGTACAGGGGAAGAGTGCTATTGTTGTTGCTGCTGTTGTTTTCATCGTTGTTGCCCGTGTTGGCGAGAACTGCGCTGGGACATCCACTCATTGCTCCCGGACATGAGTGGTTGCTCAAACATGATTCTTTTTCCGGTGTGGTATATATACAATCAGTTGTGTCTGCGTGTCTTTGCATGGTCACCGCCCCAAACAATAAACCTATGAAAGGCGAAAAAACCAGAAATTGTTCAAAGAAAATTGACAAACGCCGTGTAGATGAAATAAACACAATGTATGGGCCCTTCCTGTAACCAACGAGCCGCGAGCCTCCCCCCTCTCCCTCCCTCTCCCTCTCCCTCTCCCTTTTACGCCTTCTTGCCCTTCTTGGCCTTCTTTCTTGACAACTTGTCGCCAAACGTCTCCTCGTACACCTCGCTCGCCGTCGTCGCGCCCGCCGCCTTGCGCTTCGCCTTGCCCGACTTGACACTCACCACGCCGCCCGCCGCGGCCTTGCCGCTCTTCACCTGCTTCTCGGCCTCCTCCCACGCCGGCGCGTCGCCGTCGATGCCGTACTGATCCAGCGGCAGCGAGTCAATCATCTCGCGCTGCTTCTTGCGCAGCTGCTGCAGCGCCTCGCTGCCGCCCTCGGCCAGCTCCTCATCCAGCGACGTCGTCAGCGGCGCGTACTTGTCGCTGACCGCCGCCGCTTCGTCCTCATCGTGCGCCGCGCTCGCATCCGCCCGGCTCACCCCCACCGGCTGCGCCCGCGGCAGCTCCGCGTCCACCGCCGCCGACACCAGCCCTGCAAAATGCGTCGTCACCTTGCGTAGGATCTTGATGAACATGGCCATCAGCTGAGGCGCCGGCACCGTCAAGTCTCGCGATGCCGCCTCAAAGTCTTTGCGCTGCAGGCCAATAGCCATCAGGATGCCTTGTTGAATGCCCGTCAGGCTCACGCCCTGCTTGAGTTTGCCGTTGAAGTAGAGGTGCGCAATCGTGGGCAGCAGGTCCAGGATCACGTGGTAGTCAAGCATGTTGTTGGCGTACGACTCCAGACGCTTCAGGTCAAACGGCGACATGAAACGGTCCAGCTCTTCTTTGGTAAGTGGCCTCGGCTTGGTCCCTTCAAGCTTGGAGCCCTGCGCAGCGGCCTCGTCAATGCTAAGAGCCATTTGCACGTTGAAGTTGCGGAACTGGTAGGACAGGAGAGAGGCGAATCGCCGCTGGAAATCTTGTGTAAACGCACCGAGCCAGCTCCTGTCATCCGCCGACTCCAGAGGCCGCAGCATCACACACGTGTGCTCGCCAGTCAGATCGTTGGCCGTCTGGCGCAAGTATACCGGAGAAAACAAGGAGCGCTTCCAGAACTTTTGCAGCTCCTTGGTGAGGCCGTAGCTTACACCAATGTAATCCAGTTTCTCCGGCCGCTTCTGTGCCAACGCCGTAAACAAGGCCGGCATCTTGTCGCGTACGGTAATCTTGTCCTCCAACAGTGTCGTCTTCGAGAGCTCAGCATCAGTAGCTCTGCTGACCCGGTCTTCCATCGCCTGGTCCTCATCCTCCGACAGGTTCGCAAACTTGCCCTCGTAGTAGTTGATGAGCAGCTCCAGCGCCTTGGACCCGTACCCTTGGGACATGTATTCCGGGTTGGTGGCGATACGCACAATACGCGCGCCAGATAGCGTGGCGAAGTTCTCGTCTTGGAACTGCTGGCTGACGAGCCATGGGATGAGATCGCCGTGCGGTCTTTGGCCACGGCTCAAACTGTTCAGCACACTCTCTCGGCTAATCTTACCCTCCAGGGCCACCTGGATTACGCACAGAGGCTCGGGCAACCTGCCAGCCTGGTCCGACCGAGGACCAGTCAGGACAAAGAGCTCATGTGCCGGTGCGTCACTCATCAACTGCAGGTCATCAGGCGTGTTCTTGTAGTGGCTGGCCACGTACAGCGCAACCATTTGCTGGAGGAAAGCCTCCGAGACCTGGTGGAAAGAAAAGAGGGCATCGCGGTTAATGTTCCAGAGCTCGCACTGAGAGGGATCTGGGGATCCGGCCTTGACCTTGGGCAGCTGAGCGTCAAGGCACAGCAGCTTGTTGAGCCACTTCTCAACGCCGTCACCTTGAGCGTAACGGATAGGTTCTGAGAGTGTAATCTCACGCAGTTTACGACCGGCCTGGAATTCTTCTCCTTTGACCGCGCGTCCAGTAGCACGATCCGCAATCTCAGTATCGGCGCCACCGGCAGAAGCGGTGCGCGACTGCTCACGCAGCTGCTTGATGAGCTTCAGCGACAAGGAACGACCAGTACCTTCGTAACCGTTGATGGTCGAGGCCATGAAGACGAGATATGGACCCATCAGCTTGCGAACAAGCGGCAGCGGGATGGCAGCAGCCTCGTCAATGACAACCAACTCAGCCTGTCCGAGGACGTGGGCGTCCTGAGGGCGAATATACTGGATCGTCTGGCGGTGCTGGCGGTGGATGTTGACACGAACAATAGCCTTGTTGAAGTCGGGGTTCGTGCTCTGGATGATGGAGTAATCGGCGTGGTCGGCGTAGCCCAGCGCGTCGAAGCCCTTGAAAACAAACTCGAACAGCGTCTTCAAGTTCTCCGGCGACGGGGACGTGATAAAGATGTTGCTATATCCGTATGCCACCGCGGCGGCGACCGCGACACCCAGCGCCGCTGATTTTCCGCGTCCTCTGGCTGCCGTCAGCGCCACCGTGCTCCGCAGCGTCTTCTCCGCGATTGCGTCGACAAAGGTGAGGAGGGCCTTGGCCTGGTCGACGGTGCGGGCGAGGTTGACGAGGGTGCCGACGGGCTGGCGGTCCTGCACGTCCTCCTTGACGGCCGCGAGCTCGCGCTGCGCGGGCGTGGTGCTCTCGTCGCGTTCCGGCGGCGGCAGCGCCTTGACGTCCTTGCCGCCCGATATGGGGAGCACGTTGAGCTCGTCGTCGATGACGAGGCACGACTCGCAGCCGCCGAGCGAGAGCAGGAAGCGCTCATTGAAGCGCGCGACGACGTCGGCGTGGGCCTCGGTGCGGTACCGCGAGTGCACGTCCATGGACAGATTGTAGAGCTGGCGCAGCGAGTTCATACCCTTGAGCAGCAGAATGACCAGGCCGCCACCCTCAACCGTCTCGATGGTGCGCGCCAGGATGTTGGGCGTAACGGCCTCAAAGTCCTGCAGGATACACATGCCGTAGGTGTTTCCCAGGATCTTGTCCGTCTCCTTGTAATAGGTGTACCGAATGTTGTGTAGCGAGATGAATAGCTCGAACGGGTCTTCGTCGTTGACTTCGCGAATCCCTCGTTTTATTTCCTTTTTAATTTTGGCCTCGCGCTTCTTCCGGTGACTGCATTGGTGTATGAATTAGCTGAAATGAAATACTCAACTGCCTTCATGCGACGGTTGCATACCTGGTAAAGTTCAGCAACTTGTTCTTGTATGCCCACAGAACTGATTTGTTCTGCTTAATATCAACGCGTGACATGATATAATGCAGGCGGACAATCACATCCTTGCTGTGGTCGCCAACAACGACAAAAAAGCTTCTCTTCTTTTCTTGTAGGCCATTGCGGATCAAGGCGCCGATACGGGGATCGCTGTGATGGTTAGCCCAAGCTCTTGAATGTCACAAAAACTCGTCTCCGAGATTTTCCGGTACTTAGATGTAATACTTACACTTGCTTGCGAGCAGACATGTTGCCGGTGTCGCCAATCTCGCAGTTGAATAAAATAAAAAAAGACTGCCTGGACCACTGGCTGGCCAAAAAAATGGCGGACGGCAAAATCCAAAAAATTGGCGGGCTGTTGGCTTTCTGCCAAGGCGGTGTGAAGCTTTTTATGGGACATGGCAGCACCTACGACGTACTAATGATAACAAGTGAAACCCAGAACTGAATATTTATTGTCACTATGCTTTCGGACGTACACACAAGAATTACTCGGTAGTTTGAAATCGTTTCTATGCTGCCGAAGTGCTATTGCAATGTCTATGGATGATGTAGCGCACTGTGAAAATCAACAATCGAAAACAGTTGGCGGTGCAGTACAGTCAAGACTTGTCGCACCAAGCACACCACCACCTCGTAAATCAAGCCCGGCCCGATGAAAATATGCGAGGGCCAAAAAGACATTAACACAGGGAAAATATGAATCTAATATACACACTCGGAGATGATGTAGCCTCCGAGTCGCCTTTACGTGCGGTCAAGCTTGCGACGCAAGTTTCTCGTTCGCTTCATAAACTTCTTGTACTTGTGCTTCTTCATTTTGAGCTTGCGCTGACGCTTGACGCTGATGGCCTCCATGGTCTCGCCGGCACGGCGGGCGCGGGCCTCGTCGAAGCGCAGCTGGCGCTGGGCGAGCCGCTCGACGAAGCTGCGCGGCTGGTTCTCGTTGATGATGCGGGGGCTGTGGGCGACGATTCGGATCTGGCCATCGGCCTCGGTGGACTCCTCGATGGTGAACATGGCCTTGTAGACGCGGTGCTGGGGGTTCTCTTCGGCCGCAGCCGCGTCGGCGTCGGCCGCGGCAGCCATGCCGCTCGCCTCGCTCTCCGCGCCGGCGGGCTGGGCCAGTGGGAGAGGCGGCGGACGAAAGGGCAGGAAGTCGCCTGACATGGTGTCGACCTGCAGGTAGACACTGGATTCGGAGCCGTCCGCGTGGCGGACCTCGAGACGCTGCATGCCGTTTTGCATCTGCTCCTCCTGGCTGCCGATGGTCATCTGGGCCATCGGGCCCTCGAGCTGGTCGATGGTCTCGGACAGGGTCGACATGGTCTCGGAGATGCGACTGGCCTTGGAGCGGGCCGCAAAAATGGAGGCAAAGTGCTCGTCGGTGACGGTTCGCGGCATCGTCTGAGTAATGGAAATGGGGCGGTGAAGCGAGAAGAAGCTCGAGAGGCCGAGTGCTAGATGTCAGTCAGTATAAAATTGCGCAGATGGACACAAACGAGCCGGCGGGTGCCGAGTTTGGAGAGTAGGACAGTGTGGCTTCAATCTTGTGCTCTGCGGCTCTCGCATCTTTCGCGGCGTACCTTCGTGGGACATGTGGTGCGTAGCCGGAACGCTGGGCAGCTTCTTGAACGAGGCATCGCGGGCCGACGCCTCCTTGCTCTTTCGTTTCCTCTTGTCGCCCGTGGCCTTGCCATCAGGGCGCGATGAAGAGGCGGGGACAGACTGGCCGGCCGAGAACTCGCTGGAGCCGTTGTCGGAGCGCGAGGGCTTGGACGAGGAGAAGCGGCGCTGGTGGCCGCGCATTACAACGGGGATCGAGGCACAGGCAGCGGCCGCGGCCCTCGGAGTTGCAGCCGCTGCAAGGCCAGCAGCCGCCGGTGGCGCCGAGGAGACGACGCGACGCACCGAGGACGGCAACATGGCGACGAGGGTCGTAGGTAAGTAGGTAAGTAGGACCAAGTATTGAGAGCGGCGGTCGGGATCGAGGCGAAGGCGTGGAAAAGAGGAGCGAGGGTGCAAGGGATGGAGAAGGGGGGGTTCAGGAGGTTGCGTGAGTAGAGATCTCGATGACGGCGCGATGTAATTTGTGGCAATTTTCGATCGAAAACGAGAACGAAATCGATTGATGAGTTATCCGCCACACAAGAACTGGTGCAACAGGCTGCGGTCGAAAAGTCGGGTGAGGGGGGTGGCCTAAGGCAGCGATCGATAGTGGGCCGCCAACAGATTAGCCGCCAACGTTGAAGGTCACCTGGTCGAATTCGTACCTCATACATCAGGTACCCGGGAGGCCGATGACGATTTGAGTAAGAAGGGATTTTTATGATACCGAAATGACGAATGAAATGAAGTGGAATGTAATAATTCTGATTTTTGTTTAAAATAACATCCATCTTTTTTCTTCCCCTTGTTACAGTACAGTCAGTCATCTTGTAGTTTTACACACAAGCTCAGCGTCCCAGCGAACGCCGATATAACCCGGGTTTATCTCCACCTCTCAAAATCACCGCAGCGAGATACTGCAAATTCCGAGGCATAATCAATGACTACAAGCGCAACTACAATATTCACAAAATGCCACGAGGGTGCAATGGCATTTCCATTAATCATACTGTAATGTATAGTTCTGATCATGTCGGTTCTAAACAGCTGTAGGTTCTAGGTATTGTTTTGAGAAGAGACGGGCAAATCGAACAACATTCAGACTCATAAAACAGGGGGGTATTCGAAAACTCAACACAAAGACAAGACCAATGGGGTATCATGAACGAAGCAGTCTCATTTCAAGCAGTCGCTCCTGAGGAATAACTGGCGCCGGGGCTGGCGCACTTGGCACCGTTACTCCAACAATGCTGAAGTCTCGTCAACAGGCGTCAGCGCCTTTTTGCCAATCTTTTTCGGTCGAACATCGACGGTCTCCGGCTCGATGGGGTAGCCGGGAATGCCATGGCGATCTTCGTCTTCCGAGTGATATGATTGTGCGCCGTCGGTAAAGACCGGGACATAGGACGAAGAAGTCTTCTTTTGGAAGAAGCGCGACCAGGGCATCGTGGGCCGTTCCGGCCAGAGACCGTGGCTGCAGTTGGGACAGTCCGAGTCGATGGCACGCGAGGCGGCCCATTTTATGTGACCGTGGATAGCGAGGCCATCCCAGAGTGCGGCAAAGGCGAGGGCCACATGCGATATGCTGCCCAGGGAAAAGAACGACGTTTGGTTAGCCACCAGAGTGTTTGTCAACGACAGTTTTTGGTCGCTCTCTTTGCACAACTTACAAGCTCAACATGAGGGGGATGGTGGCATAGGCGGCCAGCATACTGAGCGCAGCCGAGTTGCTTGACGACCTCCACGTGTAGACCAGGACAACCATAATGGCCGTGGCGATGACAATGTCAAAGGCGAATACGAGAAAGGGGTGGGTGAGCGTCTCGCCAAGGGAATCGACCTCGCGTATGCCGTCCTCGACGGCGCCTTCGACGGCGTCCATGATGCCCCCGCGACCGTCTTCGCCGTCAGCGTCCGAGCGCTCTTTGCTCTTGCGGCGGAGGAGCCATATTCCCGCGACGGTGGAGAGGGACTGGGGGATGAGGCCGGCGACGGGCACGAGGTGCTTGGACATGAAGCCGTGGGCGAGCAGCATGGGGAGAGCCGGGATGAAGGCGATCCAGGTGAGCGTCCGGAAGAGCTTGCCATAGCGCGCCTCGAGAGACGCCCAGCTGTTGGCGCCGGTCATGGCGAGTGGCGTGTTATTATTGACGTATGTATATGGATTTTGGCCGGCTGAGAATGGAATTTGAGACGGGATGGCGCGGTGTCGATATGCAGTGTATGCACGACGGGACGATGGAGGAGGCGAGCCTGGATAAGCCACCACGGGTCACCGTTGATCCTGCCCTCGGACGAGTCACGAAATCCGTGGCATTCTACCTGACTGGTTAGGTAGTTGCTAACTTGCTAGTTAGCTTCCTCGAGCGACTCTCTCGTGGCCAGGGGAGGCGGCAAGAGCTAGGGCCAACCAACGACGCATCGCTGCCTGGGTCGTGAGCGGTGGCTCTGTTTTTGTGTTTGCATGGGTCCAGGGGCAAGACCTTGTCAAAAATTCCGGGGATGGAGAAATGGAGAAAATGGGAAAATGGCACAAGTTCCTACTACGGAGGAACAAAGTGTTGTGTTTTCGGGAGTCCCTTTTAGGCAATCAACCCCAGCCAGTGATGTGACGCGGGTTGTTGTTGGCCCCAAGATTAAGATTCTGGCGATTGCCGCTTTGCTGGTGGAGGCGGAGCTGCCAGATCGGGAAGTTGGGATGGGTTGGTGCCTGAGCTTCAGGACCGCAGGCAGAAAAAGCGTAGAAAATGGTAGGAAACCTTGCAGAAAACCACCATATAGGTAGACAGAGCGGTATTCGGATTTCTCTCTATATTTTTCCATCTACCTTTTTGCAGTGCTTACCCCAGGCACTCCTCCCTCCACACTCATTATAGCAGCCAACAAACACCCTGTTAGCGGCCCCAGGCTTGGAAATTTTTAATATGGGGATCCGGTGGCCCTGGCAAAAAAGAATGCCGAAACAGGGTCAAAACGGTGCCTCAACTACTCTATCTATCGGCTTTCCTCTCTCATCCTTCCTGTCCTTGAACATTCAACGTCATATCCTCCCTCATTTCTACTTTGTGGCCTTTCCTTTAAACAGCATACTCGCCTCGCATTTCCATCGTTGCGCATCTGACGCCTTGTTTCCCCTTTTTTTTCTCCCACTACATTCACTTCATCCTTCTTCTCTCCCTCCCCGCCGACATCGCTTCCTCAACCCAGTCGCGCGGCCACGAGACTCCTTTTCATATCCAACAAAAGCATCTTGACCTTGTTCTATTTTCTTCTCATATACACTCACATTCACCATGGTTGTCTCACTTCTCCGATGGTATGCTGCCCCTCCTCCCCCCTCCCCCCTGACCATCTGCTCACTCGATCCGTTCTCTCACAGGTACAACGCCCGCCTCGCCGCGCGGCCGCTTCTCACCCAGAGCATCACCACCGCCGTGCTATTCGCCACCGGTGACATTACCGCTCAACAGCTCGTTGACCAGCGCGGCCTGGAAAAGCACGACTTTGCCCGCACCGGCCGCATGGCCCTGTATGGAGGTGGTAAGTCTGTCCGTCCTCTGTCGTCTGTCCAGTCCATCATGACACAATCGTCCGCTGGCCCAGGAAGCAACGTGATGCACAAAAAGAAAAAGAAATAGTAAAAAAAAAAAAAAGGACGCAAAAGCTAACAATCACACCCAAACAGTCGTCTTTGGTCCTGCCGCCACCACTTGGTTCAACTTCCTCGCCCGCCGCGTCACCTTCACCAACAAGCGCGTCGAGACCCTCGCCCGCGTCTGCGTCGACCAGTCCGTCTTCGCGCCCACCATGATCGGCGTCTTCCTCAGCAGCATGGCCACCATGGAGGGCGCCTCGGCCTCGGAGCGCCTCGAGAAGACCTGGTGGCCCGCCCTCCGCACCAACTGGATGGTCTGGCCCTTTGTCCAGACCATCAACTTTGCCTTCCTGCCGCTCCAGTACCGCGTGCTCTTTGCCAACATCATCTCCATCGGCTGGAACAGTTACTTGAGCTGGGTCAACAGCAAGTAGTTGTTCTTGCGCCCACTCCTTTTTCACTCTCATGCAACTTCAGCAACAGAGCAAACAAGCCATACACATACATTGGAGGCAGGCACCTGCAAACAATAGACTATTTATTGTAATAATAACATCATATAGACTCGGAATGTCGGAGTGCTCATATCATGGACTCTGTATTTGATTTACTTCCTCTCCGCACTTTTCGAAGTGTACACAATTTATCGCCATATCATCATCATCATCATCATCATCATCATCGTCGTCGTCGTCATCATAATCATCGGATTAGTGTATACATTATTGCAGCATCCACAACATTTCGCATTCTCTACTATACTTCCGTCTCAATGTCGGCCTTTTGCTTCACATCGTGCGCAAAGATACCCGAAACCCCATCCTCTACTCTACCAAACTTATTCTTCACCCACTTCGCCGTGCGCGGAATCTTCCACTGCATGATGCCCCGGTGCTGACGGTGCAGTGTCTTTGCCTTCTTCTTATAGTCGCGCACCTGGTCCAGCATGCTCTGCCTATCCGAGGCGCTGCCGTCCGGCACCGCATCCGGCACCGCCTCCTTGCCCGAGCTCACCTTGCGCCCATGGCGGCGGTGCTGGCTTTTCGCGTCGTCATTCTCCGAGTCATTGTCAGCGCCTTCGTCGTCAGACGAATCCGCGTCGACGCCGGTATTGTCCGCATCCACAACGCCCGCTTCCTCCTTCCAGTCCGTTTGGAGGATATCGCGCGCCGTGTCAATGACTTCCACCACCTGCCGCAAATGCTCGCTGCCGTTGGCCCAGCTGGTGTGTGCGCTGCCCATGCCTGCCCATAGTGTCAGGCGTAGCTTTATGGTGCCCACCTTCTCACCACATGTCTCTAGGCAGTTGGAAATAGCACGTTTGTAATCGCCTTTCCAAATCGTAAGGTTGACTTCCTGCTCCTCCTCATCAGGAATATCCTTGAGCCATAGTACGCAAAATGCGGCGATACTCTCGCCTATGAGACGTCGGCCATCCACAAACGTAATGGAGAAACAGCTGCTATATCGCTGGTGCAGCGCCAGAGCCACATGCTTGCTCGATTTCGTTGCCCAAACGGCATGACCGTCTTCCTTAGCAGATGGATACATCTTTCCAGTGCTAATATTCGACTGGAAACGGAGCTTGCAACCACGCAGCTCTTCCGGAACACCCGTGCCGATGGCTTTATGGCGAATATCCAGGGTGCCGTACTGCCAGCCTAACAGATTCCGCGGTGCTTGGAGTGATACGCTTCGCCACACGAGAGAGATGCGGATACGGCCATTACCGATGCCCCCGGAAATTGGCCACCACCCCATTACCTGTGAGCGTTGCCGGAAGACCTGGGCAAGTGGTAGATGCACAATACCTAGCAAAGGATCATCTTCGTGCAGTCGAGCGTCGCGAACGGAGACATAGACCTCGCAGTCGCGCCAATCCCGGATGAAGCGTTCACATCCGGCGTTGAAGAAAGGCTTGCTATTTTGCGGCTTCACGCGAGACTTGAACGTTTTTCGATGGTTAATAACGATGGTACAGTACGAGGAGGGAAGACCTTCTCCCGTCTCCTCTTCATCATCGCTGGCACCCCCGAATTTGGACTTGGTATCTTTGCTGAGCTTCTTGATTTCGAGACCGGTCAGATTATGAATCTGGATGCTGAGAAGGCCACTCGGATACTCTTCCGGTGGTGGTGCTGAGATGATCATCTCGTCGTGCTCAATCTTAAACTCCAGCACGCGTTTCTTCTCCATATCCTCCTCGTGACGCTCCAATGTAATGTCTTTGAGCATGGCTTCGCGTAGCTTCCGCTCGCAGGTACGCTCAACCTTCTTCTTCAGCTGCTCCATGTTACGAACGCGCGGATCCCGCGTTTGGAGCTTGAACTGGCTATCCAGAATCTTCGTTTTGGAAAAGTACCCGACGCTCCATTCCAGCTTTCCGGGCATATTGTCTCCTGACTTGAGAGCTCGGAACCCGTCTGAACGATGCGACATCTTGCCATTTGACTCTGGGTTCTCCATAATCTCCTTTAGGCTTACTTCGATGCGGCCCAGGTCATCATCGGCCGTAAATCGGTCAGAGTCCCAAAGCTGAACGCGGAGACGTTCGTCAATGTTCAGTTCTTCCGGCGTTACCAGGACGAAGCATGTTTCGTCCCAACAAGGAGACATTTCTTTGAACATGATGCGGCTGCTCCAAACAACCTTGCCAAATTTTGCCCAGCCGACAGAAACGTACGGGTCCGAGCCACCCTCTCTAAAGAAAGGAATAGCCGCATCGCCCATCTTGAAGTCGTATCCTCGTTTAATTGTGACCATTAAAACGCCTTTTGCCAAAGTGTTCTTCTTGAAGTCTTCGCCGACCAGAATCTTTTGCAGATCAATGGTCAGGCTCTTTGGCGCAACATACTGTGCCACAGCAGCGTCGACTGATGCCTGCACGAAATTGCTAATCAACGGGACATCCATAATGTTCAGACCACGCTGAACCAGAGGCACGCAGCTCATGGCTACCCGCGGCTGGCCCATCAGCGTCACGGTACAAAGAGAGATGAAAGGAGGGTCAGCAATAAGCTGAAGTCGGGCGCGGATAGTGCCAATCATGCCATGTAGGTTGACCCAGACAGGAATCTTGATGTTTCCCGGCAGGTAAAATGCGACGAACAGGTGTAAGTCGTTATTTCGGTGCTTGGCCATTCTCGAACTGGCTCGGGTTCGATAAGCAAACGAAATCTCCAAATTGACAAAGGACCCCTCTTCATCGTCCATGACATGGGGACCGAAAGGATTACCATCGTCGCCGTCTTTCGTCTGGTCTGTTCCCTTTCTCTCCTTGTCGGAAGCATTCTTGCGGAGTGTCTCTGATGTGGCACCGCTTGGGAGCCAGCGGATGCCAAGGATGCGTATTGGCTCGCTTCCTTGGCCGATATCTTCAATGCTGACCATGCGAACAATCTTGGGAATAGAGGCTTGCATGACATCCTCGAGGATATCGGTAAAGCTAGCAAAGAGATCTGGATTAATAATGGGCCACAACGTACGTAGCACCGAGTTGAGCCATACGGTTCGCTCATGGGTGCTCTCATCCGCCTCCGTCTTCATCTTTTCGCGATGCGCATGCCAAATTTCGTCTTCAAACAGTTGTCTGGTTTGCTTGGAGCTAAAGTCGCGAACAAAGATGGCAAGGTACGCCATCAAGAAGAAGCCGCCGTAAAACAGGAACCAAGGGATGCTACCCTGTTTGGCCGAGGCAGGAAGTAGCTTGTATATCTCATAGGCAGCGACGAGGATGATGGCGGCACCGAAAACGCCTACCGTGGCACCTTGACGGCTAATATGTTCGATCTCGTCTCGTAGACCCCCAAAATCCGGTACGGGAAACTCTTTATAGAGGGCCGGGTTCAAGGCTTCCTTAGCGGTGGTAGGCCGGCCACCTGATAATGTGGCTAAGGCTGATAACGCCGACTCTGCGGAAGGGCCAGGGGCCCTCTTAGTGTCCCGTGTAGAGTACTTGCCCGGACTAAGCGCCGAGCCGTTAACAGGTACGCCGCCGGGGGCGGCCGCACTGGACGTATTCTTGGTACTGGTGGGCTCATCGCCTACGGAAGTACGCCCGGCGTCGCTTAACGTTATATTGTCGAGGGCTTCGTCGTCGAAGTCTTGTATGACGATAGTCTGGTGCGTAACGGGGTCCGTAACTTCGCGTTCGCCTCGCTGCCAACGACGTTCCTTGTCCTTGCGGCGGCGGCGAGGGTCTGTGAGTGCGGGGTCCGTTTGTGATGTATCGATCATCGGAAGATGTTGTCTGTCGCCGCCATCGTCATCGCCATCCTGGTCACGGCTGCGGCTGCGGCTGCGACTGCGGGATCGGCCCCTGCCACTGCCACTGTCGCTCAGAGATATGCTGGGCACGCTCAAGGCTGTCGAAGGGCGCGGGCCCGGCGATAGTGTTAAGCGGCTGGGACGCGACTCGGAGATGCCCTCATCGGAAGGCGGTGCGCCGTCATGTTGCATGGCCTCTTGCTGTCGTCGCAGTGCCAGTTCCTCGCGATATTTGGAGATTGTGGGAACTGGTCTATGGCCGCTGTATGGTTCTTCATAGCGGCGCGCTTCGTCAGTGGTGCCGGACATGTCGGGTGGTCATCTACAGCTGGAGGCAAGAGCACACCTGAGATAGGTTGCTCAGGCAGAAATTTGAAGTGAGGACTGCCCGAGTAGGTAAGGAGTTGCTCTGAGCCTCAGTTGAGGAGATGGCTGTGACGTACCTCCTTTAGACAAGGTGTATCCACAGCCAACTTTATTATTAGCTAGTATCTACCAGGTACATACACATAAAATGCTGGGGCTGACGGGCCGGAGCGCTGGCGTTCACAGCCAGGCTGATTATTATTATTCGTACAGTCTTTGCAGCAACTAAACCTCACGCTTTGCAGACAAGTTGCTCATGCATCCTGAATTCTTGTTTTTCAACCAAAATTGACCTTGCAGGAATCGCAGCTGGACGCTGGCTTGGCACACATTGGCACATCACGTCATGAACCTGGCGGAGCCTCGGCACAGCCACACCGGCCGAGTCGACGACCATATGTTGTTCTGATGAGACTGCGCGTGTCGTTGAAAGGATTTCTTTTCTTCTTATATGTTCTGTGCTGAAAATTGAAAAAAATTGCCTGCTCGTGCGATGGCTAATTCTGCATTGCCTTTTACTTTTCTTCTTTCTGTTCTTCTTTTTTTTCAATCATATTGTAGCCTGTCCGTTATCGACCTCCTCCGGATCGGCGGTGACAAGGTTCAGCCCTCTCTTTGCCGACAAGTCTGCAAGCCACAGGCGAGCCACCTGACCGTGGCGCAGACCTTCACCCACTTTTTTCTTAATTACCTACGCCAGGAGAAGTCGTTGCACGAACGACTTCCTGTCGTTATTAATCACTGGAGCACTGGTGTTTGACGGCAAGGCTTCCCCCGTCTTTGGGTCTGGCGTCGAATACATCTTGCTACAACTCTGAACAAACATTGCCCCTACTACGTAATCATGACCCTTGCACCTCCTCGTCGGAACGCCACGGAAACGTATTTGTGGTTCTGCCTGAGGACTCTGCGTGTCAGGCTAAGAGATCGCTGTGTACAGATAGTTGTCCTTTGTGAGCTGGCGGCTTCAGGTGACACGGTTGGCTTCAATCGAGATATGGGATCATGCACCTCCCGCGTACGCGAGCTCGAGATGCGTCGCAGTTGTGCTACAGGCCGGCCTGTGGCGACTTGTTGGTCTCGTCAGGAGAGAATTGACAATCCAACGTCAGGTACAAAGGTTTAGATCTCGGCCGCGATCAATAGCCGACGGCTGATTGCCCCAGCCAACTAACTCGTTTACCCGATGTTCCGCTTGAGGCAGGTGGCTTCTTCCAACCGAGCAGCGGATGGGAATAGATAACGTTGAGAGCGGGAGGTCGATTACTGGGGCGCGCCTTTTCGCCTGTATTAGCACTGGCATTGTCACATCGACGTTTCCTGGTCAGCAAATCCTTTCTGGTTGATGCCTCCCTTTTAAGCGCCCAGCGACCGCCACAAACTTCTTGGCCAAAAGCCACGCGAATGCTGTGCGCACCTGCGTCACGCACAATAGTTGGACGGGTAGTACGAAAGAACTGGGTCGAGT
Source organism: Cordyceps tenuipes (assembly GCA_025583755.1). Lineage (NCBI taxonomy): Eukaryota > Fungi > Ascomycota > Sordariomycetes > Hypocreales > Cordycipitaceae > Cordyceps > Cordyceps tenuipes. The sequence goes on along the minus strand of JANZYN010000006.1, from coordinate 62,284 downwards.
ATCTGGCATAGTAAATCGCTGCGCCTCTTGTCTTAGGAAGATCGGGCATCAGATATATTGCTGCGGTCTTCGAATGGCGATGGAGGCGAACCGAGGAACGGATGATCAGACGGATTGTGCGTAGGGAGCATGTTCGGTACGGCGCCCGGCACGGGCTGAAACAGGCCCCGTGGAGCACAGTCGGGTGTCGGATGTGGGAAGGAGCAGGAAAATGGGATGGCGCAACCAACAAGGGTACTAAGTAATGGCCGGGCAGGCAAAGCTCAGAGGGCGTCGAATGTCGAATCGTGGAAGAAGAATTTGGCGAACACTGTATCAGGCAGGTATTTGTCGCTTGGCAGCCATTGCAAGCAAGGAGCAAACAGAGGCGACGTTTGTTTAATGGAGGAGAGAGAGGCACCGCCCTGCCAGTTGGCAGCCGCCAAGTCGCCAGCTGCCAGCAAACGCTCGGCTTTTTTTATCAAGACTTCTCGATATCACCACTTTCCTATCCTCAGTTCATGTTACATCATCATCATCATCATCATCATCATCATCATCATCATCACAACCACCACCATCGCCATCCTTCCTGTCGCCATGACATATTGTGTGATCCCCCCTTCTGCCTGCCGAATCCACACCACCTTGACCCAGACACTAGCTCCGTCACACTGCACCCTCAGCCGTCGCTCGTTGCTCGTTGGCTACATTCAATTCTCTAAGCGCCGGGCCCGCTTCGTGCCAAATTCATGCAGCCACTCAGAGCTCCAGCCGTCTGGATTGCCTCTCCATAAAGTGCCTCTTTGGCCAATTTCCTGCCCCCAGAATTCCACTAGAGGTCGCCTTGGCGGCGGCGGGGGATGGCCGGGTCTCGGGAGTTCACCAACTCGATAGCACAAGGTGCGCAGCCGCACAACGACTTGTCTTGTGCTTTTTTGTTCCTTGCAAGATATTTAGATCGCACTCTGCTCACGCCATCCATCCGCTTGCGATACTCCTCGACTCGAATGAGCCCTGAACTCCGATTTTCTGCCGCCTTTCCCTCGCACGACTGGCTTCCATCTCAAAACACTCTAGGGCCCTTCGAAACACCTTCTCCCGCCACCTTCAACTCATCCTCTCACACTCAACGTCGCACTTTGCGGCTCCTTTGTCGCAACCTCAGTCATCCAGTTCCCTAGGCTTCCGCGTTGCCTCCCGTCAATTTTATTTCTTGAGACGAAAACTTCCCGCTGCCACCGCCCTGTATCTTTCTTTCTGCAAGCCTAGGATTGCGCTGCTACTCACAGTTCAAGCCAGCGCCCAAGACTTGGTTTCAAAGGTCTTGGAAGTTTACCCATCCGGACGAATTGAAGCATTGGTCCTGCACCAGCAACGCCGGATCGGGTTTCTATTCATTCTGTGACAGCTCCGGGGGTGTTACCCCGTTTCTGAGCCCACCTCTCCCCCATTTCCCGGCATTTATCACCTTAATTCGGCCCATATCGCTTGTCTTCTGGCCGTCCCATTTCTCACCTTCTCGGACTCATCCAGCCTTGAACTTGGGGCCATCCGTGTCTGTCTTCTCTTCTCTCCTGCTGGCTCAGATCGATTTCTTCCTTAATTATCTAATTCGCGATTACGTTTACGGTCTCCTTCCTTGTTATAGCCTTTGAACGACAGCTTTCATTCGTTTACCTTACGACCTACATTTACGTGCCAATCGCCGATACTCCTGAGCATTTGGCAGCTTCAATCCCTTGTCGCCGGTCGACTCATGAATAACCTCGGCTGCATCCATATGCTCAACTAAACACTGTCTTCAAGATGTCCGGACAATTAGGCTTTCGTGAGCTCATTGTGAAGCAGTTCACGGCCAGAAAGCTCATATTTCATTTACTTTTCTGGACCTTTCACTGGGGCATCTTCGCCTATGGCTGGTAAGCTGCATGGTTTGAATCACTCGAATTTCCTGCTCACGCAAAGTAGGTGGAAGCAAGCTGCAGATATACGACTCGCTGGTCTCAACACTCTTAAGTTCTCCGTCTGGATTTCCCGTGGTGCTGGTCTCGTCTTGAGTGTCGATGGAATGCTCATTCTCCTTCCGGTTTGCCGCACAATCATGCGATGGATTCGCCCCAAGATTCGGTTCCTGCCACTCGACGAAAATATCTGGCTGCATCGGCAACTCGCATACGCTCTCCTGCTATTCAGTATTCTTCACACGGGTGCCCACTATGTCAACTTTTACAATGTTGAAAAGAATCAGATTCGGCCTGTTACAGCTCTTCAGATTCATTACGAGCAGCCTGGCGGCATTACTGGCCACACTATGCTGCTCTGCATGATGTTGATGTACACGACCGCCCACTCGCGAATCCGCCAGCAGTCCTTTGAAACGTTTTGGTACACGCATCACCTTTTCATTCCCTTCTTCTTGGCGCTTTACACGCACACAACCGGTTGCTTCGTACGCGACTCCGTTGATGCCTTTTCACCTTTCGCGGGTGAGCAGTACTGGACACACTGCATCGGTTATCTTGGATGGCGGTGGGAACTCTGGACTGGCGGTTTTTATCTTATGGAGCGTCTTTACCGTGAGGTTCGCGCACGCCGCGAGACGAAAATTACCCGAGTCGTTCGCCACCCATACGATGTCGTCGAAATCCAGTTCTCTAAGCCTTCATTCCGGTACAAAGCTGGTCAGTGGCTATTCCTCCAGATTCCGTCTATTTCCAAGTACCAGTGGCACCCTTTTACCATCACCTCGTGCCCATTCGACCCGTACGTGTCTGTCCATGTTCGTCAGGTCGGTGATTTTACCCAAGCCCTGGGTGATGCTCTGGGTGCCGGTAATGCCCAGGCGAAGACGTACGACGGCGTTGATCCCTTGGGAATGTATGAAGTGGCTCTGCAAAATGGCCAGCAGATGCCCTCCCTGCGTATAGATGGCCCTTACGGAGCGCCCGCCGAGGATGTTTTTGAGAACGAAATCGCAGTCCTCATCGGTACTGGTATCGGCGTCACACCGTGGGCTTCCATTCTCAAGAACATTTGGCACCTGCGCAACTCGCCCAACCCGCCAACTCGCCTGCGCCGTGTCGAGTTTATCTGGGTCTGTAAGGATACCGGCTCTTTTGAGTGGTTCCAAACGCTACTGTCCTCGCTCGAAGAGCAGTCCAACGAAGCCGCTCGCCTGCCTGGCAGCAATGGCGTCGAGTTCCTCAAGATTCACACCTACTTGACGCAGAAGCTTGACATGGACACGACACAGAACATTGTCCTTAACACCGTCGGCGCCGCCGCCGACCCCCTCACCGAACTAAAGGCCCGCACACAGTTTGGCCGTCCGGACTTCCGTCGCCTCTTCACGACGATGCGCGACGGCATCCTCGATCGCTCATACATAAACGGTCTGGAGGGAAGCATGCGCACCACCGTTGGTGTTTACTTTTGCGGTCCGTCTCAAGCTGGTACGTACCTGACACTCGGCAGAATTACATCACGCCTCCCTTGCTAACAACTCATCTCTAGCTCGTGATATTAAGATTGCATGCAAGAATGCTACGGCCCGCGAAGTCCAGTTCCGCTTCTGGAAGGAGCACTTTTAAGCTCTCACACAAAGTACTAGTATTTTACAGACATTGGGAGTCTTTGGGTTGCTTTTTTTTTGCGAGGAAACGGGGTGTGCTGGGTTCATATTTTGTTGCTGTCCTTTTACTTCTACCATGTGTATGCATTATTTTGGCCCGGGGCTTGGATTTCCTTCATTCTAAAAAAGAAGAGCGAAATAGCAATGTCATTTTGTTGCAACTTGTCGGCAACCATGTTCTCTTTCTTGCGTCCGTTTCATCTTGTGCGTTGATAGAAAGCCAACATTGCAAACTTTTGAAGCTTTTTTGTCAACTGGAGCGTATTATTGTATGTCATTATTTCTTCTCGCATTATATTTCATCATGTACAAAATTGGACAACTTTGCCACCAACCTGTGAACCCACTTCCCGTGAACCGTTTATTTGCATCCTCTTATCCCTTCCTTGCCGCTCCTCCGCTTCCTTGCATTCTAAAAACAAGATGAAATAAGACTACCCAGTGACAATGCACAATGCAAAAAAAGGAAGATCCTTCCCTCCACTTCTACCTATCCCTCGTCACGCGTGGCGTTGCCAAGACGGAAAACTTGCAATGGCGGGTGGCGGGAGGCGGATGAGCGTCATGAAAACAAAACAAAACAACAAGTTGTGTAGAAACAAATCCTTCGCTAAGAGGCCCGAGAATAAGTAGCACATGCCCGCAAAAGAAAAGATCCAAAAAAAGGTGCGACCGCGTGAAGAAATGAAACTCTAGACCTGATAAATATTTGCATCTCCCTCCAATATAAGATGCCCGAGAAAGAATACCAAACTGCGCCTTCCAAGTGGCCGACAAGGCGACTTAGCCAAGACAAAAAGTTCCCATGAGAGAACTCTGTTAATATTGCATTCGCTCATTGCTGCTTTCGTTGATTAGAAATGGTTATATAAGTATGTGATGCTGTAGGAAAATAGCAGCCACAGCTGTTGCCGTCAGCCATGAGGTTGCTTGTTTTCAATGTCGAGCTTCGTGACATTCGCTTCCGTCAAGGCCTCGCCAGAACCTTGTTCCTGATAGCTGCTGCTACGCAAATTTGCAGCAGGTCCACCAGCGGCGTCAATAAGCTTCGTCTCCTGCAGCATGCTTGAAAACTCCTTGTCCCGTTCGGGGCGTGGGACTCGAGGCGGCATGTTGACCAAGGAGGGTGAGTCGAACGGTGAGATCTCACCTCGACCGGTCGTGGTGGCTGGTGTTGGCGTGACAGGTCCCCCAGTACAGTCATCCTGTGTTTCATTTCCAGAGTCGAGGCTGGTTTTGGAAACAGTAGCACTATCGCCAATGGCAATCGGGGGTATGTTGGACGTATCGCAGTGCTCAATGAGCTCTGAGCAGTCTGACAATGGCTGGTCGGGTATAGTGCCTTCTTGACGGCGTGACACACACCATCGGATCAGCATGCGTTCAAGGATTGTCATTGTCACCGGTTTCGCCAAATAGTCATCCATGCCAGCCCTCTTGCACTTTTCTCGGTCGCCTTGGATGGCCGAGGCCGTCATGGCGACGATGGGAACATCGTGGATGAGAGTTTTGTATGGGGAGTGATGCCGCATCAAGTGCGTACACTTGTACCCATCGATGATGGGCATCTGAACGTCCATGAGAATAATATCAGGTTTGGCATTTCGACCCTCGCTTGCTCCCAGCACATACTCCAGAGCCTCCCTTCCGTTCCATGCTGCAGTCACTTGGAAGCCAAGCTTTCGGATTGTGCGGGTTGCAATCTTCTGATTCACTGCATTATCTTCAACAACAAGAATATGAAAGGCGGCTCGCTCAGATCTTGGCAGATCTTGCTCGATACTCTGGGAGGATCGCACCGAGTAGCGCCGACGAAGCCCAGAAAGCCCTGCAGAGCCATCTGAGCCCGAGGGTGTAGCAGTCATGGCGTTTTCATACTCTGAACTATTGCACGACAGACTTAGATCCGACTGCAGGCGATCGGGGATAGCACCGGCATCAACATTCTGGGCGTTACGCTGTTGGGGTTTGTGAAAAGGGATCCAAAACGTCGCCGTCGTGCCACTTCCCACCGTGGACTCGAGTGTGATTTGGCCGTGCATCAAGTCAAGCAGGTTCTTGCAGATGGTGAGGCCAAGACCGGTTCCACCAAATCTGCGGGCGGTTGAGGCATCTCCCTGACTAAATGGTTGAAAGAGCTTGCGACGAACATCTTCCTGGATGCCAATTCCAGTGTCCTCGATAATAAACTTGACGATGATCGAGTCTGCCGTCTCCTTCTCTTTTAGCACCGAGAATCGGACATATCCCTGGCTCGTAAACTTGATACTGTTTGTGAGCAAGTTGGTAATGATCTGGCGAACACGGCCAGGATCGCCGATAACGGCCAGGTCGTTCTCAATGTCGTCGCTAATCTTGGACTGAAAATCCAAGTTTTTGCGCTCCACGGCGAACTTGAGCATGCGAACAACTTCCTTGAGAATAATGGACAGCGAAAATTGTACCTCCTCAATATCAAGCCGACCGGATTCCACCTTGGAAAAGTCGAGAATGTCGTTGATTACGGTGAGGAGAGACGTTGCAGAGCTTTGGATATTGTCAACGTAATCGCGCTGCTCCTCGTCCAAACTCATGTCGCCAAGAAGTTCGGCCATACCGAGGACGCCCGTGATGGGCGTTCTGATTTCGTGGGACATGTTTGCTAGGAACTGGCTCTTGAGTCGATTCGCCTCGTTGGCCGCGGCTTCGTTGGCAATAGCTCGGTGCTTGTCGCGGGACTGTACACGGAGGGCTTCCTCGCTATCCTTTAGCTGGGTAACATCCATGACAACTCCAATGACTCCTTCGATATTGGGTCGCTTCCCATTCTGCGTTCTCTTGCCGTACATGGGAATAAATCGTGTCCGGAACCAGCGATCGTCAAGCCCATGTTCCTTGATGTCTTCGAGCCGTTTTCCCTCAAGAATCTCTTCGATGGAATTCAACCAGTCTGGTCGTTCCCCTTCCGGCATTTGCTCGGTCAACCTGTTGAAGACTGTGTACATGTCCTCACCGATGAACCAGCGGCCCTTTCCAGTATCCTCATATGTAGCATCCCAAATCAACGCTCCCTCAAGCATGGTGACACGGCGATTCGGATCGACGGTAAAAAGGGTGACATGGGAGTGCGCAATGACACTTAGCAGTTGCTGTCGTGTTTGCTTGGCCGCTAACTTCGTCTCGATACTTTCGTGGACATCGGTGCAGGTACCAAACCATTTTTCGATTGCGCCCGTTTCAGGGTTTCGCATGGCGAGGGCACGCCCCAGGAACCATCGCCACTTGCCCTCTTTGTTGCGACAGCGATATTCCATGAAGTACGGGTCCCCCGTCTCCAGAGATGCGCGCCATCGTGAAAGTGCCTCGAGTTTATCATCGGGATGAAAGCAATCTCTCCAGGCCAGCCCGAGGCACTGCTCGGGCGCGAGGCCCGTATATGTATACCATCGTGTGTTGAAGAAGTCGTGCAGTCCCGTCGCCGAGGCAGTCCATACCAACTGGGGCATGGTGTCGCAAATAATTTTGAAGCGCTCTTCATCGCGCTCTTTGATAAGCGACATTTCTTCGGTTATTACGGTAACATCGCGGAAAGTTACAACCCCAGCAAGAAATTCGCCGGTTACTTCGTCAGTAATGGCTTCACCGAGAAGATCGTAGACTAAACGTTTGCCTTGTGAGTCAAAGACACCAACCCGGGTGCTGGAAAATGGCGTTGCTGTCTTGAGCAGGATAGAAAGAGGATGCTCGTCAACTTCAAGTCTTCTCGTAAAGTCTTCGGTCCAAACTTCCCAATTCTTTAGCAGGTCGAAGCCGTCGGATGAAGAGTCCAGATCGGCATCGTGCGGGAGCAGCAGACGAGCGGCCTTGTTGGGGAAAGTTACACTGCCATCTTTCCACATGGCAAGTATGGGCATCTGGGTGTTATCCAGAAGAGCATCCTTCATGCGAATGATTTTTTGCAGGACAGAGGGTGTGCTGGAATGCGAGTGGGCAGCAACGGAAGGGGGACCCATGGGCGGGAAGGGGCTGGAAGACATTGTGAGGATGCTGGGCGTGTTGAGTGCTGGAGAACTCGAGTCTCGACTGGAAGCGACGGAGGAGGGATTGGAGTTGCTAATGGATCTTCGTTCGGCAGCTTCAAGAGCGATGGATTTGGCGACGCTCTTTTTGTTGTTGGTGGGGGTCGAGGGCGTCGACTGAGTGCTCGTGAAGGTGAGGGTGAAGTAGACCTGTTTGTCCTCGACTTCCCAGACGGTAACAATCATTTTGGCAAATGCATGGAATTCAGACTCCTTGGACTTGTAGCGACTGTCAAAAGTGGTCTTATTGAGTCCCTTTCTAGACACAACAACCTCGATAGTGGCGTCCTGAGTGGGCTTGATGGGAGTACCACGAAGCTGATAGCTGGGGCTGGCAGGGCCGTTGATGGTGGGCGTGGCGTCACCGGCGTCACCGGCATCACCGGCGGCGGTTGTAGATAACGGGCACTGGCCAGACGCGGGGGGGCGGGCGCCGATTTCGTTGACCAAGGCGTCAAAGAACGTCTCCCAAGTGACCCATACAGGTTTCCCATCCTGTAGCATATCGATGCCGACCTGAGAGAGTGTCTGTCCGCGAAGACGGTCGGTGGTGAGGGAAGGGTCGTCATCATCGCTGTCATCCGCTATGATACCCATCATTCTTCCCATGGCCTCGTTGGCGAGAACAACGGTCTTGAGGCTGTTGAGAACAATGACCGGAACGGGTAGGTACTGCATGGCAGAAAATGCCAGCTGGGCAGGCGATATGGTGGGCATTGCGAGTCGGAAGGGGCTCTGGGACTGCGAGCGATCATCTCGGATCGGCATGCCGGGGGGATCACGAAAGAAACGGCCACCTCCGAGAGAACGAGAACTGTCCGTATTTCTGTTGCCCGAGATTTGGGTATGACCACTGGCGGTGTTCAAGTGAAGTTGAGCGTTTGCAGAGATATTGCCGGAGTCCGGTTCGGGGTCGAGATCTACAGCAGCTGCCGAGTCGGTGCCAGCGGCAAGCGCGGCATCGTGGGCAGCGGCCGCCAACGGGGTGGTTGTGAAAGTACCACTGTGATGGGGAGATTCGGGGTTGTTGTTCATATCGGACAGCTCAGGCTGCGAGGATTCGCCCATCACCCGGGGCGTACGGGGAGGTGGGATGCGGTGATGTCGTTGCGCTGGAGTCGGACGAGAGACACGGCAGCAGGATCTGAACGGCCAAATGCAGAGGGGGCTTGTGCTGCACCATCGAAGGACTCAAACTAGCAAGTTGGAGGCAGCCGTAACATGTCTGTTGGTTGTGGCTCGGTCGGAGGGGAACTTGTGGGTTGCGCCAGGTCGCGGCAAGGTACAGATGTGGGTGGGATCGGAGATGGTGGACGGCGTGCCTCGCAGATGAGGTCAAGGCCAGTAATTGGCGGAAGTCGTCGATTGACTGCAGTCGCTACCGGGTGATGTGAGGCGAGCCGGAAGAATAGAGAAGCGACTAGGCTGAGGAGAAAGTAAGTGGGCTGAGTCGGGGAGTTGTGAAGCGGCAGAGAAAGTGTTGGGCCGGAGATGTCGTGTGTGCAAACGCGAAGGAAGGAAGTAAGTAGTAGAGGGAGAAGTGTGACCGCGCGCGGGCAGATCAGAGCGAGAATGGACGAAGCAGAGACTCAGAGTGGATAGTTGGGAAATCAATCAAGCGCAAGTTGGCAGATATGAAAGAGAAAAAGGCGAATGTTGGGGGAAGAGTGTGCACGTCTAACTACTGGGCAGAGTCTAGGACATTGCTAGTCTGGTAGCGAGAAGCGGCTAGCTGGAGCTGGCCGGCCTTGACTGGTTCAAAGAGGCAAGTTGACAAGTTGGGAACCGACGGTATCTCATTATGTACCTATCTATCTACCTGTGTATCTACTACCTAGTTAGGTAGTTGGCCTGCACACCATCTAACGACTCGACAAGGCAGTAATGAGGCGAGACGCATAGACTGGCCGAGACGATATATGATAAAGGGCGACATTGGGCCTCAGAAATAAAGTCTGCATTCCTTGATGAAAGCGGAATACTAGTACATACTAGATTACACCTGTCAACTTGCAAGAACAGGGAATACCATGAGATAAGGTGGAAAAGTTGGCAGTGGACTCGGCCTTGAATAACCTTTAGTTGGGACCTTTACCCGTTTGAGCTCCGAGACTGGAGACAGACACTGAATGGGTGGCGGGGCTTGGACTGGGTCAGTGGTCACTGATGAGTGAACGGATAAGCGAGCGCTGTTTACTTTTACAATTCTTGATTCGTATACAGACGCATATGGTATTTTGTTTGCTTGGCAGTACTGAATGACGTTGGCATGATGGTGACTTGGAAATGAACAGTTGGTCCGTAGATGCGTAGGCCGATAAGATACGGCACATCGCATGCAAAACACAGCAGCACGTCAAGAGCTTTACCTATTCACTATCAGGAGCTTGGAAAAGACCCGAGCAGCCGTGAGCTAGCCAAATATTCCCACGGGCAGTAACTAGTTAGTAGTACCGTAGTTAGCTTTCTCCCCTGCATCCCCTGCTCGGCCTCGTTCTCAGGTAGCCCCTCCCGCCCGCCCAAGCCCCAGCGGCCCCTGCTCTGCCCCGTGATCGACGGACTGGGTTGCAAAGCTGAAGAGATGGAGGAGTGTGCTACCACACCTGCTACTGTTTCTTGTCTTTTTTTTTTTTTTTTTTTTGCCCCTTCGACTTTCACTCGGCTTTCACTCACGTTCACTCGAAAGTGTGAGAAGCTGTCCTGTCTCTCTGCCCAAACGGAGCTCAAGCACAGCCGTACCTGATAGTATCTAATACCAGGGTGGAACAAACTCGGGCAAATGGCAGACAGGGCGGCATTCTGTAAGCCACCACCACCACTTTTCGATTGACCAGCCGAGTGCCGCCCGCACCAAGTGCCATGAAATGGACCCTTGTAGGCTAGCTCGATAGGTCGATACATGCATACAAGCGTAGACTGCATTAGCATCCATGTACCTGGTTATCAACTCAATCTGCGACAAGCCACAATGCCTGCCGCCCACTCTGCAGCCACAGGACAGGGCGTAGAAGACTGGAGTTACCCAGTCCGACATTCTCGCAGCCCTCCTTCAACTTGCATGCTGCATGAAATCTCTGCTGCCGCCAACGTTCTAGGCGCCGCCATCATGTGAGACACGACCTCCTCTGCTTGGGATTCCTGCCGGTACGAATAATCCGCTGACCGTAGCACCATGCCCATGGCAAGGGAGGTAGCTCAGTGGCTGGCTGGCGGTTCTAACCTTTTTTTTTCTGCCGTGTGCCTTGCTTTCACGCCGTTCTGGAACCGGGTCCGGCTTGGTCCAGAACGTCCAGAACCTTGACTGCTCTCACACCAGCATTTGTCAAACAAAGAAACGAAAAAAAACAGGCCAGGGGTCAGCAGCACACCGATTCGTTCGCGCATTACTGACTTGCTACCTCAATAAGTTCGAGTCCCATATGGTTCATCACCGCCGAAGAGGCATCGACACCCATGACCAACTACGCATAAGCCTTCCCAACAGGTTTCTCAATATTGGTCACCGCAACACCGCAACACCGGCATTCCCGCTCCCGCTCATTCAGAACGCGTATTCCGCCCGTCCTTCGACCGCAGGAAACATACGCATATTCGACCTGATACATAGACCAGGTACCTACCCTGCTCCCACACAGCCGCTTCGCATTATTATCGACATCCTGCGGGCCCCCAAAAGCCTCGACTTTCAGCGTAGCATTCAAGACGGGACCCAGCCCACCGCATCGCCAGATTTCCCGTTCAACCATGATTCCCCTTGTTAATTTCCCGCCTACCCAGCCGCCGTGCCCGCGTACGCTTCACCCAAAGAAACCCTCTCCAAGCGCGAGTGAAGGGCTTCCGTGATTACTACTTCTTGTTAGTCGCTGGCATTGCCCATGCATGTCTCTGTAGGGAGGGATTCTCATTCACATGAGCCACGTCTCCTCATACGCACGATCTGTCAGTCAATCTACCAAAATTTGCTGCAGTCTATTGGGAGGTCTAGACTTAGGCGCTCCACAGAATCGTCGATCTCATGTTTAATACCCTTGCAATCAACAACACAACTCGATGAATCTTATGCACTGTCATCAACTATCCTTGCCTCTTTGACCTACCGAATGACCACCCTCGTCTAAACAGACACAAAATTCATCAACATCCACCTTCTTCTTATTCTGTTTCTTCTTCTACAGCGACACTAAGCTATGTGAGGTCTATCACCTCGCCTAGCCTACGCTCGCTACGGCACGCATCGCAACAGAGATACCCGCCCGGATTATGCAATGTACACACCGGGCACACCCATCCGGCGTCGCCATTCGCACTGCCACTCGCGTCCCCGTGCCGACGCCGACGCCCGCGGCTTGTAGCCCGCTGCTCCGCGGACGCTAGCAGACGACTCCGCGCCGCCAACGGCGCGCTCCTGTTCGCCGGCCCGGGCCGCAAGTCCGTTGCGTCGCCCATGAGCTCCGCAAGTGCCTGCGCAATCGCCTCTTCGGTGGCCTCGTCCTCCTCCGCCTGCGTCCGGAAGCCGTTGCGACGGGCGGCCGCGCCCGCGTCCCTGATCTGTGCCTCGTCAAGGGTGCTCGCGCCACAGCCCTCCAGCGCCCTCTTGCGACGCTCCGCCGCCTCGGCTGCTGCCACGCGTCGCATTTCCTGCGTCGGTGCTGCGGGTCTGCCAGCGGCGCCTCCTCCTCCGAGTCGACGACCAGCCACGGCCACCACGGCGTTGGACAAGACCCGGCCGCGTTCATGCACAGGCACCCTCGCCGGTGCGCCACCACCCAGACGACGGCCTTGAGAGAGAAACGAGGCACCGGTGTAGCCGGACAGCGTCAGACGCAGGTGCTCGTCGCGCAGCGCCTCCCACAGCGCGTGGAAGGCGGCGTTGTGCGGGCCGTGCACGTTGTGGCACAGCTCATGCAGCATCGTATCAACGACCATGTCGAGCCCGAGGAAGAGCGTCTGATCGTTGGCATAGCGCAGCCGCAGACAGATTTGCTGTCCTCGGTTCACGTTGAGACCTGCCCAGAGAGACAGACGTGTTAGATGGATAAAAGGTGGAGAGTATACAAGAAAGTGACCATTGTAAAGAACGTACCCAGTAAGTTAGCATTGTTGGGATAGAACTCGGCGAGCTCGCCGACCCGCCATTGGTGGTTGCGCATTATCGGCTTCACGGCCGATGCGACGCGCCGTAGCATCTGGAGAGCGTCATCGGCGCGGGGGAGCCGGGCCAGGTGCACGTAGGACCGCACCTGCTGGTCTTGGTTCGCCATGATTTCGGCGTGCGAACAGAGGCCGCAAGTATGGGCGTCAATACATGGCAGAGGGTGTTGTAGTGGTTTTGGTATTCTGCCGTGTTTATGTAGACTTTCAGGCCGTGAAAGAGTTGCGCGGCTCCGTCGACAAAGTGTGGGGTCTCCAACGACTCACAGTGACATGTAAGCCGGTCTGCTGCCTGGAACGGCGGCATTTGTCATTTGGCCAACCAACAGGATTTTTACTGTCAAAGTTTATTCACATGGAATCTTCTAGTCTTTTGCCACGGTACAAAACGGTTTGGTGCAGAAATGTGATGCGGCGGGAGTAATTGGGGGGGGGTTGCTTTGACGGCCACCACTGCGGGAGATGGGTGTGAGAAGGGACCTAACCATGCACAAAATAATAGTGTAGAAAATGTCAAGAATGCGAGTGATTGGAATACGTCGTGTCTTTGTGAGTGTTTAATGTGCTGAGTAGTCAACAGCCGCCAGCTGAGTCTGAAAGAGAATGTCATAACATGACTTAACTCCAATATAGATAGCCGCGAGCATCTTCGTCACCGCCGAGTGCCCTCCTTGTCCATCATCCAACATCAATCACTCCTTGACCGCCGCCGCCCGCAGCCGGACATACGAAATCATCTCCCCGCCGCGCCCATCATCGCAAACCACCCGCAGCGCCTCCGCCGCCTCCCTCACCGCCGCCTCGCGCTCCTCCCCCTCCGGCACGCTCTCCAGCATGTCCTTGCCAAACAGCCGCAGCCAGCCCTCGACGCCGCCGTCGGCCGCCCTCGTCGGCCGCCACTCCCGCTCCACCCGCCGCACCGCGAACCCGGCCTCCGCCAGCGCCGCCTCCGCCCACGCCTCGTCCGGGAAGAACCACGGGTAGACCACCGGGGTGGTGCCGGCGCGCCGCCGGCAGGCGACCAGCAGCGCGGCGCCCATCTCCTTCACGTTGCCGAGGCCGCCCATCTCGAACACGAGGCTCCCGCCGGGCGCGAGGGCCGCGTGCAGGGCGCGCAGGAGCGGTGCGCGCGAGGCGGGGTCGCGCAGGATCCAGTGCAGCGCCGCGTTGGAGAAGATCTTGGTGAAGGAGCCGGTCTGCAGCGCGGGGGTGCGGTGCAGCGCGGTCGCGTCGAGGACTGCCGTGCACGGGTGGTTAATGCAGCTGCCCTCGGTTCTCGTCTCGGTACGGAGACGGGTTCACGAGGGTCTCGTACCTTCAAAGGTCGCGTTGGGGTACTCCTTGCACAGCTCCTTGGCCGCCGAGATCATGGCCGGAGAGCTGTCAATGCCGTGGATGGAGCCCTTGCCTTGCGACAGCACCTTGGCGAATTCCAAGTTTAACACGCCGTCTGGTCATTTGTTTGAAAGCAAGGCCGTCAGTTATATCGTCTACAAGGGTATTTCTTCTCCGAGGAAAGCCGAGACGTACCGCCACAGCCGACGTCCAGGACAACATCATCCTTTTGCAGATCAAGCCACTCTGTCACCTTGCCCGCCAGTTTGGGCACAAATGCTGCCGAGTGTTGGTATTCCTGCCATGGTTGATGCAAATCAGAGCGAGTTGCGTGCGGTATGCGGGGTTCCAGATCTCCGTCCACTTACACCAGAGTGCCAGTGATCTTTGCGTTCTTCGGCCATGGTCTATCGACGAAAACAAATAGAAAAAAAATTAGATGGATTCTACAATCATGCAATAATATTTCGACAAAAAGAAAGGATAACTTGTATTTGCAGCATTTCTAATGGAGAAGACGCACATTTATAGCTTGCGAGAGAACGCGCCGTCGAGGAACAAGCGGCCGAAATCGGAGCCCGCTGGCGTAAAGCCTCAAGGTTCGCAGAAGTTCGATCGTACTTATATGTCAGTCTACGTCACAAGCTTCAATATTAAACAAATCAAGGATGTCAGATTTATTCCAACACAAGTGGCCGCATTTGCAACCCAACTTCTTCCTCGCCTTGGTCCATCCAGCTCCCACAGCTTGAGCCTGTCTTCACCGACGCCATCCTCTACTCTCTTGATCAAGGTGATGACCTATCAAGCCTTAAATTTCAACGTCTCCAACGGCTGTTCTCCCACTTGAACTTTATTACACCTACACGTGAGCATGGCACATGTTCGTTGCCATTCTTGTAAACACTAGCTAATAATCATCGTGGGCTGCCCCACTCAACCCGGAGCGCCGCTTTGGGCCAAAAAAGCTGGATAGCGTCACTCGACGACCTTCTCGACCACTTCGTTCATCCTCATTCATCACCTTGATCATCATGCCGGTGGATGAACAGCAGCTTCTTGATTTGGTGAGTTGTTCAAGCGCTGCGATTCAAAGCTGACCGTGCCTCATGACTAATGCGCATTCTTCTGCCAGCTGGGAAAGATTCCCGTGCAGCTCCGAGACTACACAAACCATGCGGCCGAGTTTATAGATAAAACCGTCGACCGCGCCGCTGATGTCGTCCGTGATACCTTGAGCTCTCAGGAATGGATGCCCGATTCTATCAGGCCCGCGCCGCCAACCAAGGTGCCCATCGCCGTGGTGTCCATGTCAACATGGGAGCAGGCTCAGAACTGGGTGTCAAAGCACAAGATCCTAACAGGCGTCATCGTCATCGTCTGCGGAACCGTCGTCTTCAAGAGCTACCAGAAATCCAAGTCCATGCGCAAAACGCGACGCGCAAAACGTGCTAGGAACGGCGGGCGTACCGAGGTCGTCGTCGTTGCCGGCTCCCCCACGCTGCCCCTTACCAAGTCCCTGGCCTTGGACATGGAGAGGCGCGGCTTCATTGTATACGTCGTCTGCGATGCGCCCGAGGATGAGAGGATAGTGCAGTCCTACGCGCGTCAAGACATCAGCCCGTTGAAGATCGATACAACCAACGTGGGTAAAGTGATTACCCCCTGACTGGGCCGAGATACTAACTTGTTCGCAGCCCCCCAGCGCCGGAGCTGCCATCGAAAGGTTTGCCGCATACCTTCAGTCGCCACATGCTCCCGGACCTCACATCAAACCGAACCAATTGACTCTACGATCCGTAATCCTCATCCCCAGTCTAAACTACCAGACCTCGCCGATTGCGACAATACCGCCCTCGAGCTTCGCCGACCTGTTCAACACCCATCTCCTGCACCCTATTCTCACCATACAAGCCTTTCTCCCACTGCTCACATCTCGATTACAGCCTATGGGTGAGAAATGGGTGCCGCCCAAGGTCATGGTCTTGACACCCTCCATCATCTCGTCCATCAACCCTCCCTTCCACGCCCCCGAAGCCACCGTCTGCTCGGCGCTTTCAGCTTTCACCGAGGTTCTGACTGCCGAGCTGCGGCCTCTTGATATCCTCGTCACACACATGCAGCTTGGGACCTTTGACTTTGCCGGCTTCGTTCCTGCCCGAAACCTGGCCATCGGCCAGGGCCAGCACACGACTGGCCAGCCCCAGGAGACGCTCGTGTGGCCGGACGGCGCCAAGCATGTCTATGCCCGCAACTTTGTCGCGCAGACGAGCTCGGCCATCTCGGGCGCGCGCATCCGTGGCTTCAAGGGAAGCTCGCTGCGCCGCCTGCACAACTCCGTGTTTGACGTCATTGACGGCTCCATCACCAGCGACACGGTGCGCATCGGCCTCGGATCCAGCGTGTATGGCTTCGTCGGCCGCTGGGCCCCGCGCGGGCTGGTGTCGTGGCTCATGGGCATCCGCCGCGTCGACGAGCTGTCGACCTGGAAGGCGAGCGAGGAGGGGTCCTCCCGCACGCCCAGTGAAGATGGTGACAACGGCAGCAATGAATTCATCGCGGTGCCGTCGGAGATTAATGCCTGGACATCCGAAAAGGACAGCAGTCTCTGGACACCGACGAAAGAGCCGGCCGTATAAGACTCGCGAGGCTCATCGCAGACCTTGAGTATACATGCCGTGTATAAGTAGGATAGAGCCACGAGCTACATAATTGTTACATAGACGAAGTCACGACTCTGCTGTGCATATATGAGAAAATTAATCATCCCCTTGATTCTCTTTCTATGAAAACGCCTCATCTAAGGGCAGTTCTGAATATTCGTACAGCCTCTCGTTTGCGAACTGGCGGGTATCATGATCTGTGCTGTACTTTTCTCTCCCAGTGACCCCCAATACAACATCTCTCCCATCATCGCTAATTAGACCCCCCACTCTAATACCCTCCCCTTCCTCTGAACCGTCCCCTTCCGGCGCCACCAGCACCAGCACCTCTCCAACCACCTCTACCGCCGCCCCTACCACCATGGCGCCCCCCAAACCGATCATCCTTGTCTCTCTGCTTATCGCCATCATCGTAGCCCTGCTGCCCCTGCTGCTGCTGATGCTGCTGCTGCAGCGCCTCCATCTCCGCCCTAATCTCCTCCTCCTTCTTCGGCGGGGGCTTGACGGTCGGCGGCTCCAGCGACGCGGACCACTTCGGGTGGCTCCCGCGGCGGCACTCCAGCCCCTCCGGGCAGAAGCCCGCCAGGTAGAACGCGCACGGCCGGCGGCGGACGTGCTTCTTGGCGCACGCCGGGCCGAGCGGGCAGAAGCCCATGTCGTAGTGCGGGCACGGCGGCAGCCGCGACAGCGGATCCACGTGCAGGTACAGGCACTCCTCCCCGTTGGAGCAGTACCCGTTGCGCATGAAGAAGTTGCACTCGGGCATCCGCCGCAGGTTGTACTCGTGCAGGAACTCGCACGGCACCCCCTTCTTGCACAAGCCCCGCAGCCAGTGCTTGCACACCAGCGAGTTGAGCCCGCCCGTCGGGTGGTGCGGTACCGTCGTCGTCGTTGCGCTCCCGCTCCCGCTGCCCCCGCCTGTCTTGCCCCCGCCGCTCGCGTCGACCGCCGCTACGTGCCGCTCCGTGCACCGCGTCCCGTTCGGGCAGCTGCCCGTCTGGTACGCCGTGCAGATCGGCCGGTCCGCAGGCAGCCCGACCTGGTACGTCTCCCGCAAAAAGGCCGAAAAGGTAAATGTGTAGGGCTTCGCGGAGTGGTTCAGCACCGTCGACGCAGGGCCGCTGGAGACGGTCGCGGCCGTCGTCGTTTCTGTCGCCATCGTCGTGCGCGCGCGTGCGGATGGGGGGGGGAGTGGCGCCGTTGATTGTGATATGAGTCGTTCAATTGATGAGACTGTAGCTCTATCGATGCTGAGAGGTAATTGCGTCGATTGGCGTGGTTTTGTTGTCTTGGATGACGAGGAATTGTTGTTTGTATGGTCAGAGAAAGCTGGCAAGCTCTCGGCAGTGTGACGCCACATTTGACTTTTGAGATTGCGCCACATGGTTTGTCAGCCACACTTGGTTCCATGTGCTCGCACCTTGCAAGCGTAGCACAAATTCATACTCTCCATCTTCTCGTGAAAAGACATGACTTGTTTACTAGGGCTAGACTCGTTCTTGCAGTAATTTATAGCGCATAATCTCATTCTTTGATACTTATTGCGACTGAGAATAGATATGCTTGGGGAAATTCGCCAAGTTGTGGCAAAGTGGACTGCTTCGAAAACACAGGCGGCGTCAAGCTGCCTGGCAGAGAAGAATAAGCAATTAGCTTTTAAAGCTTTATTTTCTAAATTAGTATGATTTTGTCTGTAAAGCTTTTTCAACGCATACATACATACATATTTGATCGCATCTGCCCAGGTTCTGTTCTCTAGTCTTAACCATATTTAGCTGCTATAGAAGAGTCGTGTAATAAATTGTTAAAGTGGGATACGCAAAATATCCTATTGCATACCGAGACTGATGTACTGGTCTGCAACATGTGAGACTATTCAGAGCACAATCTGCAGAGTCAAGAAAGGCTAGATAAACCGAGACACTGTCTGAAAAGTTGTACTGCCCATTTAAGTAGATATACTCCGACATCCTTGACAATAGCAGGCTCTCTCTTTCCATGTATGTATGATAAGCAAGTTTCTTGCTTAATAAAGCTGTTGCTGCTCATTGCAGGAGGTCATGTTCAACTCCCGCCCCAAAGTTAGCTTTGTCCTGCCGTCAGCCACCAGCGATATGCATACACCCTCCGTAGTCGGACTTGGTGCAGGCTTGACTTCCGAAACCCGTTAAAACGTGGCATCAGCGAGTCGGAATAATCAATGTGGCATCATCTTGTAATTTAGTTTCTTAGAGTAATGCTGGACTGTGCGTATCTGCGTAAAACCCGATAGCACAGCGAAAAACGGTCGGGTAGGAACCTTTTCCCGCAATTTTGCACGTGTGGGCTGCCAGGCAGTCACGATTGATTTTTTTCAAGAAAAAATAACGATTTCTAAGACTTGGTTTCTTCGGAGAATTCTCCAGCCTTACGCAGCGTTTAGGAGCGTTCTTGCCGTCGAGCACACAGTATCAGCCTCGCCGAGCAGTGAAAAACGTGGACCGCCATCCACCCCAGTGGAAGACATGCAGGAAGGCGCGTGGCAATCTCAAGCTTCAACACAGACAATGGTGCAGTCGGATTAGTTGGTCTTTCCGAGAAATTTCTTTGTGAGAAAGTATCAGGCGATCAGTTGGGGCAAACCAGCATGGCACGGTGTTGGCAATCTATACGTGCAAAAGAAGACCCAGAAGAACTCCAAAAACCGCAAAATTATTCAAAATTGGTTGGGAGCTAATATTCCTTATCAGTATTGTAGAAAATGTATAAAACTGCAATTAATGGCAGGGCACCCTGCACTCTGAGCCTGCAACGACGCCATGCCGGGCACCGACAGCAAGCAGCCAATCTCCACTGCATCGATCCGAGGGGAGGGGCTCTGCCAGCAGCATCTCCGGTGAGAATTCGATCGAGATCAGCATCGGTGTCGTACAAGCCTCATGGTCTCGCCAGGGAGTAAGCGGACTGGAAAGCACCAGCACCAGCGCTGCCGGCTCCCCTCTTCGACACCGGCCGGCATGGGCATGGCCGGTATCGCAGTATTGACGAGTTCTGCATGGCTCGATTCATTATCGGCCTTGTGGACGAGCACATCACAAGTTTATTGTGCCTCAAGTTGCACACTTTGCCTGCCTAGTGTGAAAGACTCGCGCGACGCTCAGGATGAGCTCACCATGTGCATATGCACAAGACAGAGGGGTCGAGCAAGTTCGCCTACTGCCGTGGACAACCATGATGCTTTGCCGACGCAAGCCCAGGTGTAATGACGAATAAGTCTGTGCGCTGGGACGTTTCGGACCCTCCCGTTGTGCTTCCCCATGCAGAGCCTGGAGGGGATCTGTATAGAACTGCCTTGAGTGGCCGAACATGGGCCACTGTTGATGGCACGCTGCAAGCCTGGAAGCATACAAATTCTTGGTAAAGCACATATATCAACAGGCTGAGCGTGTCATTTTTCAGGAGAGTGTTTCACTTAGATGACACGGCTACTGGGTAGGTTCTTCCCCGATTGCTGGAGGTTGAGGCGGCAAAGTGCAAGCATGGTGTACTGGAGGCTGCGGCGTCGTTGGGGACACAGTTCAACAGCATCGCAGTTGGATATTGCTGAAACGATTCGTATCCCATCGTCGGACAGCATCTCAGTTTGCTTGCTCGTACCAACTTAGCACGAGTGCCAGCAAGGGCTGGGGCTGGAACGCCCGGTATCCCCTTGGGACAGGAATTCGAAAGGAAGCCAGGGAAATACAGGATACACGGCGTCAGCCTGCATCGGCATACACCGCTGCATTGCAATGGAATATTGGCGCACGGCTTTTTCTGGGCAGTACCGATACGTGACAGAGCGGGCAATTGTAGGCGAGGCGTGGAAGGGCAGAGGGGGATGAATGGACAATTGTTGAATATCGTTATTAATGGTGAATCCACCAGTAGAATGGAGGCTTTGCGGACGAACTGCGAATGCGATCCAGTCGGATATAACCAGTGAGAAAAATTTGCCGGCCAAGGCGTTGGGCCTCTTGGGCTGCAGGCGCCTAACCATCAAGACGAAGGGGTCATCGGCAGTCAGCGCCACGCCCCTCTTTCCTCTTTCCCTCCCACACCTTCTCCCCCTCCAAGCTCCAAGCCGGCCTCCCAAGACAACCGTGATGGGCAATCCTCAATCATCGAGGGCTGGGTTCTGCTTCTGCGTTGTGACGACATTGTTCGTTCGCACCATCTCAGCCTGACCCCCCTCCCTCCCCCATGCACAACATCAAGCCTCAGTCAGGACTCGCCGCCCGTTTGCCTTGTCTTCGCAACCCTCTGTCTCATCGATTCCATGGCAAGAAAGCATACACCCCCTCCCTCTGGTCTGCCAGTAACCATGTCATGCGTACACAGGACGCAGAGTGATTGGCCCTTGCTTTCTCCACGACCCGGCACTGGCTGTCCTCCCTCCTCCCACGAACTCAACTTGTTCCGTCCCAGATGAGACGGCCAGGGAATAATCACGGTGGGCTGAGATTTGACCCTCCCTTCTCGGGAGTTGGCGCCAAGAAATAAACAGTGGTGGCTTGTTTAGAATGTAACGCTGTTGCCTTCGTAGCCCACTGCATTTCGTCAAAAGTCGTTAACCCGTTTCTCAACATAGACCAGCGACCGAGCGCCGCCGCTCCGGCTCGGAAATGCGAACTCAGGGACATGGTTCATGTTACGTCGTCCAGCAGTGATTTCTCTCGACTGGATAGACTGCATCTCGGCAGCCCTCTCTCCAAGGACCTACCAGCCTACCGACCGACAAGCCAGCCTGCTCCATACTGACGGACCACCATGACCATTCCGTTCCATCCCATCCCATCCCATCCCATCCCATCCACAGACGGACGACTCATCATATCTTCGGCCGAGCATCCCATGCTCTTCTCCACTGCAAAAGGCTACCTCGATCCTCCATAATTCTCCTTCAAACTGGCCAAGTTTGTGGTCCAGATACAAGGTCGCTCGTCTTGTTGGCCAATCCTATTGAGTAATCGTACGAGGGCTGGCCCTTCGCTGCCCGTCAGCAAAGCAAGCAAAACCAGCACCTCTTGTGCTTCCCTCTCCTTGTTTCCCTCGTGGACCTGGCTAACGCCCTGTGTGCCCTTTCTGGGGCCCTTCTTGATGCCTGACCTCCTCTTTCTCCTCCTCCTCTTCTCTCTCTCCTCCTTTGCCTTCTCATCCGTACGACGGGGAGTGAGCGCATCCGCGACGTACCATTGACGCAAGACGACCATACATATACACACACATACACACACCATCTCTCTCGCGTACCCTCTCACACACTCGTCATCTCCATTTCGCTCTCATGCGCACATGAACCAGGTGCCTTTGTGCAGGCAAAGGGGCCATACAACGTGGATGGCAAATCTAGTAGCCCACACTCTGGGACGTAGCGCATGGGTGGCCTTGTCGTCCATCTCTTACCAAGTAGGAGAAGATCCTCCGATCGTCTTCCTACTCCTCCTCCACTCTCCCACCCTATTTAGCTCAGTCATTTAGACCTCGCAAAACTATCCCAAGATCGTCATCTAAGCTCCATCGACACACCCGTGTTAGACTCTAGCAACTTTCACCATGAATACCCCTGCACCAACGCAAGTGTCCTCGGAGGCGTCGACACCAACACAGCACATGTCGACGCAGTTAAGTCGGTTCATGTATATGAATGCTGTTTATTTCCACAGTAGATACATTGCTCATCGCCAAACCCCCGGAACGCTCGATTATGGTTTCATCAACATGGTGTTTTATGCGTACGCAACCGTCGCAGAAAACGGAATCGTAACTGTATGTCCCCCATATCCTCCCGAATGTCTCTCTAGTTTGGCTTTATTCCCTTTTGCTACTATACACCCATAATATCCAACTCACTAACACCTTCTACAAGCTCGGCGACCAAGCGGCCGACATTAGAGATCCCGTGGATGGTTGTGAGGGAGGACTCGGCTCCCTGATGAAGCTCAGGCAGCAGCATAAGCACCTCAAAGTCTTCCTTTCCATCGGCGGTCCTACTTCATCGGACGTGTTTCCCATTATTGCCAATGATGGTGTTAAACGTAACACCTTTGCACACACAGCAGCGGGACTTGTGCAAGCCTCTGGGCTTGACGGCGTCGACAGTAAGTCTCTTCCTTGACAAGACAGTTTACCAGCTCTTGGACCATTGCTAACCAAATGGGCAAACAAAAGTTTCATGGAACCTGCCAGCTGTCCGTCAGCAAGGCGAGAACTTCCTTTTTCTCGTGCAGGCCGTTCGATCCAATCTACTCAGCAGGCACCATATGCTGACAGCGGCGCTGCCAGCAAACCCTGCCGTTCTGCAGCATATTGACCTCCGAGAAGCAGCGAAGGTGTTGGACTTTGTGAACCTACAGACATACAACCTACACTACTCGTATCCCGAGCGCAGTCTATACCCAGCGCAGTTGTACTCGATGTCTACAAACGAGCCGTCCGCATCGACGGCGGCCGGGTACCTTGTGGCGAAATCTTTCCCGGCCGAAAAGGTACTCCTGGGCATTCCCACCTTTGGCACAACCTTTCCGGGCTGCGACGGCCCGGGACAAACCTACGATCCAATTGCTTCCCTAACGGTCGACTACAAAGAGCTTCCGATCAGAGGACGGCAAGAGGGCATTGAGCGGCGCGTCATTTCAGCATGCTGCGTGGGCGGCGATGAAGGATTCATCGCGTACGACAATCCGGAAACGGTGAGGGAGAAAGCAGGTTTCTGCAAACAGAAAGGATTCGGGGTACGCTTTGCTCATCCAAAGAGTTGCAGGTACCATGAGGGCAGCTGCAAAAGAGTGTTCTGCTAACGTTTTATCTTAGGGACTTTTCTATTCCAATGCATGCTCAGACGCAAGGGAGCTGTCGAGAAGCCTCATCACGGCTGGATTCGTGGCATTGCATAGCTCGAGATAGGGACATCAAGTTGCGCGGCCACCGGTTGGATATACCCGAGGCACCCCAAGCCATTAGAAAGACGAATTTGAGCTTGAGGGGCGGAGAAGGAGGGATGGTGTGGACGAGACGCATCGTTGCTTGGAGACACAAATTTTGAGAGAGATGAGAGAAGGCGGACGAAGACGGCAATATCAATGACGGACGGGGACGATGGCGAAAGTTTGAGCGATCGACAAGAGCAAAGAGAAGCCACAGATTGTCTTGAAATAAAGAAATGAATAAGTATGTGTATTTCCTTTTTTTTTTTTTTTTTCGTCTTCTGCCTCTTCCTCTCGTTCCGGACAGGCAACGAACCGACAAAGACAGATTGACAAGTTCCCAAAGGCAACTAGGCCAGGCAGCAAGGCAGACCAGACCAAAACCGAACCCAAAACCGACAGCCTTACTAGCGTCGTCACTCCACGTGCCGATAAGATACTTAGCTTCAACCCTTGATCAAACGTCAACCGCTTCCTCGTCTACCAAATACCGTGGCAAACTCGTTGCCAGCCAGATTTCCCTTGTTTTTTTATTTTCCATCGTTCATCCCCTGCCCATCACTTCTCTGCCGCCGGCTGCTGTCTCTTCCCTTTGCACCAAAGGGGCTTTCCTTTTTCTTACCGCCCAGCCTTACCATGCCTATCTCCAACTGAAACGCCCTCCTCCTTGCCTGGTGCAACATCCAATAAGCTTTTGTGCGACTCACCAACAAAAATTCACACACACAAACACATACCTCTACCATGTCAAGCCCCTCGGTAGATGTCGACGCTACGTCACGCTTCAGCTCTTCCACCGCACAACACACACCAACGACCAACCCCGCCATGGCCCAGAGACGCCCAGATCTGGTGCAGCTCTCCGCCGCCGACTGCAGCGTCGGCGACGACACTGGAGCCGTGACCTCCTCCTGTATCGGCCCCGCCGCGACCTCAGAAATCGATCAGCTGCCGCCGCCGCCGCCGCCGCCGCCGTTTGAGCCGCTCTTCGCGCTCCTCACCAACACCACGACCGGCGCCACCGTGCACCCGCGCGTGCACTACCTCTTCAGCGACGACGACGACGGCTCCATACTCGCCGCCCCCGCCGCCGACGATGACGACCCGGCCACCGCCGACAACAACGATCCCGATGCCGCGGGCCGGCACCGCAGCCTCGTCGTGGACCTCACGCCGACGCCCGCCCACGACGCCTGGACCGTCGCGTGCGCCTCCAGCCTCGGCCCGACCTTTGCCGTCACCGCCGCCGCGCTGTCCAAGCAGCAGGCCGAGGGCGGTGGGGACGGCTCCTCCTCCTCCACCGCCGGCGCCGGCGCCGCCGAGCCCAACCCGTCCTCGTCCGCGGGCGGCGCCGCCGCGCTGATGCTGCACGTCGAGGGCGTGTCGCGCGACCCCGTCGACCTGCGCGCCTCGGCCGACGGCGGCGGCGCCAGCCTGCGCTCCTCCTCGGGCAGCGCGCTGCCCCACCCCCCAGGGCCCCGCGAGGACCTGGACGGCCTGGCGGACGATTTTCGTCGCCGCATGGGCGTGCTGAAGAAGGTGGTCGGCGAGGGCGAGAAGCGTCGTCGGGTCGTCGCTGCCGCCGCCGCCGCCGCGGAGCAGGAGCTCGAGCTCGACGCCGCGGAGATTCACGACCCGGGCGCGCTCCGCTCCGAGACGGCGAGTCAATCCCACGGCGGCGCGGCGTTGAACACCTCGTAAAGTTTTTTCCCCCGGGCCTCTCTATAAAGCAACTTCCGAGGTTGAAAAGACGGAAAAGTATACCAAGACAAAACACGAAACGCTTCACGACTGCTACGATCTATACCTACATGCCTGATGAACAGCGAATTCACAGAGACGCATTGCATCAACTACACGATGCAGCCAATGTTTCCATTTCTTTTTTTGGTTCATCATTTTCTGGTTTCCTTGTCCGGTTTCTTGGTAGAATGTTTGCCCCGTGCCACAGATTGAATGTCATTTTACAATCTCATTTTCTGTTGAATGGTTCCGCGTGCTGATTATTTTTTTTTTCGCACCGTCACCACCAGCCAGACTTTGCTTCTCTCCCTTGCCTCGTCTTTGGAAAGCATTTCTTGTTTCGGCGTTTTAGGACTTCCATAGTTGGACAATATACTGCTTCTCTCCTCCTTGTTCGACCACGAATTCTCCACCTCCCACAGCTACATCAACAGGAAGAGTGATTGTTTTAATGTATTCTTTGCATTTCTCTCTCCAAGGGAAAAAAACAACTAGAGAAAGATTTTGAATCAACTACTAATTACAAGTTTGATACGCCAACACCATAGTTTTCTTCCTTCAAAAAGCAGAGACAGATAAGGGAGTGTGTGACGGGGAGGCAGGCGATGGTATGTTAACCACGAGAAACAATGAAAGATTCGACCAAAAAAAAAGACGGAGAAAAAGGAAAGACGTCAAGTCTAGAAGATGCGGTAAAAAGGAGAAAAAAAACGGAAAGAACCCTTCTAACTTCAAAAGGATGTGTAGAGCGTATTTACTGGCGAGCAATTTGTGGAAGATGCACGCGTTCCTGCACCAGCTGCGCGAGTTGTGACATGCCTTCTTGCCCGTCGGCGACGCGGGCCTCGATGTTGGGAAGAAGAGCGCGGGCGGCAATTTCGACAGCACGCTTGCCACCGTTGTTGTTATTGTTGTTGTTGCCGCCGCCTGTTTGGGCGCGAATGACAAATATGTAGATAAGGACGATGATGACGATGACGACGAGAATGGCGACGCAGATGCCCAGGCAGATCCACTTCTTTTTCCGCGTCTTGCGAGCCGTATTGACGGCGACGCCAATCTCCTCGTTGCCCTTGTCGAGGTTCTCGACGACCTCCTCGCCCTTTTGCTCTATCTGCATGACGGCGGCCTCTTGCTGCACGACGAGGGTGTCCATGTCCTGGAAGAGCTGCGACAGCTCCACCATCTGCTGCTCAATCTTGACGAGCGCCTTGTGGCGGTCCTGAACAGCCGTGAGGGCCTCGCGCGCCTGCCCTTGGCGGCCGCTCTGCATAAGGGCCTGGCTAAAGACTTGGTTGTTGCTCGTGTCCTCGACGGCGGCGCGCACCTCCTGCTCCGAGGCGTCGGGGCGGACGATACGGTACTGACGGGCCATCTGGTCCTGGGTGCGCTTGCGAAAGCTTGACTCGACCTCTTGGTACTGCTGGATGGCCTGCTTCAGCCGGCGGTCGACACGGCCGACCTGCGGCTTGTTCTTGGGTGTGTTGGCCTCGGGGCTTGACTTGATGGTGCGGACGCGCTCCGTCAGCTCGCGGTACTGGGCCATGGTCTCGGATGAGAGTGCATCGAGCTGTCGGTTGGCGGCGCTCGAAGATGAACTATCGGCGTCGTCGAGGGTTCGCTGCTGGATCATGCGCAGCTGCCCGAGGTTGCGCTCAATCTGGCCGATGCCCGCGTCGATTTCGCGACACTCGTTCAAGATAGCGTTTCCATCGTTACCGGCCATGGAGCCAGCGTTCTGGGCGAGGGGAGCCATCTCAACGTTGGAGCCTGAAAAAAACGGTTAGCCAGGCCACCGTCCAAGGCTGTTTTCTGAAGGCTGCTTCAAATTTCCATACCGGCATAGCCACCATCCATCGATAAGTTATTGTTGTTACCATAGCGGCTGTTGCCACCGCCGCCGGCGTAGGAATTCTGCTGCTGTCCGTAACCGCCTTGCCCTGCGTAAGGGTTCTGTTGTTGTTGGCCGCCATAGCCCTGACCGCGCTGGTCGTAGGGATTCTGTTGGTTCCCGTATCTGTCAGATCAAACACGTTAGTTGGGGCTCGCAGGGGTGGTCTCGATCGTGCCCCGTTGGGAGGTTGGATGCGTTGAATCGGAGGACCGATCCAGGCAGGGTAGATAGGGCCAAGTACTAACCCGTACTGTTGAGACATCGTTAGTAAACGGTAGGCGTATGAATGCTTGCTTTTACACGAGAAAAACGCAGAAAACAAGAAGAGACGAGGCGGCAAGAGAGGCCAGCGTGCCGAAGTCTGCTGTTCTTACGTGCGCCATGCAGTGGAGGCCAGCAAGGCGAAACAGTGAGGAACGGGGGACAAGAGAGAAACTGACACTCATTTTGATGGAGGACTGAAATGCGTCAGGCCGAAGGGGGGCCGTTCGTCAATGGTAGCGGAGGACCTGCCGGACGGATTATTCGATGCGGTAGGTAGTTCGAGTCAGCCGTTGGACGAGGTGCGGCAATGTCGACGGCGCAATGCAGAAGGGATAAGGCGATTGCGACGGGAAAACGACGGGGGAGGGTCCGGGGAAAGAGTAGAAAGAATAGCAGAAAGCAGAAGATTAGAAAAATAAGAAAAGATAGAATGAAAGAGGCAGAAAGCGAAGACGGCGCGAGGGATTGGACAAGCCTGTTGATGATATTCAAAACCAGGCTAATTGACCAACGCAGGTGGGGAGTGGCAATCAAAAGGGGCTTCCGGTCAGGCAGAGTTGGTTGTGTCCTAGTGCGTGTAGCGGTACCTCGACAGGCAGACAAGCGCCTGGCTGCGGTATGTACTGGGACCTGTTCTGAGACAGGCACTGTTGCAGAGGGTTGAGCGACACGCCCGCCTAAAAAAGCCACCTGCAGGATCCTCCGTAAATGGTTGTCCACCAAAATGCACAAAGAGGGAGAATTTACAGGCTCTTGGAATTATCGAAAATATTTTCCTACCAACTTTATATAGATGCTCCCTGATTTTTATTGAGATTTGCTCTTCTCGTCTTTCTCGCGCTCGTTCGTTCACAATTAGCCACCAGCCGTAACGTCCCACAGGTTACATAAGTACCATCCACGGAACTTCGTGCCCCCGCTCACTGCTCACTGCCTTTCTGCAACATTTCATGCCTCAGACAGCATGCAAGGCCGGCAACACCTCGCTCCCCCTCTATATTCATGCTCCTCCTCATCGCCAAGCCATCCCATGTCACTTGTCTGACCGTCATTCTCGCTCCGGATTGATCATACTGTCCAGGTATCAAGCCAGCCGGCGCCTATCCCACAGGTGTCCGTTGGCATGGCAGGCATGCGCCATTCTCTCGCTCACGATCAGAGGGCAGCAGCCGTTTGTCTGTGATTGGTGCTGCCGCAAGCCGCCGAGCCCAGCCTTGCCGGGGCGGCATGGAACCAGCAAGGAGTGAATACCGAGCGACAGCGGCTTTGTCCTGTTGATATGCCTTCTCTCTTGGACCAGTGGCCTTTGCTTGGCACACTAACGCATCACCCACCACTGGAGAAACGGCTTCGCGTTACCAAACTGCCCTGTTCTCCGGTTTCTTCCCCCTTCCCCTTCTCACAACGCTCCGAGGTCGCCTCTTTATTAGGGAGCAGGACCAGCCGGCACCTGCTGTGGTCGCAGTTCAGATGGTGGCCACATGACGGAGCCCGCCCCCCTTCCCCTACTCCCTTGGACCTGTAACCAGGGCGAGTCGGCGGGCTTTCTCATGATAACCTATTCCCCTTCCTAACTAAGTTAGTAGATCTGGTGCGTGTATGGGCTATCGTCTTTGAGCCTGTTACAAATTGGATGAAAAAGTGGTGCCCGTTTCAAATGAAGGGATTAACTTGACCAGGAAATCAGGCGTACTCCGGACTCCAGTGGGAGGCCACCCGAGTCAACACGCAGCACAAGCTGGCTGGAGTCGGCGTCAGCAGTCGCGATAGCCGACCTGTCCCATTACCTGACGCCTGTGTACAGGCTGTCTCTTTCAACATTGGGTGGTGGCATCACACACACACACACACACACATTGGACTTGGAGTATCACGGTAACTAGGCGCGACACGAGGCAACAGACACTCCAACATTAACAGGCGGCGACGGAAAGACACTTGACCAAGATACCGTGCTTTCAAGATGATGACCGTATAGAGTCATCGCGCCAATACTTGTTCTCCGTAGCACATAACTAGTGCTTGTGTGCGCTTGTCGACTTGGGTCTGCAAGGCACTATTTTGAGCAACGTCACAAGTCACTTCAGGCAAGCACTCTTTTGGGAGACAATGTCGTTGTCATGTTGTGTGCAGGGTAAGTAGGCAGGCTTCTGAGATTAACAAATGGCCAAGGGTGCCTAAACCTACGGTCAACGAGTATCAAGTATATTAAAAATAAATAACACTGCAGAAATACAAGAGACGAGTAGGTGAGCTCTTCTACTCTATTAGAGCCTGCCGCCTTCGTTTCCGCTGTCCCGCTTCAGTTCGCCGCGTTAGCAGTAAATTGTTGTCTGCACGCCTCAGGAGGGATAGGTAATGTTCGGCCGATCTGCTTTCCTTCCGCTATAGCGAGATATAGGCAGAATTCATGATGCTGATCCAGGCAAGACTTTTAGGTAGCACACAGAACACAGCCCCAGCCACAAGGGAGTCAGCCAGGTGCCGGTCTAATAATAAACGGAGAGCGCATTCTTGTGTATATGCTGAGCGGAAGTACGAAGAAAAAAACACGACAAAAAACACAAGGAAACTGCCGGCATCACAGGGCGGAACCTGGCAATAGCATATTCAACCACCTTTTTCTGAGACGTCCTGCGCGGGAATTCGTCTGGCTAGACTCTGTCCGCAAATCATAAGTATCCAGAACAATATCAACTGATGGATGTGTGCTTTGTCTTGCCCTTGCATCAAGAGCGCATACGAAGCCCCCGCCCCCGACCCCCAGACGTTTCCCGTACATGGCTCTTGAAAGGCCGCGTTTATGTGGCTGTTGTTGGACAGCAACTCTGCCTTGCTTGAAAGACAAGTTGACTTGAAATGAATTTGAGTTTGGAGGTTTATTAGTTGGCTTCCCCGAATTCGTAATGGCATGGACCCATCTAGGAGATGGAGGACAACCTTTTAACTCACAGCAAATTATCCATCAAAGCTAGCTATGCAAAGAGGGCAAGCTTGAGAAGTGCCTCGAGCGTGTGATCGCATGGCACGCGAAGCAAGGCGGATGGAATGAAGTAATTGGCAACAGCCGGACTGCGTACGGCACCGAGGTCTCTGCCAGGCCTACCGCCTCGAGCGTAACTTGTGGTATCTGATTATTGTTTGGTGTCATGGCTCGGAGAAGATCAGTCGTTGGGTCATCAATCAGCTGTTTCATCCCCGTTCAGTTCATCCCAGCCCGGTCCATCCCGGTCCATCCCAGCCCTGTTCATCCCATTCAAGATGCAGTTTCATCCTTCGCAGGGGGAGGGCCAGAGATAGGTGTAGTAGGCGTTTTGCTTGTGTTGTTATCGCGTGTCGTATTCATGCCGATAGTGATTTCCAATGACACTTGGGCGGCTTTGCGCGCATGCCAGGACATTCTATCCTCGCACGCCTTGTTCTTGTACGGACAAGTCAAGCGCATTTTCACCCCGGTCGTTGGAGTAAATGGAGCGCCAAAAATCGCTGCTGTATCAGGGTGTTTCGAACAGTCCATGATCGTAGCCAAAACGTACTCCATAAATTCTTCCCCATCCTTCATGCCACTGACAACAGGCGGTAGATCAAATGACCCCATCGGCCGACGTTGCCCGGAGCTCTGGCTGATAATAAGTGTACCAACGTAGGATCTTTGCTTGGAAACGCTGATATGTAGACGAAACATGTCATCATAAAATTTATTCCACATCAATGGAGCAGGAAACCCCCGGGTTCGCGGACAGCACCGTCCTGGAATTGCGGTCAGAAGTAAAAGCTGGAGAAAGCAGCATGAACGATGCTTTCTCCTTCATATCTGGGTTAGGCTGCAGACCAATATAGATGACTAGGATTCGGCGTATGCCCTTTGGAACATGGTTGAATGTGATAGCTGGCTCGAAATAATAGCCCCTTTTGCAAGGCGCATTCGGCGTAGCTATACGAACCCTGATATATTCAAGGCCACGGGCAGGAACGTTTGTGGCCTTGCAGCTGAGAGGAATGTTGTGCAACGCCATGGTGGCCTTGGAATAGTGTAACTTTCATCGTTAGTATAGAGCTGAGCTTGGATACTAGGTAAGAAGCTTTGTGTTGTGAGGTCATGTAAGTAATAGTGATTGGATTGTATGCCCCTGGACCGCGTCACGTCTATGCAAAAGGCAACTAGTAAATCTGAGTTATTCTTAGTATGCACCAAGAAAGAGTAATAAGGGAAACATGTATCAACTACTTGTCCCCTAACAATAGAGGTGGAAAGGCAGGTAATTTGTGTTATTCAGTATGACTACTTAGGTAACGGAAAAGCTGAAGTTCTTCTAGTAGCATATTAATTAGCTACAGTTATTTGAGACTCTAACTATAGTACAGACGGCGTACTGGAAAAGATGCTCTTTTTAACTGTACTGGACATGAAGAGTTGAACAGTTTTTTAGGGGGGATTTGTATGCATGTCCTACCTATGTACCTGCAGGTATTAGGTATGTTTGGCCCGGGGCGTGGTGACCGCCATTAGTTACCTTGG
Organism: Cordyceps tenuipes; assembly: GCA_025583755.1. NCBI lineage: Eukaryota > Fungi > Ascomycota > Sordariomycetes > Hypocreales > Cordycipitaceae > Cordyceps > Cordyceps tenuipes. The sequence continues at coordinate 30,100 of JANZYN010000006.1, read as the reverse complement.
TCAGAGGTACCTGCCTAGGTACCTCCTATAACAGATACCAGGTGCCCACTATAGTTACGCAAAGCTAGTTGGCCAGCAGCGGCTCGGGGGCGGATTACAGTGGTAGTAGCCTGCGGCAGACTGGCTGGCTGGGGATGTTTTGATAAAACCGTAGATGGCCTTTCAAGTTGGGGTTGAATGAGCGAGGAGAAGAAACACAGAAAGGGAGAGAGTTGGAGAAGGAGAAGGAGAAGGAGAGGTTGTGCAGTGGCAACAGCTGTAGATAAGCCCACGGACAAAAAACGAAGTGCGCCTTGCACAGCCAAGGGAGGTACCTCGATACCTGGTGCGACAAGTAGCTTGTATTGAGTTGGCGTGCAAAAAGATACATCTTCGGCTGGCTAGGTAGTACCTACCTACACAAGGCAGCCGTCAACCTCAACCCACCCACCCCCAGCTCCCCAGGCCCCAGGCGCCCAGGCCCAGTCAGTGCAGGGCCTTTCCAGCTGGGCGGGCAGCTCCCAGCCAGCTCCAACTGAACTTGAACTGCCAGCTCCCCAGCTCCCGCCTTCAAAAAGTCCATCCGTCCTTCTTCTCCTCTCCACTCGTCGCCCGTCACCAAAACCCCCTTCTGGCGTTCGTCTTTCGCTCCTCCATCCACCGTCTCCCATCCCATCCTCCGCCACCCCCCAAATCGTCCACCTCATCTGCTCTCCTCGCCATCTCTCTCTCCGCCCATAGTCCTTTTGCCCGTCTTCACATCCAAATCCAAACCATGGCTGAAATCCGCCGAAAGCTCGTCATCGTCGGCGACGGTGCCTGTGGCAAAACCTGTCTGTTGATGTTAGTATCTATCCGTCGCTAGTCGCCTCATCACCTCCGCCTGCTTGCTACCTGAGCACGCATTCATCCTCCCAACCACATCCGCGCCCCCGTCCCTCTTGTCATCAATCCTCTGCTAACTTTGCCTTGCAGCGTCTTCTCCAAGGGCACTTTCCCCGAGGTAAGCTCCTTCTCGCCTCTCTGCCTCTCCCCTTTTCTCAACGGATGCCCGCGACGGCACCACCATCCGCCTGACCCCCGACCGCCACCGACAACGCTGTGCATGACGACGCACACCGGCCCAACCACAAATCATCCCCCGAGCCGCGTCCCAAACCCCCCGTTTGAACCGCCATCATGACCAATATTCACTCCCTGTGGCCGTTTTTTTCTCTCTCCCCATCGATCCTCGCCGCTAACTCGCTCCCCTTCACCTTACCCAGGTTTACGTCCCCACCGTCTTCGAAAACTATGTCGCCGACGTCGAGGTCGATGGCAAGCACGTTGAGCTGGCCCTCTGGGATACTGCTGGCCAGGAGGATTACGACCGTCTCCGTCCCCTCTCGTACCCCGATTCGCACGTCATTCTGATTTGCTTTGCCATCGACTCCCCCGATTCCCTTGACAACGTCCAGGAGAAGGTACAGTTTCACAACCGGCCCTGCGCCCGCCTTACCGGTGAACCCCTAGCTAACCGCCGCGCTATCATCATAGTGGATCTCCGAGGTCCTTCACTTCTGCCAGGGTCTCCCCATCATTCTCGTTGGCTGCAAGAAGGATCTCCGCTACGATCAAAAGGTTACAAGCGAGCTGGCCAAGACGAGCCAGAAGCCCGTCAGCCCCGAAGAGGTACGTTCTGGCCCTTGCTCCCCGCGCGATTGGCTTTGCACACGCAAGCCCAGGTTCCGCCTGTCATCTCAAGTCTGCTTGCCAGTAATTGCACGCGTGCCGTGACAAGGACCCCCGGCAGCCGCGTACCGAGTACCGAGCGTCACGCGCTTCCTTGTTAACTAACATGTGAAATAGGGTGAGGAGATCCGCAAGAAGATTGGTGCCTACAAGTACCTCGAGTGCTCTGCCAAGACCAATGAGGGTGTCCACGAGGTCTTTGAGCACGCCACCCGCGCCGCCCTGCTTTCGCGCAGTTCCCGTACCAAGCACAAGAAGTGCCGTATCCTCTAAGCAGCCAACTTGCGCAAGCATCATGACAACGCATACAGCCTCGGACCTCACCTTTATGCTAGCCTCCCCGGCTCAGGCCGATCCAGCGTTGCAAACGTTTTAACTATCCTCGGGACTTTGATCTGCAGTGCGACCAGTCTCGTCCGCTGTATCAGAGGAAGAAAGGTAGCGGCTTGGATCAGATAGACTGGCAAGCCGTTTACCCAGGTTGTCGTGTTTTGGAGTTTTTTAGATGTCACCCGGCTTGTACCTTGGCTTTGATTTGACGCGCGGGCTTGCCGATGTGGTTTAAGCGAATGAGGTGCTAGAAAGGCCATAATTAATACGTCTTTTATTTGTTTGTTACCTTGCGGTTAAGCAAAGCCGTGTCTCGATTGTTGCTGCTGCAGGCTGAGACTGGCTTGTCTGTTGGTGCCGCGTGGATGTGCGTCACGATGGCTGGGACGACTTGCGACGCGTGTATGGTGGAGGCCGTGGAAGCCGTGTTTCTTTTACATTTGGTTTTGTTTGTTTGTGTGTGTGTGTGTGTGTGTGTGTGTTCTTATGCAAAGACTGTTTGATAGTGAAGGATCTGGGTGGAAGCACCAAGAGAAACAAAGAGAACTGTTGAGCAAGATTGAGCATGCCTTGTAACTGTGCTATTCTGGTACTCAGCAAAATATAAATCTCTTACATTTCTAGATGCGATTATCATGTTGAAACTCGAAGGGCACGTGCTACTCGTCACGGTGAAGGCAAACGGTGTGTATGGCACTCTGTTTTGTCTGGATTCCCCTGTCGTCATTCGATACCCCCCTGAGAAGTCTGTCGCCGTCTTGTAAATTCCATTCTCGTATGCTGAGTTCGTCTATAACATCATCATCATCATCAACATCATCAACATTAGCAACAGCAACAACAACATCCGCAGCAACATCATAGTATCTACTCAGTTATAGACATCCTTTCTTTTCCTGCCGATTAAGTCTCTATCAAGACTGGGACACGCCATCACCGGGGGTTTCCCGATACGGGCAGCAGTTGGGGAACAAAGACGGGAGAGGGGGGGGGGCTATAGTTTATATGCCTGGTTCCATCTCAGTTGGGGCAAGTCTGTGACCAGAGTCCGTCAGTACAAGCTTCCCCAGCCTGGGTTAGGACGAGGGGAATATTGGGGGGGGGGGGATTCAGAAAGGCGGGAGGGAAAAAGAAGGAGAAGGGAAGATGAGGGGGGGGGGGATACATACGGCACCGCAAGAACCACAGGTCTTGCTGTCGTCGGTGAGGGCAGAGCTGCACTTGGGGCAGGTGTCGTGGTTGTAGTTGACGAGCATCTTGGGCAAGGACGGTGGTGTGGTGGTTGGGGGGGGGGGATGGGATGTTGATTTGTTGGTATGGTTGTCTTGATGAAGTGAAGTTGATGAAGAAGAGTTTTGAGTTTGGGATCATGCAGAGGAAGAGCGACCGCCGTTTTATTTAACCCCTCACGAGGAAGGGGGGGGGGGACGGACGGTGGATGGGGGACGGACGGGATGGTGATCAACTTGGGTTCGTCAGCTGCAGCCCGAGCGGGGTGTTTTTTGTTGTTTGTGGCCACCCAGGAAAGCCAGGAAAAAGGTGTTTGCAGGAGAAAAAAAAAAAAAAAAAGAGGCTGCGTTTGTGTAACAGAGGCAGAGAGAAGAGAAGGGAAAAAAAAAAAAAAGTCTCCGGTGCAGCAAGGCACCACCAACAAGGAAGGGGGAAGCGGTGCGCAGAGAGAGATGAAAAGGTGTGGTTGTCTTGGAGGGAGGGGGGTAACACTACAGCCTGGGACTGGAATAGAGAGAGTACACACAGCCAAGTAATAATGAGTCGGGATTGTGAATTTGGGGATGGCCTCGCAAAGGGTAGGAGGTAATTCTTGGTATTTCGGGCGCTACGATTCGTTGGGACGACAAGCTCTCGCATGACCCGAGTTTTAGCTGAGTTAGTAGCCTCGAGGAGTTAGTTGGAAGGCGGGGTGACGTTTTGGTAGATCCGAGAGAGGAGGGGGAGGAGAGGAGGGGGAGGAGAGGAGGGGGGGGGGGACGTGTGGTGAGGCTGAGTCGAGGTGCGTGTCATTTCTTCCCTTTGATCATGCATGCAAGTAGTCCGATTCGATGATAAGGACTCGCGGTGTGCAGTATGCATGTTGCTGGTCTACCTCATCATCACGTAGCGTCCCGGTGACGAGATCCCAGCTCAACGTAGGCAACAATGCGTCGCCGTGAAAGACATGGCTGAACAGCAAGATGGGGCCGTCAAAGATTGTCGAAACCCTGTCGACTTTCGTCTGGAATACAGAGAGACAAGAAGAGAGAGCCACATTTCTGGGCTGCGTTCAAGGCATGCCTCCCAAGATTGCATTGACAGCTGACCACCCTGAATGCAAGCCCAAGAAATCTTGTGTGGCGTAATGCAATGACCACCGTTTTCCAACCAGTGATTTCCAGGTGATTTTGTACCCATAAAATTCATCTATTATATGCAATAATTAATAAAACAAGGCAGAAACGTCCCTGATATTCAACTTATTATTGGCACTGCACCGGCCCATCTGTGTCTACCACCATCTTGTTAGCTTGATACTTCTTCCTCGGAACGCTTGTACCAAATTAATTTCACAATAGAAACAATGAATTAACTCACTATTCACCAGCTTCCCGATCGCCTGGATGACGGAGATGATCATAACAAGTCCGCCAAAGACAACGATGGCGCCGGCCAGGTACGTGCGCCAGCTGCGCGTCGTCAGCTTGATGTAGCACATGGGCGGGAGTATGTACGCCATGGCGACAGCACTCGTCGCGCCAACGAGCTCGAATACGGCGCCGAGGTCGCACGTCGCCAGGCTCAGCAGCGTAGCCGAGGCAACGAGCCCCGTGCTAAGCGCGACGTGCCTTCGGAGGTCGAACGGCGCGTCGGGCCACCAGTACGTCAGCATAACCTCGCGACACACAAAGGCCTCGAGCGGCAGCGTCGTCAGCATGTTGAGACCGAAGCACAGGCGCGCCACGTTGACCATGATGCTGTCCGAGGGGAAGTTGTTGAGCACGTTGCCGAGCGTCTTGTCGCCGAAGACGAGGAACCCGCCGAGCGCGAGCACGAGGCACGCGAGCATCGAGATGCCGGTCGAGTAGTGCGTGACGCGCGAGAAGTTGTCGATGGTGGGCGTGCGTAGCGAGCCGTAGATGAGGAGAGAGTTGTGGTGGCAGACAAAAGCTGGGGGGGGGCTCAAAGTTAGCATGGGAAGGTGTGCGCAGATGTGGATGTACTTGGTTAGAGCAAAACTCACCGAAAGAAATGACGCCGATGGCTTGAAAGATACCCGTGTTGATCGTCAGGAGCGGCAGGCTGAAGTGGCCTCTCGCCTCGGACGGCACCAGCAGGCCCTGCACCAGCACCGTCGCGACGATGACCAGCATGCCGACCAGTGCAAACGTGCTCGCCTTTGCGAGCTTGGCAATGTCGCGATACAGCGTGAGCGGGTAGCTGATGCCCATGATAAACACCGTAATCGCCACCCTCCTGTCCGCCAGCAAGCCCACCACCGGCACGCCGCGCAGCCCCGGCCAGACGGCCAGCAGCACGTGCGGGATGGTGTCGCCGACGATGACCGCGAAGGCGACCATGCCGCCAAACGCAAAGACCCACTGGGCTAGGGAGATGGCGATGAGGCCCGGACGGCCGAAGCAGCGCGCGACGGTGCCCTGGAAGCTGCTCGTGCCGCTGAGCTTGCTGTTGATGACGATGAGGCAGATGGTCCAGTCGACGACGGCCGTGAGGCCGACGAGCAGCAGCACGCCCGCGAGCAGGCCTGCCTGCCGGATCGCGTACGGCTGCCCGATGATGCCCGCACCGATGATGGAGTTGGCCATGTTCATGAAGGCGGAGCGCAGCCCAGACTTGGGCCGCCGCAGCTCCTGCTCGACCGCGTCGTCAAGGTCGTTGGCGAGCGCGACCGACGGCGCCTCCATGCTCGTGAGGAGCGGCATCCGATGGTCGCCTTCGTGGTCATCGTCGTCGTGGTCGTCGTGGAGGGGGTCCTCGAGATCGAGGGTGTGTCGAGGGTCGAGATCGTCGTCGTCGAGGCTGTTGAAGGGGTCGTCCCCGGAGGGCCGCGAGGAGGCGATGCTCATGCGCACCACCTCGGGGATGTCATTGAAGCGTACGCGCCCGGGGAATCGTATCTTTGGCTGCTTTTGCGGTTGCTCTTCATCGCCACCGCTGCTGCCGTTGGACAGCGAGGTCGCCTCCTTGCCATCGCCATCATTGTCCAAGTCGTTGCCAGCTAGCAGGCCGCGACGGTCCTCGCCGTCGCTCCAGTCGTTTGCGCCTCGCCCGTCGCTGCCAGCATCACCTCCATGCTTATCCTGCATCATTATAATCTTGTTCGTGTAGTCGCTGCTGCTACCACTGTCATTTTCGGCGGATAGAAGAGATTGTGAACTGGGGTGGCAAGGAGCTTGAGGTTCGAAGATATCGGACGTGTCGTTGGGTAACAATTGCCGCGTACGGATAGTCCAGCTTTCCGGGAGAAGGAGACGAGGATGGAATGATGGAGCAACCGGCAGATCTTATCGTTGATTTGGCCGTGGCCCCTCAGAAGCTTGCCTCTTTTACTGAATTAGTGGTAAGGAGGGTGATGATGTTTGTACATGCCTTGCAGTGGGCAGCGGCGTTGCATACCTCTGTAGGTGGTGGACCCAGAAAAAGCTTATAAGCGGCTCAAGGGCCAGCGACATGCCACCTCTCCTGAATTCAGTGGCTTTCTGTCCCCTGAACGAACGCATGCATCGACTTGTGCTCGTTTTAGCGCGCCATTGAGAGCCCCAAGGCTCTGTTGAATCGCTGAGCTGCCGGATTGTGTTCTTTTCCTACAACTTCTCTTTTTTTCTTGATCGCTTAGATAATTAACCCTTGCCGTGCACACCACTGGTACAGCAAGACTTGAATCCTCTCCGCCGCAGCCAGGACAGGCTGAGCAACGACACTCAGCGTTATCTGATCTGTATTAAAGTCCTATGCAGAATGTAAAATGCGGTGCGCGGCTCGCAGGTCTCTCTACCTGCGTTGCATGGCCTTGAGCGCCCAATTATCCAAAACTTTTAGTCAAGTCTCCTCCCATGATATCATGTGTGCCCTTCATCCAACCACATTCCACCTGGGAGCCAAAAAGACAATGCTCGGCTTTTCTCCATCTGATTCAAACATATTATCCTATACTAATAATATAACAGCAGCGACGCCGACAATGGAGGCCAGCTGGGCACTTTGCGCACCCAGCACTGGTGCTGCTCCGTTGTCCTTGTCACCAGTTTTGGTGGCCTCGGCCCCTGAGGCAGTTGGGCTACCGGAAGAACCGGCGCTTTCCTGGCCGGTAAGACCTAGTGAAGGTTTGCTGCCAGATGCACCCGCCGACAACGTTTTGGTGGCCAGTGTCGACGACGGACTACTAGTAGGTGTGGCCGAGTTAGAAGTTGGGCCTAGAGATGATGATAAATATAATGATGAAAGCACTGACGAGGGTCCCGATGAGGTAGCAGAAGATGTAGAAGAAGCAGAAGTATCAGAGCCAGACGCCTTTGCAAATCCTGCCACAATATTAATCCATGTCCCGGAAAATTGACGCTCAGGGGCCTTACCTATTCTACCACCATCCTTGTCAAAGACGGCATAAACGTTTTTGAGAAAGGTGGCACCTATCAACCAGGAATCCTTAACAATTGCCTGACCGTAGATGTTACTAAAACAGGTTCCGTCCGTATTCTTTGGTGCGATCCAATCCTTGCTAGGAATCTGGTAATCGACCCCAGAAAATGTTACAGTGATGGGCGTCGTCGTGTCGCAAGGTACACTGTAGTACGCGCCCTGCTTCTTAGAGCCGTCAATGATAGCGTGAAGCTTATCGGTGACGCTCGCCGGGCCAAAAATGTAAGTTGTGCCGGTGTCGATATATGCAAACTTGCCTCCAACGCCGGCCTTTTTGCCGTTGAAGGACATGTCGTCCAGGTTGATGGCCCAATCGCCACTTTTTGACGCCAGAGAGGTGTAGGTAATTTCACCAGAATACTTGGCCGGATTGGTGCCCCCGAATTTGATTTCTCCGGACGTGCCGCCATTAGTAGCACGACTAAGAGAAATACCAAAGACGGCGCTCTTGATGGATGAAGACGAGGTCAGTGTACTGAGGAAGTTGGCGCTAGATCCACCACCCATGGACAAACCCAGGATGCCGTCAAACGCAAAGTCCTTGAAGTCGTCCGAGGTGGTGGTGGCGAGACCGAACTGATACTTCATGCTTATGCCTGCTAGCGCTATGGTGTCCGTGGCAAGCTTACCGCTGACCTTTCCAGATCCATAGGCTATTCCGAAGTCCGTGTCGCTAATGGTGAGGCTGTCGGACTGCCCCGAGCCAAAAGTATCATGCTTGGTGCATGTGTCGCTGGTGCAGTCGGTGCCCATGACCCAGCTAGAGCCGGCTCCCGTGTCGACTAGCATGTAGTACTTGGTTCCTTTAGAGCCAAGCTCAACTTGTACAAAGTACGAGAAGTCGGTGCCGTCCTGGTTAATGCCGGCCGCGTTGCTCGTGGTCGGAGTGGTGGCAGTAGTGACAGCATATGTGTTTTTGCGGCGTGCGAGAGCTCCATGGCGATCGTATTTTGCAGCAAGGCGTGCAAACTCTTGAGATGCGACGGACTAGTGAGATGACTGTTAGCTTTGAAGTTGGTTTCATGGGGTTGGAAAGATATACCCTGCCCTTGCGCTGGTGAATCTCAAAGGCAACGGCCGAGTCCTCGTCCGAAGTAGCCCTCTTGACCTCACTCTCAGTACCTGGAGTTAACCATTCCGGTACAAATGGGAAGAAAGCATGTGCAGGGCTAGACCATAATGCTAAGCAGAATAGCAATGAGACGAATTGCATGGTGACGCCGTTGGTGACCAGATAGATGCGCCTCGTCGGGCCCCCGAATACAGAGTTGGAGAAGCTAGTTGGCTCGTCGTGCGATTGATCACCAAGAGAATCGAAATTCGAGGAGATAGTCGGTTACTGGGTTATTGGGTTGGGCCGACACGATCGACGCTCAGTTCGAGATGGCGAAGTGCGTCGAGGGGTGAGGACGCAGAACAACGCCGACGTGCACCTGGGTAGTTATACGAGAGCCAGCCAGATCGAGTGTGAGGTCATTGCTGAATTGGGTCGCAACGAGGAAAAACGAAGCGAGCGGCAATTAATTGAAAAGGTCGAGAATCGGAATTGAGACGGAGGATTCGAGTTCAACACGGGACGAAGAGCCAAGGTAGAGAGAGAGACGGGTATAAGCAAGGTCCAAGAACAGACAATTAGACAGCCACGTTGTGGCAGACAAATCTTGGATATTGTTGGAAAGGAAAGAAAACCGAAACAGCAAAGATGTAGGTAGACTGGACAAGAAAAAAAAAAGATGCTGGACAAAATGCGAGGCGAGCGAAGGAGCAGCTAAGCAAGGGCTAGCAAAATGTGGGAGCCTATTGAATAGAGGAGGAGAGGGGCTTCCAGAGGATTAGAGTGTGGTAGTACGGGTCAAGACAAAACGAAAAACAATGACAAAGGATGAGATGAGAAGAAGAATGACAAGGAGACAAGAGAGAGGGGGGGAGAGATGGAGGGGAGAGGACGGGGTAAAAGGATGTGAAGATGTCAAAGACCAAGCAAGGCAAGTAGAGGGAGGGACAAGAGCCGGAGGCGTTGGATAGGATGGATCGAGAGCTTTCCGGGGCTCGGGAGTTTTGGCTCGAGGCCGGGACAGCCAGCGATGGGATTGGGCGATTGGAGGACGTGTGGGCAGAGTGATCAGCGCGCATTACGAGCTTGCTTGCATTATTATTGCACGAACTACTCACTAGTAGTCTCTAGCCCGTCTTCAAACTTGCTTACCTAGGTAGCCTCGTAGTTAACATTCGTAGTGCCTCCGATTCCTGGTAGTTACAGTGTCCATCGTCCATCACAGGTACTCTCCTCCACTCATCACTCATCACTGCTGGGCGGCGAGGCTGTGCTTGGTCCTCTCGTCCGAGTCGGGGCCAGTGTTCATACATGCATTGTTTGCTAATTTATTTCTTAGTATGCACAGCAGAACACGTTGCTATACGAATCTGAGCAGCTCACCTTGCAGGCAGCCCCCTGAACCCAGCATGTGGGCTCGGTAAAAGGGGGCCAAGTCGTGCGTGCATCCACTGTCACAGTAGCACCATTTTTAGGTTGCGCTAGTACAAGTAGCATATAATGAATATATCATATCGCCCTTGCGAATAACAATCAACGATAGGACTAATAAGCAACTAACTACTAGATGTCGTTATTAACACCTCGCGCGGTTCTATCATGGCAGAGCTATATCACGCACGGTTTATTTGCTCGGAAAATGAAAAGGAAAAGATAAAGCGACAGTGTGTCATGTGCAAGCCATCGTTTGCCTGTCTTCAGGGTCATTACCATAGCTTTACAGATTAGCAGGTACTGCTACCATCAATATCACCCAACCAATGCCACTTGCAGCCCGCCCTTTGTGCTCCTTCGTCACACTACATCAACAACACCAGCCAGCTACTGCCCGAGTTACACGCCCGCGCGACACGCCAAATTGAGCCGGTATGCCCTGGAAAATCATGGCTTGATAACTCCATTTCTAATTGCCCATCTGATACACACTGCAGGTCAAACGGTGGCCGCCAATGCCCATCCAGCAGCAGACTGGGCAAACGTGACCCTCAGCCTTCTTTCTCATCACTTGTTACTGATACACATGGCAGCTGTCACCCTTGCCCGACGCGACCATCCGCATCCGGGAGCCAGATCGAGTTCCGGCTTTTGGCGCTGAGGCAGAAGCCACAGTGGCACAGACACATCCCCCGGAGAACCCGGCGCTTCCGCCTAACACAACAGCACATCAGCCCGGTACGGCCCTTTCTTCAAGCCTTCTTGGCCACAATTTCGTGGTCTAGGCCTGGTCCATTATGCATGCCTGATCATGACTTGGACCATTGCCCCTTTCCAGCCTGCTCAGGCGACGGCAATCACAGTGTCTGCTAGATAGCAAGGACCATTGTTGTGATTAAACTCAAGCTCTTCCTCAATGTGCAAATGAAGAATCCGCTCGCAGGATCCCAATGTCCATAGACATCAGAGAACGATCTGTCTGGGGCAAAATTCCACCATGCTTGTCCGCAGCAGAAGCTCCGCAATGACGAAGTCAGTGGGACACTGTGGCGCCTTCAAGACAAGCAAGGGTTGGGAAAGTCAGTTCCTAGAGAATACTGATGACTACGGACAACTATTCCGCTTATGCAACTATTCGACAATCAAGTTGTCAACCAGATTGATGTAGAAGGGCCAAGTTTGTGTTTGATATGCTCACTCTCCGCCGCATCCGAGTACCATCACAGCTTGGATACCAAAAGCAAATACAACCCATTCTTTCAGCTCGTGTTACGCAGACAGCCTTTCTTTTTATCTTTTTATCTACGCGTGTCACTCCATCTTGCGCGGCGCTCTAAAACATTTATCAGCCAGGTAAGACATGCGTCGGTAGCATAACAACATCTTCTGCTAGACTTCCCAATACCTAGCTGCTCAACAATAACAACAAAGGCTGGAACGCATGATTCAGCGACCGAGTTGGGTCGTATTTTTATTCTTTCTTCAGTGTGGACAAACATCGTGTAAAACAGTACAGCCACGCTGGAGCAATGACTCAATTCTTGGCCCTCCCTCGCTCGTGTGGTCCTCTTCATCTGATGTATCCCTGAAGTAGCCAATGAACTCGTATCCTCGAACAGGGGCTGCGGGACCAACGCCCAGCCTCCAATAGTCCATGGACGGGGATTTTTCTTCGGAGCCAATACGATGACCTGGCGCAACCAAGCCATTCCTTGCTCTTGATACTGGTCGCTCAAGCCTCTTCTTGTTTCATGTTGCACCAGGAAAAGCTAAAACAGACACGGCTGCGAGGTGAAAACACGGTATACAACATCCGGTCTAGAGAAGCGGCTCTGCTGTGGGCAATTGCTCAATTGTGCAAAATGAGAAAAATACGGCGCCGCTTATCAAGCATTCGAAAGGGCCCAGTTCTAAAAGGCTCTGTAGTTGGTCTATTTTAAGTAGATAGTGAGCGTGTAGAGATTAGAAGCTCTAAGAAGAACGGTCCTTGAGCGTTGGCATATCGTCCTCATACGTTCACGCCTGAGAAGAAAATAGGATAAATAATCTGCAGCGAGTTTATTGAAGGCAAAGCAAGGCTGGTGTCAATTTCTCTGCCCTGTCATTTGGACCGAGTTAGAGGGTCTCTGCATACATGGATACTGAGACTATGTTCAAGGCTATTTCCATCGGTGCGAACACCTATCTATGTATGCAAGGGATAACATAAATGGGTATTACAAAGTTATCACAACCACCATCTTCAAATTCATAGCCGATTCCTGGCCCGTAGAATGTACGTATCGCGGCTCTCCTCTGCCCTTGGTATGAAACACAGCCCAGTGAGCCCTCGCGACAGAACATCCAATCAGCGCAGGGCAGCGCCTCAGATGCAAGCCGCAACGGGTTGCGAACTGACTCTTACAACCTCCTCACCATTCCCAATTATTAATAACAGCGCGAGTCTCCTTCGTGGCTGTGCATCGCTCTGCTCCGTTCGCATACGGGCCTCCCCCGTCGTGTGCTGCAGGTGAGGCAGCCAAATGACAGAGCAAAAAAAAAAAAAAAAACATTTCCTTGTCGACCAGGACAACCCCGTCCCAAGCACATGGCCAGAGCCGGTGGACATTTGACCAAAACGTGGAGAGGAATGTTGACGCTGAACCCCTAGGGCCGTTGCTCAGACATGCAGGCGCAGGAATGTAACGGCCTCTGCTCTGTTTAACATTATCCACAACTTGTGAGATCAACTACAAGACCGAGAACTGCGAGCATGCCATTTGTTATTTCACGGTTCCCGTTCATCAAAGAGGTTGGGTGTTTTGACGGCCCTTGCCCAGACACAACTTGCGGCTCGAACAACCTCTGCGGATCGTGGAGACTACTAAAGCATCAACTGAGTCGCCCGTTGACCATATCCCACCCCTACAACCTCCCCCACCAATTTAGCAGTCCGACTCGCCGTACAGCTCCGTCCACCTGAGCGTGTTGGCCAGGACCTGCCTGTCCAGCGCGTCCGTCGCCGCCTCCCGCCGCCCCCCGCGGTGCACAAGCTCGAGCACGCGCGCAAACTCCTCCCGCTGCCCGGCCCGCAGCCAGCCCCGGCGCGCCACCATGCCGCGGAGGAAGCACCACGCCGCCTCGCCCCTCCACGAGAGGTCCTCGGCGAGGCGCAGCGTCTCGGCGAAGACTGCGGCCGCCGCCCCCGGGGCCGCGGCTCGGCGCTCGACGAGCACCGCCAGGAACGACCAGCCGGACGTGTCGTCCGGGTGGCGGAAGCACCACCGCTTGACCATGTCCGTCGCCGTCTCCAGCAGCGCGGCGGCTGGGCCGGGCTGCGGCTCCTCCTCCTCATGCGGCTGCGGGACGGCGGCGGTGCCGGATCGTCGGTGGTGGTGGGGGAGGAGGCCGAGTAGGTAGCGCGCGTGGCACCACGCGTAGTAGTTGCGAGGGTGCCTCTCCGCGGAGACGAAGATGAGCTTCTCCAGGGCGGTGGTGAGGTTGTCCACCGGTCTTTGCGTGGTGATGCTCAGCTCGAGCAGCCATTGCCGGTGGCCCCAGAGCGTTGGTGACTTTGTGTGGCGATGCAGGCGGCTGGTGAGGAGGCTGTCTATGAAGTAGAGCTCGGCATCCAGGGCGACGTGTAGTTGCGTTGGGCTGTGCCCTTTGATGTGCCGTATGTGCCGTTTTCGAGCATTGGCAGCTGTCATGTGCTCTGGGTCCAGCAGTAGAATGACGGAGGTCGCTTGCAAGAGCTCCTCCGGCGCGACATTCTGACCGCAAAGGTGGCTTCTGAATATCTCATATGCTGGTAAAAAGGCTCGTAAAATATTGAGCTTGGGAATTGCGATTGCATTCCCGTCGTGCAGGACATATTCTCCGTTTGGAAGAAGGTGACTGGGACCAAGCACTTCGATGTCGAGTAGCTGCTCGTCAAGCGTAGATAACACATCTGCTACTGACCGATAGACAGGAGTGTGGTCTCCAACCACTAAAGCTTCTTTAATTTTGGGGTCGAGGGCCCTTGACATATTTCCGCGCAGCAGATATAACGGCCATGAAGTTGAGACTCGAGTATCCAACAGACCTGTAGGGTAGTGTAAATACTGGGTGTTGGAAGTGGGCCGGAGGGCATGCACACTGTCGGGGTTATGCTAGTTGGAGGTGTTGGCGGGTTGGAGAGAGACGACAGCTTTGGTGGCCACCTGTACGCAGCCAAGTTTGCAAATAGCCAACGAGCAGTCACCAGAGCGCCGCAATCTACGAGCTGTTGGTCTACACGTGCGCAGGGAAACCAAGCTACAAGATGCCTTCGCTGTTAGTTGTCATCTTTGCCGTGGAGGTGGCCGTCCACGTCATTAACCTGGTCGGCGCCACTGTCCTTAATGATCTGGTAGGCTCTACCGGCGCGAAAACAGAGCACGGGACGGACGGAAAGCTAACAGGAAGGCGAATTATAGATCTGGAAAATCATCAACTACCTGCCCGTACCGACGGCAAAGACGGCTGCCGAGCAGCGCAAGACACAGGCCGAATACTTCAAAGTCCGCCGCGAACTCAACGCCACAAGCAGCCAGGATGAGTTTGCCAAATGGGCCAAGATTCGCCGCCAGCACGACAAGCTGCTGGATCAGCTCGAAACTCAAAGTTCGTTGGGGCAAACCACAACCGAAAAAAATAACCCGATGCTAACTGTGCGGCCTTGTAGAGAAAGCCCTGGAAGCCTCACGAGCCGGCTTCGACAAGTACCTCAGCGCCGTCCGATTCCTCGTCACCCGAGCGCCGCAATACGTCCTGCCCTTCTGGTATGCCAAAGAACCGATGCTGTGGCTGCCGCACGGCTGGTTCCCGTACTACGCGGAATGGATCATTTCCTTCCCTCGCGGCCCGCTGGGGAGCGTCAGCATCGCCTCGTGGCAGCTGGCCTGCACCACGGTCATTGTGCTCGTGAGCGACATGCTCCGGGGCCTCTTGCAGCTCCTCGCGTCCTCCTCGGGGAAGTCGGCGGCGACGGGCAAGACCAAGGAAGCTCCGGTCAAGGAGGCAGTTGAAACGACCGACAGGAAGGGGGCCGAGAAGAAGGCGTAGGCGAGAGAGGAGATACCCCGAAGCAGGTCAGAATAAAATGCATCAGAGGACTACGATTTAGAGGTGGGCAATAATATTTAAAACGCTGAACAAGGCACGGATATGGTTAGACGTGATATGTATCTCCCTTATTTTGACGCAAAGTTCAGTCATTGGAGAAGACGAGACTTTGTAACACGATAGAGAATAACCCTTGGCAGGGTATTTGGGGTCGATCTAGGCAAACATATTGACTCTAGCGACCACGGAAGAAAAAGATCGCCAAAGCTTCGAAAGTGCCATGTGGAAGAAAATGCGTCACGGTGCAGAGGGAGCGGAGATGGATAGACAAGATAATCGTATTGATAGCATCTAAGCTGCTAAATCGTCGAGGTCGACAAGCGGGGAGAGATGTCAGCGGGAACGCACAGAGTGCAAACCAAATTGGTAGATGGAAGGAAAACTGACGAAATGAAGAAAAAAGAAGAGAGCCGAAGAAAAAGTTTGGAGTTAGTCTAACAGTGTGCTGTGGATCTGGGCAGCTATCGCGGCGTAAACCTCGCCTAAGTGCATGTAGACGAGGATGGCAAGCAACTGTTCGTCAGGATGGCTTACCGGAGTAAAAAAATCAACTTGAATTAATAATAATGTAGATTGATTAGCGCTGAAAAAATGAGCAACAAAAGCAGCCAAGACAGCACAGCAGCACAGCGGCATCGCAGCACACCATCAAGAGCTGCGCCTCGGGCAATATGCATGTAGCCATAACCCGAATCGGCGTTCGGTCAAGGCGCCTCCGGAACACGCGCCCGCTCCAGTTGGGAATTTTGATTTGATGCCAACCGTGAAGGACCAGGTCGGTTGTTAGCTCGCATCCGACGCCTCGAAGCCGCAACACGCAGCGCCAAACGCAGCTCGGATCTTCGGGCGGGTGTCTGGCGATTCACGCCTTCTACTTCAGACATTTTGCCTTTCTGACCACCGCTAAGAGGGGTGATAAAGGAACGTTTGCTCATCCGTATATGAGTCACAGGCTGTAATACGCAAGCCCAGTAAAATCACCGCGGATTCCCCCCCTCCCTCTCTCTCTGTTACGGTACCCCGAAACCCCCCCCAAAAAGAACATGCATATACAGATAAAAGAGGACATCCATCACATCAGCCTCGCCAACTCCACGCCCTCATCTTGATGACATACAGAACCCCATTTACATACAACGTAACACACACAACAAAAACACCGCAAAACCATGGAAGTGCGCCTAATCATCATATCCGGCCGCGCGGGCTCGGGCAAGTCCTCGACGGCGCACGAAATGTCGGAGCAGCTGAAGCGGCTCGAGGTGCGCCACGCGCACATTGACGGCGACAACCTCGACGCCGCGTTCCCCGCCGACGCTGGTTCCGACATGCTCCTCGCCAACCTCGCTGCGCTTTGGACTAACTACTACCACCTGCGCGGCGTCGACCGCCTCATCCTCTCCGGCACCGCCGCCGTGCTCGACACCGACCGCATCGTCCGCACGCTGCGCCGCGTCACCGCCTCCATCCCGACCCTGCACTTCTCGTCGTCGTCGCCGCCGTCGCCGGGCAAGGACTCGCCCCCGCGCCTCGGCGGCAAGGACGGCCGCATGATGCCCCCCGCCTCCGTCTCCGCCAGGGCGTTCATCCTGCAGGTCCCGGACGCGCTGGCGGAGAGGAGGCTGCGCCAGCGCGAGGTCGGCTCGGAGCTGCCGGCGCTGCTGGCGGGGAGCAGGCGCATGGCGGGCGTGCTGGAGAGTCAGGTCGGTGGCTGGGCGAGGCGCGTGCCGACGGACCAGAGGGAGGTCAAGGAGGTGGCGATGGATATCCTGCGCACGGCTGGCTGGATATGAGCGACGCGGTGATTTGTGTGCTCTACCTATTGTATGCTACTGAATTCCCTACTAATATCGGTCGGATTCACTCGGATTCGCGTGGATTGCATGGCTTTTGATTTTGTTGAATGTATACCCAGAACTTTCATATGCGCTTAAGCTTCACGACTGAGAATTAGCGTGGCAAGAATTCATGATACAACTTTGCATGATATTGATACACTCTCTCTCCTGCTCTTTGCCCTCTGTCTAGGAATCGTAATCTGATGCTGTGGGACGACTTCGTGTGGTCTGCGACTCGCTCAACTACTGCCCGGAGAAGAAGCTACCCGCCGACAGGGCCGTCTTGGCCAGGGTCCATTTAAGCCCGCTGAGGTGCGCCGTGTTCATCGTCTGCCGCCCGGCCTTGATGGACTTGGTGCTGCGTGGCAGCGCCGTCTTGTCGTACGCCGCCGTGGCCGCCTCGACGGACGCCGGCTGCGCCACGAGCGCGCGCGCGAGGTCGATGCCGTCGCGCACCGCCAGCGCGCCGCCGTTGTTCATGTACACACTAACGTGGCGGTTCGCGTCGCCGAGGAAGACAACGCCGCGCAGCGCTGCCGCATCGTGGCCAAACGCCTCGCGCTCGCGCACTGGCCGCCGGAAGCTCGTCTCCTGCTTCGTCCTGGCGATGAGCGTCGGGAGCGGCTCCGCAATGTTCTTGGAGGTGGCGCGGGCCTCGTCGAGGAGAGCCTGGAACGCGGCGGCGCTCGTGTTGTCGTACGCGTCGCCGGCCGGGGCCTTCTTCTCCTCTTTGAAGACGGACCAGAGCAGCTTGCCGGCGTTGTTCACCTGCACGAGGGCGGAGGCGACGCCGTCGCCGCCGACGACGATGCCAAAGTCGCGGGTCAGCTGCGCGGGCGCGCTCGCGGAGTCGCCAAAGTCGACTTGCCCGCCCATGGCGATGTAGCCGATGGGCTTGGTGTCGTCGCCGGGGCGGAAGATGCGGCGGATGGTGCTCTCGTCGCCGTCGGCGGCCACGAGCAGGTCGCAGTCGCGCTGCGAGGCCGCGCCGGACGCCTTGTCGAGGAGGGACACGCGCAGCGTGCCGTCCGGTAGCCGCTGGGCGTCCTGGACGGCGGTGCCCCAGCGGATGGTGGTGCGCGCCTCGACGGCCTCGACGAGGATCTCGAGGAGAGCTGCGCGGCGGATGCGCACGCCCGGGGTGCCGGCGAAGCTGTCGACGACCTTGGGCTTGATGGTGGTCAGCGTTTTCCACGACTTGTCCCAAACGTGCATGACGGCGTCCGGGTTGGTGCGTGTGGTGGCGCGGGCCAGCACAGCGTCGAGCAGGCCGAGATCGCGTAGGCCGACGAGCGGCGCATCCTCGGTGTCGGCGTTGAGCTGCAGGTCGTAAGCCCCACGAACGAGGCTCGCGGCACGGTCGTCGGCGTCCACGAGGAGAATCTCAGAATGCGCCGGCACGGCCTCGTTCCACTGCTGCAGTAGGGATAGCACGAAGGTGAGGCCAGAGATGCCGGCGCCGCAGACAACGACGGTGCGGCCGGAGAGGAAGTGCTTGGCGTCGGAGGCCATGGCGGGTTGCAGGGGAAAGGGAGTTGCGTATTTAGCTAGGTAGATGGCTGTTGTATGGGAAGACAGCGTTGCAAAGAAGGGGAGGAGAAAGAGGAGGAGGAGCTCATGGAGAGCGAAAAGGGACACGACGTCCGTGCCATCTATTTATTGGAAAGCCATCTCAGATGTTGCCGACGCAGGGAGAGGAGATGAGAGGAGATGAAAGGAGGCTAGCGATTGGCTTGTTTGGCTGTCTCGGCTGGAGGCTTTGCGTTTGTGTTTTTGTCCGGCGGCGGCCCAAGCAAGACACCGGGCCGGTGGGCTGATGTAGGCGTCCGGCCCGCAAACAGGGATGAGACGAAAGAGTCGAAAGAGTCGACAAATTGGCGATGCCGGCTAATTGCGAGCCGTAACATGTAAAACGAGATGCTTGTCACGGCATTCACCCATTCTTGATTTGTTAATGGCTGCGAGTACATGCAATGTAGATAGTTTGGCGCTACACATACCCAGTGTTCCGGTAGGACGTATTTAGTACCTATTAGCGGCTCAGGTGTTGGGGTAGGCTGTAGCCGCCTCCAACTTGTTTGCTGGAATGTTATTTCAGTCATTGGACATGACCATGACGCTCTATTGCAAACAACCGACAGCACTGTCATCGTTACGACCTATGATTTCTAAATCCCGTGTTTGCATTAGTTTGTAGCCACCTACCTAGTAATCCCAGCGCCCTTAGCGCATCCTTGCCGTGGCGCTGCATGCCATTTTTCAAGACAGAATACTTTCAGAATCCAGTACACGACTCTATCGAGCAAATTCATAAAATTTGTTCATACTTCCGGAGAAAGCTTGCACAAATCGCGCACCGGCGCATGCATTACTTGGTCCCTTGTTCTGTGTTATACAGCATAGTGGGGTTGGTGGCGTGGTACCTGGCGCTAAGAACGCCAGCTTGTCAACTTTCACATCGGCAAATCGATTAACTTCACCTTTCCAAAGACCACGTTTCTCTTCCCAAAAACCAGAACAAATTGCAATAAAACGAAGAACGAAAACTTTCCTCACATCAACGAGCCTCCCACAGACTGCAGCTGGCGTGTCAGCCCTGCCCATCATGACCATTTCTTTGGCAACGTACGTCGTCCTCCGCCACCCCGCCGTTTGCCAGCTTCGCTAACCACCACCACCACTCTACAGGGTCCGATCCGTCTCCCTCACTCTCGGCCCCTTCCTCATCCCCCGAGCCATCGCCTACTACCGCTCCACCCGAGCAAACTCCCGCTCCGCCGGCGTGACCGTGCGGCCCGCCCCGCGCCGCGTCCGCCACGCCATCTACCTCCTCCTCTTCGTCGCCGTCCTCCTCGCCGCCCTCGGCACGCTCGCGCCCCTCGCGCCCGAGAACTTGTTCCGACTCACCGCCTCGCGGCTGCAGATCCCCAACGACGTGCTCTTCGCCCGCGTCGCCGCGCTGCGTCCGGGCGGCGCCCTGACCGCCACCGACGAGGTCCTCCGCGCCCGCTTCGTCAACCTCGAGAGCCGGCTGCTCTACCTGCGCTTCGGCCCGGACACGCTCGCCGGCTGCGCCTTTTGCGCGTCCGACGAGCCGCGCAGCTACCTGTGCCACGCCGCGCCCGCGTTGCTCTGGGCGCACCTGGCCAACTTCTTCGCCGTCGCCGCCGCCACCAGCCCCGTCTGGACCGGCCGCCACGGCCGCCGCTGGCGCGGCCGCGCCGCGCTCGCCGCGCTCGCGCTCGCCGCGATCGACCTCTGGGCCCTCTCCAGCTACGACCACCAGGCCAACGCCCGGAGGCTCCGCCTCGCGGACCTCGACGCCTTCTACTGGGGTGCGCGCGCGATGCGGCTGTGGGCGCTGGCCGGGCTGGACGCGCTGGTCGCGGCGGCGCTGTGGTTGACGGCGACGAACCGCGCGTTCGTGGAGATGCCGAGCGCGGCGGAGCGCCTGGAGAGCGTGAACCGCGCGCTGCAGGTGGCGAGGGGCAGGATGAGTGCGCTGGGCATCGTGAAGAACACGACGCAGCGCGACGCGGAGCTGCGGGGGCGCAGCGACGCGTACTGGACGCAAGAGGTGCGCCTGATGGCGCAGGCGATGGAGGAGCGCGAGGTGATTGACTGCGTGACGGACGCGCTGAATAACAGGGTGAACATGCAGACGATCGCCCATGATGCGGAGTCGTACACCTCCATGGTGCTGCAAGAGTTGACCCAGGAATAGAAACGTCGTTTAAGCAATGCATTTCATACACACTTTAATAGATATCTCGTTTTAGAAAAGAACATGTCTTGCGAGTTAAGCCTTGGTGAAAGGTGTCAAACAGACTCTTCATTTCCCGTCATATTTTGCGTCTAGTTTTACGCCGTCTGGCGGTATGCTATCAAGATAAAAGTATAGAAAAGATGGCAAAAAAGGGAAAAAAAGAAAGCATTCGTTCCAACGAACAAACGAAGAAGGAAACAGCCATAGAAGAAAGGCATGACCGTCCCCATGCTCACCCCGTCGTCCCCCTCACGGTTTCTTTTCCGTCGTCGCCGTCGTTCCCGTCGCTGCGCTGCTGACGCTCGTCTTCCGGGACGACGCGGAGCGCGTGTCGACGCCGCCGTCAGGCAGGCCCTCCTTGGCGCTGCGCTCCAGGAAGCCGGCCCAGAGCTCGGCCAGCGACTCCCTGTCCTTGGCCGAGGTGGGCTCCGACAGCAGGTCGTTGTGGAGGGACGGCGAGCTCGGGGTGCGATGGAAGGGCGACGTGGGTAGGCGCAGCGAGCCGCCGCCGGAGCCGCCGGGGCGAGAGAGGCCGGCCTGCTCCCGCTGCTCGTCGGTCCAGTTGAGGTAGCCTGCCATGATCTGCAGGACCTGGAAGCGCTTGACGTCGCCGCGGTCGAGTGTCAGGAAGTGGAGAAGGTGGTTGGTGACGACTTGCCTGGAGAGACGAGTCAGAATGAATGAGATTGGGTACTAAAGGTGAGGCTACGGGGATAACATACCTGTCGACGTTTTCCTCTGGCTTCGTCTTTTTGAGATAGCGCAGGGCCTTTGTTAGGTGGTCGTTGAGCACAATGGCCTCGTGTCGGAGCTTCCCGATGAGGAGGCTTTTCTCCTTGACCTCCTTCTCAAAGGGCGCCGTCCGCTCGACCTCCTTGGTCAGCGCCTCCTTTGCACCCTGCGCCTCAGCCGCGCGCGCCTCGGCATCGGCCGCCAGCCGCTTCTGCGCCTGTAGCTGCGCCTCGGTGCTCTCGACCATGTCACGCAGCTCCTTTTTGCGTGCGTCCTGGATCTCGCGTAGCGCGTTTTGGAGGTTGTCAATCAACGTCGATTGGCTGTCGCGCTCACTCGCTGCGCTCTCGTAGCCCTGCCGCAAAGCGGCCGCCTGCTCCTCAAGCTCGGCAATCTTATCGCCCAGGCTCTCCCTGACGGAGCGCTCCTCCATGGCAATGACCTCCCACTCGCCCATGGCGTTGGCGGTTGTCTCCATCTCTTCTTTCAGGCGCTGCACGGCACGCGTCAGATCCTCGCGCTCCTTGTTCCAGTTTTGCGTCGACAGGTTGCTGCGGCTGCGTAACGTTGTTAGCTCGCGATTGGCGTCTTGCAGCTCTTGGCGGAGCTTTTGATGGTCCTTGCCGGAGGAGCTTGCCGAGTTTTCGAGCTGCTCGTTTTGTGATTCGAGCTCCTCTATTCGCTCTTTGGCCTCCTCCAGCTCTGCCTTGTCGCGCCGTAGCCTGTCGCTCAGCGTTTCTTTGATTTTTTCTACACGCTCCAGCAGCGTCTGATATTGCTCCTCGGCGGACTCTTTGGCGGTGTTACTCTCTTCGAGTTCTGTTTGTAATCGTTCAATCTCCGTTTTGTGCGTCTGCTGTAAGTCTTGCAGTTGCTTGCGCAATTGGTCGACTTCTGCCTGGAGGGCCCCTTGCCCCTTGGGGTCAATGCTGGAGCTGGTTTTATTTGCAGAATCTATGGCATGTCCATTGGTAGCTTTGTTGCTAGTCTCGTCATTGGATTGCCCCTGCTCCTGCTCGTCGTCGTCGTTGTCGTCGTCCGCGTCATCGTGGCCGTTTTGCGGCCTGCCGCTGTCGGCAGGGGCAGGGGCATTGTCTTTGTTCTTGTTGGCATTTTTCTTCTTCTTGTTATTCTTCTTCTTTGAAGTGGCTGTATTTCCGTTGGCAAGCGCTGCCTATGTTAGTCTTTTCTTCCCCGCCAGCAACTGATGCTCCCGTTCTACGAGCTTCCTCAGCTCAAGGCAACTGACCTGGATTAGACGCCTGCGTGGCGTCAGCAGCCGCTGCAGAGGACATTGCGACGTGAGTCCCCTATGATGTGCGATGATTTCTGCCGTGGGAATCGAGGTAGAAATCGTGGTGGTTGGCTCGCGAGATGACGCGACAAGCTGGCGCGCGATGGGCGATGGGCGATGGGCGATGGGCGATGTGGTGCAGTTGGTGGGCAGAGACCAGGTGTTCACCATGTCAGCGGGCCATTTGAGACCCTGGCTGGATTGAGTACTGAGCGTTGCACTTTTGACTACCTATGTAGGGGTGGGTTGGCAGCAAACTCGGTGTTTGCTACAGCGCCGAGGCTGAATATCAAGATTTACGTTTGGAATTATTTCGGTGGTAGTTGAATTGAACTTCGTATTCTTTGCATTTTTCTTCCCATGACAGCAGTTTCTAGCACTTGATTGTGCGGTGCAGCAGCTGACCAGTCCTCGTATCCTTCAGCGCCACCAGTCACCAACCAGCCTACTCTGTGCTTGGTAAGGGAGCTATAAATAAACGATCTCTGAAGACAAAGCCCTTTGATGGAGGACTTGGAAAAAGCGAGCGTTCGGAAGCGTTATCGGCAGTTTGACATCTGGAAATTTGAGATGCGTATTTGCCAGCATGCTAGAGCGGAAATACGCCCGAGCTGAAATGCCATCCTGGAAGTAGAGCATCTCATACAAGTTCCCAGTGCATTTTTACTCCTTAGTAGGCAGATGGCTAATAGTGCAATAGTGCAGCCGTGCTCAGACATCCCCCGCTCTAATCACAGGTAGTATCCGGAGATACCCCTGTTGGATCTGCCAGCCATTACGTATCTTGACCCAGATGCAGATTCATTTCACTGGTCCCAGCTGGAAGCGGCTCCCGCCGATTCCATCACATTGCCATGGCATCTTAAAGCTACCTAACCATCAGAAGTGGATTGATTCAGGCCCGCCAAGTCGTCTCCTGTGCCGTGCGGTAGGTGCCGCTGGGTATTACGTTCCAGGGTGGTTTGGGCATCGCTCGGGCGAACTTGGGGACTCACTGCTCACTGGCCAACGCGGAGGTCCGGTAAGTGCTCCGGTAAGTACCACCCACGAGGGAAAAAGGGAAATGGGTGAATGCAATGTACCTTTTTGTGTGCCGTTCTCTTGACACGCCAGTCTTTCAGCTTGCTTTATCTGGGACGAGCAGCCACTGATGGGCATTGATTGGCATATATGGTGGCATCGAGCATGGTGTGCCACTTGCAGGGGACGACAGCAGGTAAGCTCCACCGACGCGCACTGTGGCTGAGAGCATGTAGGTACCTACCTAGGTATGTAGGTAGGTACAAGGCAGGCATGCATGCAGATGCGTATACCAATGAGGTAAAGGCGAGTGTTCTTATTTCTTGAAATTGATTATTTCATAATTAAATAAATCCTAATTGGTTTATTGTATGCTACGTCGATTTCTAATCGTCATTCTTGAAACCTTTGATTTCAGTTGGTACCTACCCAGGTACCTATGTACCTCGACGCTTGGGTCCCGCCTCTTTTCATGCTTCCCCGAGCAGTTAGGTAGCTAGCTACCTTCATTATCAGCACGGCAGATATATCGTTGATGGACTAGTTCGTGGATGCCAAACATCAACCATTAAAAAGGGTACTCAATTCAAATTACAACTGCAACTGTAACTGTAACCCCCCGCCTGATTGTAGCTCGGCCGCAACCGCCAATGTCGCAAGCCCTGATCCGGAAAGCTACATGCCCCTTGGTTCGCAGGCCGGCCTACTAAGCTAAAAGCAGTGCAGCCCAGCTTACCTTGGACAGCTGCCGTCGCAGCATTGGTACCTGTAGTTTGCTTTGCGATTGCTGGCCAAGCGAGGTACCTCCAGACAACACCCCCGCATCTCAGTTCTCCTCCACCCCCAACAACCGAACCAGCCAAGCCAGTTGCTTCTTGTCTGTCAATCAGCCTTTTGGCGAACTCTCCCGCTTCCTCGTTGCCGCGCCTCACCTCGTCTCTCCCATCGAAAAGCCACGGAATCTTGGGCTTTCGAGCGCGCCTCATTTCCTATCCCCGTCTCCCAATCACCTCCCCCGTCGTCCGCGCCCAATTCCAGCTCAGCTCGCTACCCAAGCCGGAGAGGTACTTCCCAGCCCAGCCTTGTCTGCCACCAAGAGCCAAAAGCTCTCATCCGGCGTCGACCTTGCCTCTCCCCTGCTCTCCCCTCCACCCGCATTGCCAATTGCCCGCCCTCACACTCCTTATCTTTATTGCTGCGGCTTGCCTCACCTGCAGGAATTGTCTGCTGTGCCATTGACTGGTCTGACTACTCGCTCCCTCCAGGCGAAAAGCCAATTCACCGTCTCGGCCCTCCCAGCTGCCAAACCGCGCACTTGCACCTGCACCCTCACCACATGCCTGGCCTGGGCTTTCTCAAGAAGAAGAGGACGAGAGAGGGCACGTCTGATCCATCAACATCAACCCCTACGAGTCCGGTCGCGGCCACAAACTCGAGGCCCTTCGACTCTTCCCGTCAGTCGGTCGGCTCTGCCGCCGCCGCCGCAACCGCCGCTTCCCAGGCAAGTCCGCCCAGCCACGGCGCTGTCCAGTCCCCGATCCCGATCCAAGCGACTACCGCGACCTCGCAGCAGCAAGCGCAAACTGCTAGCGAGCCCTCGGCCGCCCAGCAAGAGCAGCAGCAGCAGCAGCAGCAGCAGCAGCAGCAGCAGCCGCCGCCTCTGATGAATCCCGCGTA
Organism: Cordyceps tenuipes; assembly: GCA_025583755.1. NCBI lineage: Eukaryota > Fungi > Ascomycota > Sordariomycetes > Hypocreales > Cordycipitaceae > Cordyceps > Cordyceps tenuipes. The sequence goes on along the minus strand of JANZYN010000006.1, from coordinate 4,466 downwards.
CGGAGGGGCAGGGACCCTCCAACAAAACCTCCCTACCATCAGCAACCTAATGAATACGCAGCAGCCAGACGCTGCCGCTGCCAACATCAACAACTATTCCAATTCCCATTATCCCGCCAACCTCTCCCCTCAGAACCTCCATGCCGCTAGCGAGAGCCCTGGCACTGACCCCGAGCGTCTTGGACAACAACAGCAGCAGGCTCATCCTATTCCCGGCACCGCCGCCGCCATGCAACCCCAGCAGCATCACCAGGTGCCCCTCTACCAACAGGGTCAGCAAATTCCACAGCAACATCAAGGTCATCACCAGCACCAAGTCTCCATATCCCAACCTCGCACCACAAAGGGCAAGTACTCGTTGACCGACTTCGACATCCTCCGAACTCTCGGCACAGGTAGTTTCGGCCGAGTTCACCTCGTCCAATCCAAGCATAACCAGCGCTTCTACGCCATAAAGGTCTTGAAAAAGGCCCAAGTCGTCAAGATGAAGCAGGTCGAGCACACCAACGACGAGCGCCGCATGCTCAGCGACGTCAAGCATCCTTTCCTCATTACCCTCTGGGGTACTTTCCAGGATTGGAAGAACCTCTACATGGTCATGGACTTTGTCGAAGGTGGCGAGCTATTTTCTTTATTGAGAAAATCCGGGGTAGGTTGCCTCTTTATGCATACCCTTGCGGCCCAACAGGCTTAGATGCTAACACGTCTCAGCGTTTCCCCAACCCCGTTGCCAAGTTTTATGCCGCCGAAGCAACCCTTGCGCTCGAATATCTGCACTCGAAAAACATTATTTATCGAGACTTGAAGCCAGAGAATTTGCTGCTCGATCGTCATGGCCACCTCAAGATTACTGACTTTGGCTTCGCCAAGCGTGTTCCTGACAAGACATGGACCCTCTGCGGCACTCCGGATTACCTGGCCCCCGAGGTTGTGTCCAACAAGGGCTACAACAAGTCGGTGGATTGGTAAGAATTAGCGAGCCTCATTGCGTAATATAACGAGGATGAGTAGCTAATGGATGATAGGTGGTCTCTTGGCATCCTCATCTACGAAATGCTGTGCGGCTATACGCCGTTCTGGGATAGCGGCTCACCCATGAGAATATATGAGAACATTCTCAAGGGAAAAGTCAAATATCCCGCATACGTTAACGGCGATGCGCAAAATCTACTGGAGCGACTCATTACGGCGGACTTGACGAAGAGACTGGGCAATCTTTATGGTGGCCCTGCTGACGTGAAGAACCATCCTTGGTTCGCCGAAGTCACCTGGGATCGATTGGCTAGAAAGGATATCGATGCACCGTACACGCCACCAGTCAAGGCTGGTACGGGTGACGCAAGTCAGTTTGACAGATATGCAGAAGATCCGGACGGTTACGGCCATGCGGGCGGACCTGATGAGTATGTTTATCTTGAGCGACAAATGATGGAAATCGTCACTAACATGCCACTAGCTATGGCCACCTATTTACCGAGTTTTGAGTCCACTGACGGCGAGGACCATGACGGACGCAGTGGACTGCAGGGCAGTCGCCGTGGTGTTAGCCCTTATCGCCTGCTAGATGATGTTGTAAGATGAGCATATCAGCAGGAGTGACGATGGTTTGTTTTGACGATGGATGATCAGGGAAACGAGGCGTGGAGATGGCCAGGGACATTTCCACGCAACAAGGCACGTTACAAAGTCTTTTAACCACACGCACTAGGAGAAGCATTTGTACAATGAAATATTTATACCGTGTTGCTCAGAGGAAAGGAAAGAAGAAAAACAGACCAAAAAAAGAAACCTTTTGAATATAACTATTTGACTCTAGATGAGTAGCCGGATATGCGGACATGAGAGACAGTCTGGGGTGGTGTTGAATTGCTGAATTACCGACAGGGAGGACCAGCTGGCCGTTGTTCTAGGCGAGTCTTTGACAGGGGAGATAGATGCTGGCAGGACGCTATCCGTAAGTGGACGCAACTTGTTCAACTAACTAGGTAGTTAGTGAATTCGTAATCTGGACCAGCGCCTTTTATGTCTTGTGTGTCTTGTGTTGTACATGCAAGTAGTCGCTGTGTTCCGCGGTACTCCGCAGCTCAGGCTGCACAGTTGCGGAGGCTGGGGGATCGACTGGTATAACTCGCTACCAATCAGCTGTGCAGCCAGATGGCCTGTTCCGTGGGGGCTGGTGGGCAAAGAATTTGGGAAAAATCGTCTCAATTTTCTCGAATCCCAATTACTGCAATCTCTCCCTCCTTGATCATCTGAGTTGCGTCTTGGCGCTGCGATTCCATCTCGCAAACGGCGTCAATTGTCTTGGCTCGAGTGGCTTGTTTGCGGGCGACCAGCGATCATCATCAGGTTGTCCGCCCCCCCTCAGAATCCGCATTCCATCTAGATATCTTTGTTCCAACGTGACACGGCGGCAAGTTAGCGGGGAAGGGAAAAAGGAAGACGAGATGGACGACTATTTGTTTCGGCAATATGTCAATGAGTGCCGCGTCGTGCACGAGGAGACTAAGTATTTGGAGATTTTTAACTACTCGGTAGGCGGCCTCCCCCCCCCTCCCTCCTTCTCTGCTTGAAAAACTGACAAAACATGTAGGATCCTTTTTATAATTCCTGCGAGGAGCATCCGCTGACTCGGGATGAATTTGACAATTTTTTACATCAGAGGGTATGTACCCTTTCTTCTCCCCCCAATTCATCACCATGTTCTCCTACAAACGAAGCCGGACAGAGTGCTGATGCTGCGTGATAGGGGGCGTTTGCGCCACCGAAATTGCGTCCCGGGACGACGCTCTTGAGCGGAATCCGACTCGTGTAAGCTTCGAATGCGCAATGACGAAAGCCCATACGGAACCGCGTGCTGATGCGTCTGTCTACCCAGCGTCCAAACCGACGCTCAGGACAAGGATACCTTCACGCCCAAGGTCCTGTCCCTCCCCAAGGATTCATACGAGAAGATGGTGCGGGTTCTGCGACTTCCTTTTCGTGGAATTGAAACCACGTCGGTTGTCGGGCCCTTCTTCTGGTCGTCGTCCGACCACGACGATGCCGATCCGCATCTGCGTATGTGTCGTCCCCAACATCCAGCGCCGTCTTCTCCTCTCCGCTAACAGCAGCCCTTCTCTCGCAGACATCCTGCACCGCAAGTCGGATGTGCGTAAAAAGGGCCGAACCCGCGGCTGGGAGATGATGCTCTCGCACCGCTTCGCCACCTCCGTGACCACCGGCTTCGTCAAGGGCACGCCGTCGTCTGACATGGCCGCGGCACTGCGGCATCTGCACGCATGCTCCTTGCAGACTGGCCACGCGCTTCTGCTTCCGACCATCCTGCTCGCGCACGACCTGTCGCCAGCCAACGACCAGAAACAGCGCGACGCGCGCGACTGGCTGCGCCGCCTGGAGCATGCCGTCAGCCTGCGCGACGAGGTTGAGCCTGGCGAGCAGTACTTCCAGAACGGCCGCCTCGAGGTCGACGGGCTGAACCGTGACCTGGTCGAGTGCCACTCCAACGTGCTGTGGAAGCGCCCGCAGGCGTATATGGCCCTGACTCTGGAGATGGAGAAGGCCATGGCGCTGTTCTGGGAGATGCGCATGACGGCGGTGAGGGGCAAGGAGGCGATTGAGGTGGAATATGGGGGATTGGGGGCGAGCAGGAGACAGCAGACGAGGGACATGGACAGGCTGCATAGGTCGATGCTTGCCCGCATGGACTTTTACAAGGTCAAGCTGACGGGCTTGGAGAATTACATCCACACAACCCTGCAGAGACTCAAGGTGCAGAGAGAAGCGGTACGTGGTGAAAGCTATGGCATCGAGTGACCAACCAACTGACTATTCAACTTGGGTAACAGCTATACAACATCATGTCACAGCGCGAAGCTCGTCTCAGCCTTGAAATTGCCGGAGAGCAGCGCCGTATCGCTCACGCCAGCAAGCGTGACAGCACTGCCATGAAGACCATCTCCCTCCTCGGCACGCTCTTCCTCCCCGGAACCTTTCTGGCCTCCGTTTTTAGCATGACCTTTTTCAACTTTCAGTCCAGTGAGCTACTCTTTCACGCACACACGTACACCTTCTGACAGGGATCGCTGACTCGCAACGCAGACGCAGACCCCATCATCTCGGACAAGCTCTGGGTCTACTTCCTCCTCACCATCCCCATCACGGGCGCCATTGTCGGCATTTGGCTCTGGTACGACAGGCGCAAAGAGGCGCAGTACGCGCGCGACGACGAGGACCTGGAAAAGGACATCACCAAGATGGAGCACGACATCATGATGAACCTACGCAAAAGGACCATGAGTAAGAATCATACCTGGAACACCATAAGTCCTCCGCCGCGGTGATGGGCGATGTCCCGGGGGGGGGGGGGGGGGGGGGGGGGGGGGGGGGGGGGGGGGGGGGGGGGGGGGGGGGGGGGGGGGGGGGGGGGGGGGGGGGGGGGGGGGGGGGGGGGGGGGGGGGGCGGG